>VXBT01000487.1:658614-764019 GCA_013400235.1 Oriolus oriolus
GCCGCTTCTGCAGCGGGTTAACCACGGAAGATGATGTGTGTACAACTGGGTGCAGCCTTGTGCAATGGGGGGGAAGTTAACCCGTTCCAGGGTGCAGGCTGAGACCTAAGGGTGGTTGCTCCTCTTGCAGAGGGCACAAGGAGAGTTGTGAAATGCCCCGTGTGTGTAATCCTGATGAGCAGATCCTGCTCTCTGAAAACAGGGTGTTCAGCTGAAGTCTCTCAGAGGTCAGACTGTGTCAAGTCAACTACTGGAGCGAGAGGTTTGGTTGCTTTCAGGTTCAGCTTGTAATGTCAAGGAAGCTCTTAAGTTTTTGAGCTGTTGTGGTTTTCTGGCTGGTCCAGCTGCAGTAGGTGCCTGCCCATCTCTGAGACCACTGAGACTGCCTGGCAGTGGGTTTGCTCTTTGATCTGTCCTGAGAACACTACTTAGTGCAAGGAGACGTTTTAAATTGAGTGCTTTACTTTCATCAAGGATGTTTAAAACCTGAAGCATTTCTGAATTCCTGTATCTGTGACCTAAATCTACTAACTATAGAAAATGTTTTGTCTCACACAGAGTTTCTGCTTTGTTTCTATCTTGCTGGAGCAGTACACTCAAATACATTGCTGCAGACATCTCGACTTCTTTGAATTTAAAAAAGACATTTGAAAGCTCAGCTTTTGAAGTAGCTAAAGACATGTTTTCCTTTTGCTGTCTAGAAGTTTTTGCACCCATTAGAATGGATATAGTGTCTATCTGGTAACTGAAGGATTTGACGAATTATTTTTGTCTGTTAAACTATGTTTAGTCATGTCTATCCTACAAAAGTTGATAAAATTCACTAGCATTTGTAAATTTGAAATTGCCCAGTGTCTGTGTTGGTGGGACTGCATGGGAAAAGAGGCTCAGATCTGAAGTAGTCAACTTCCTTGTCCCATTATCTGCCTTCTGCCGAGTAGGTTACATTCCACACATTTTTAATTGTGGCTTCCCCTCCTCCTTAGCTGCTTTGACTTGTTTTGTGGGAGGGCTTGAATATTTCAACTGACACGCCAGAGGTTTTCTGCCAAAAAAGGAAACTGATAATAAAATTGTTCACTTAGAGCAGAATTTGAAAATAATCTGGTCTGTGCTGATCTGGGTGTCTGTTTATTGGAATTGTGGCCTGGAGCTTTAAAATCCAATTGAATTAGGGATTTTGCTCAAGGTTTGAGGTTTTTTGTTTGTTTGTTTGTTTTTTGTAGTTTAAGAGCTGAAATTGCACCTTGTAATTCTATCTTCTGTGCATTTCTTCAATTTACAAATACTCTGAAGAAACAAAACAGAAGCCCTACATCTCTTGAGCTGATCTCCTGAAAAAGATGCTGGCTGCCTGCCTGCATGAGGAAAGGTGGTGATCTGGAAGAATTTGTTCAGGGTGATTTCAGAAGATGAATAATTTAAACTGCAGCCACTTGCTTCAGACTAGATAATTGAGGCTGGGTTTTCTAACAGCTGAACAGCTTATGTTAAAACTTAAAAAATTCCCTGCAGCACATGTACTTTAGGTAGCTGTTTTGTACGTGAGTTAATCCCATGCCAGTTGAGTAGCCTGAGAAATTTAAAAGTATCTCAGCTTTTCCCCTGTGCTAGGAGTTATGAGATGCTACTGTGACTGCCTAGCACTATTCACCTAGGTATTTATCATATTTTTGTAACTTCGTCCCGGAACGGATTAGGATACTTCTGGTCTCTCTCCTCAGTCCAGCAAATACATGATGTATATAGGGAAAGGGACTGGTGCTGCTTGATTGTCCTGGACAAAACCTCATGTTCTGTTATTGCTGACTAAACGTCTCCAAGTTGGAGCACTGACTTTTTGTCAGCTTCCAGCCTGTGCTTTGAAGTGTGTGCTGTTGCAAATGAATGGCTGCCTGCTCTCCCAGCAGTGGGCTGTCACTGCAATTCCCGGGAAGATAGCCCCAGATTTGTTTTTATGTCTTCAGGATCTGACGCTCATTTCCTAAACCTGAAGCATGTAGGCTGTCAGTGCCAAAACTTATTTGAAGAGGGCTTTGTTATAACTCTGCTTTCCTGGTAAAAAAAAAATATATATATGTATATACGAAAACCAGCAATGCATTAGTGAGCTTTGATTCTGTTCCACGTGTTTGTAACACATACGGTCCCTCTAGGAGGCTTTGAGTTTTGGTCATTATGAAAGGTTGAGTTTAACACATGCACAGGAAATGAGTCTTCTAAGACTTATGACTTAAATTAAAATACTTTCTAATGCTGGAAGAAATCTCAAAAGAGAAACTACTTGCCTTTAATTGGTAGCATCTACCCTGTCTTTGTAAATAACATCAGCTTTGCAGCCTGTTAAACACTGGCAGAGCTGTGTGGTGCTAATGCTGTGATCAGAGGTACGTTCACACTCTGCTACATCCGAGTTAAGCAACAAGAAGATAAGGTGTTCTGAAGGGTTTCTGCTTGTCACACTGATGGACTGCCTGTCTGGAGACTTCACCTGTGATTACTGGAAATCTGAATAGTCCATTATTCTAAGTATAACGAAGTTGAAGAACCTGTTTCTAATCTATAAAAATTGAGAGAAACTAATATGCTTTCCTGTGGTTTTTGGTGCAGAAGGCTGTCTGCCTGTGCATTCCACGCTCTGTTTTCTCTTCACTGAATGCCTTAACCACAAGATCTCTACTTGGTTGAATACGGGAGCGGAAATAGCAGTAGGGGTTTTTTTTTAAAGAAAAACCAACAAAAAACAAGCCAAGAAAAAAACCCACTCTGATCAAACCCCGTGCATTCTAAAGCTGCCTTCTGAAAGTAAACAAATTGAAGGTCTTTGCATACTGCTCACACATTTTAAGATGGCATTTGCTGTACTGCTGCCTCTTTATACCTTTCTGTGAAATGTTTTCAGGAGTTCTTTGCTCAAGAAAGCAATCAAAGAATGATGTTCTTTACTTACTTGAGACGATATGTTATTATGTGTGCCTGTCAGGGAAGAATGTTGCACATTGCAATTTGAATTTAGATGTTGCTCTGTAGATCAATTCCTAATGAAAACGAGTGGCTTTAGGTGCTGGAGTGTGTTCCTGCCTTCAGGGCAGGATGTTTTAAGCTGTATTCCCTGCTAGATGTATGGTAAAGCCACTTTTTCATGTGCTGTTAACCTGTTAGGAGCAGGTTAGCAGAGGCTGGAGTTACAGAGTTAGTAACAGTTTGGAAGGACTGTGACACGTAGTGGGTCTGGCTAGTTTGCTGTGAGTTCCTTACTTCTGTACATGTTCTGAACTAGGCTCGGGTAATTTACTTGTTAGCTACTCATTTCCTGTCAATGTGAACTTGCTTGCAGAGAGAACAACTTGAATTTTGTTTGTCTCTGATGTTTTTGTTTGTGGATTTTATAATTGCTGCATTTCCTGCTACAGAAGCTCTTGGGTTGCCTTCTTTCTTCTTGCTCTTTGCATGAGGTAGCAAGTCCTTCTTGTGCTGTACCTTCTGCGTTCTAAAATCAGCCTCTGCGGGGCTGTGGCCTAATGTGAGGAATGGAGGGATTGCTTTGGAGAGAACCAAAAAGCGAGTAAGAGCAGCCAAGAGCTACATGTCAGGAGTAATGGCTCTCCTCTTGGAAAGCCTTATGGGACTTGTCAATTTGAAAGACTGTAAACTAACATAGTATGGCTGACTGTGGCATGTAAGTATCATTTGGCATGTTAAGATGATAGACAAAAATTATCTTCCTTGTAAGTTGGTTCTAGACTGGAGAAATCAAATACTTTCTGTGCTGTTTATGGAATGCATACTAGTACCCTCTTTTCTGAGCTTTCTATATGCCTAACAAATATTGGTCTAACATGGTTTTCAAAGGCAAAATATTTTAGTAATAAACAAATTAGAGTTACTTTTGTGGCAGTGGCTGTTCACAGGATCTGTTCCTGAAGAAGGTAGCGTGCTTCACTGCAAATTTGTTGCAAGTTAGTAATGGTAAAATCAGAGAGAGAGGTAGCCACTGCTAGTGTGGAACCAGCTTGTCTGAAGTGGAGTAGAACTAACACGATCAAGTTATTTTTCATCAGCCCTTGTCCTTCTTCCCTTTGATCATCCTTGTACGTGGCTTAGACAATATGTTTACCAATGCTTTTCATGACCTATATTAATCTGAAGTGCACCTCTATTTTCCAGACAATAATGCTTTTCTCCTCAACTGATGTCTGTATAAAAGAATAATGTACAGAGAAGTCGGCCTGTATCTTCTAATGCAAATGAAGTAAAAATCATGTGGTCTGGCTGCTCTGTGCAGGCTGGCATGTAAGTTTAGAAAACAAGTTTATTTGAGAATTTATGTAAATTCTTTGTAAGAATGAGTGCACACGGGGCAGAAGGGAAATCACCTTGCTGGAAACCCCCGCAGCAGATCTTGACTATATGCTGTTACTGAACTGAAGTATCTGAATTTGAACCCTTAGTTTTTAAGTTCACACCTTCAACAATCTAAAAATCCCGAAACCTGCCAGTCTTCTTGAGAAGCTAATGATAAACTGGTCAGTGTGAGAACAGGGTAGGAGAAAAGTTAATTCTTTGCATTTTTAGTGGTGTGCCTTCCTTATTTTCGCTTAAAACTTGAAAGCCTGCTAAAATACTAGATTGTTTTATTCAGAACAGGAGTAGCAGGAGAGAAGAATTTATTCTGTTTGAGTGAAATTTGTTTAGAGACTTGTTCTTGAAGGTTTGTGTGGACATAACCAGGGCGACTCCAAAGATTTAGCTGTGCTCCTCTTAGGAAATGGCAACAGAAAACTGGGTTCCAATCTGTTTAAATAAGCACATAAAGTTACAGTTTTGCAAAAGGATGAGAAAAATACTTTGTTTAACTGAATCGAGCTGAGATGTATTGAGTCTGATGTTGATTCTGCCCTCTTGTAGTTGGAATGGGACACTTCCCTGAAGCAAAGCATCCCTCAGCCAAAGGTCTTTCCTTTCTGTTGATGGTTGGTCTGCTAAGCCTTGGGATTCCAGCAAAGGCCATACCATAGAGATACCATCTTGTCAGGATTTGTGTACCTGCAGCACAGATGGTGCCCCTGAGGTTTTTAATATTAGGGTCAAGTGAAGAGCAAGGGAAGAGTGCAGGAAGTTTTCAGATCCAGTGGAGGTTTGCGTGGTCTTGATGGTCTCACGTTCTGTAGATGCATTTAATAGTTTTCAGAGAGTTTGCTGCTATACTGTAGGAAGAGCATTCTGATGTTAGAACCCTGTTTGCTGTATTAATCTGCTTGCCCAATTACTTAAGGAAAGCTGTGTTTACAAGCTTTAGATGACAGAACTAAGTGTGGAGAACGACTGTCTGAGGGCTGTGTTATCACAGCATGTGTGGCTGGGTCGGTATATGGAGCACGTGTGCTTCAAACAGGGAATTACAATACCCATTGTTTCAAAAGAAAAGGTCTCCACTGGAGAGCTCAGGTTCAGCCTGAGCACCAGATCTTGAAGGAAATTAGGCACTGTTTCCCTTCAGCAGTTCATGTGCTTCTGAATGAGAAGTGTTTGCTCTTAATTTGATCTTTAAACTCTTCTTCCCCTTAGAGGAACTTCACTCACAAATGGGTAGAGAACTATTCTGAAACCTGCTCTAATGTACTGCTAAATAGGATGGTGGAGAAGAAAATACTAAACTGAGATTTTCAGTGATCCTAAGGTCTGTGTGGCTCTAGAAAATGCTTGTAGCTCACACTGTGAATTCCTGAAATAACGATGAATTGCCTGTAGATGTGATGTTTGATACAAATCATGTTTTTTATCTGTTACTTAGAATCAGCTCCACCATGGAGAGTGATGGTGCTCGGTGTAAAACTGCTCCAATCTTTCGTGTGCCTTCTTCACTGCTACCATAAATGGCCATACTGTAAAAACATTTGTTGACTGTGTGTGGTGTCTGATTGTGTAGCACCTGAGCTGAATGTTTGCTTGCAGTTTCTTGATGTGGTTCATCATAGATGTGGCTTTTTGAAATGTGAAAGTAGATGTTTGCACATAAAATTAGTTTGTGGCATGAAGCAGATCTTAACATTAGAACAGGTCTCCCAACATGCAGTTTGAGTGTGCTGTGTCTCTGGCTTTTAATGGAATGAGGATGGTCCCTTACAGCAGGTGTTTGGCTTTTTTGCTTTAGTTATAAGAGCACATGGTTTGGGGTTAATTATATTCTCACTGAGGTGAAACAGTACTTGAAGATACACGTGCTCTAAAAGTGCAAAAGCCAGGATTAACATCCAACTGGGTAGGTCCTCCAGCTCAAAAAGTCATGTGAAATATTCATCCAACAATCACAGAATCAATTAGGCTGGAAAAGACCTCGGAGATCATCAAGTCCAACCTTTGACTGATCCACCACCATGTTACCTAGACCATGGCACGAAGTGCCTCATCCAGTCTTGAACATTCTTAACATTAACATCAACCCCATAGATATTAATTAATGTTAGTTATCTCCATCCTTTTCTATTCCATGTGGTGTCTGTGATAATTCAAAGCAGAAGATAAACTCCCTCTGAGATTTCTATGTGTTTCTCTGCCCTGTGAGTGGGGTGATGCTGACTAAGAGTGGTACTACACCCGCAGGTGCAGGGGCGAAGGGGAAGAAGCACTGTGGTTGGTTTTAGTACGACCAAATGTTTTGCTGGTAAATATGTTGGGGTTTTTTTTAGATGGAAATTGTTGCTTGCTTAAATATGTAGACTGACTACTGAGGGCAAAAGCATTTTTAATAAAATTTGAGGACATAAATGTGTTTCCATTTGACACTCTTTTGACTTCAAAATCTGAAGTTGCTGAGGCTGAAAATTCTGGCACTGCTTAAGAGCATTTTAATTGTGCTTATTGGGCCTTTAGGATCTCTTCCTTTTCCCTGTAGATCAGCTAACAAGCTAATTTAGCGAGACAGTGGTTATAACCAGTTCTGTGCTATGAAATCTTACTCACATGTCAGAATCAGCAATGGTAAAACCACTCAGTAGCTTCTGGTTCCTGGAATTTGACTCTGCACATTTCCCGATATGTAAGTTGTCACAATATTGGTCACACTGTGCTTTTGAAGTCTTGGCTAATTGGGGGGATAGTGCTACTCAAGAACTTGTCTCTGTCGAGGTCCCTAGTGAATATACCTGTTGGGAATGATTTGGCTTCATGTCTGCCACGCTGCTGCGGTGGGCCTGTGTGTGGCGCTTGCTTGGTGGAAGAAAAGGATGGCCATCCATGCATCTTCTGCCAGGAAAACATCTCCCCCTTGCTTTTTGTGCGATTCTGATGTTGATGGGACTTCTTGCACACTGTAAAATAACTTGGGAAAAACAGGTACTGCCCCGTTTGATACTCTTCAGCTGAGTGTAAGCGAGTATGGATTCTGGAGGAGGGGCACAGACAATGTTAGGGTTGCACATAAACTTCATGTGTCACTCTGCAAATGTGCTGATTTAGAAGTGAGCTCACTGATTTGTGTGCCACGGAGTGCAGTGTCTGAGATAGTGCAGGACAGTGTGTTTGGGTTGACTTGCAGGACATTGATGCAAAACGTGGAGTGGAGCCATAAATTCTAAGTCTTCCCAACCATGAGCCTGGTGGTTTGGGTTTCCCTGTTGTTTTTATTTACATTTAGGATAGAACTTTCTCTTTTACCTCTTGTGTTTCTTCTAAGAACTTCAGCTGTCTGTCTGTAATGTAGAAGTTCCAGTAGACATGGCTTTGCTTCTGAAAAGTCAGAAATGAAGTGCTACATAGCCTGTTGTAAACAATCCTCATGTGCTGTACTGTGCCTTAGCCACTTGATGAGAAAACCAGGCTGAGTTATGCTGTTGTCAGGAGCAATAACCTTTGATCTTGAAATCTGCTGCTGGTGGTAGTGAGAGAGACTATGAAGACATTCTTCAAGGACATTAAGATTAAACTTCTCTGCAAGCACTGATTAAGCTGGGAAGGAAAGCGTTGTACTTCCCCGGTATCTGTGATGGAAAACACTCTGTATTGCTTTTTTCAAAGTGGTTTGTCCAGCTGAAACTTTGTTTCAGTTACACCAGTCCGCACTGCAGGCTCCTTGCACCCCATGTATTGGATTTCTAAGCTTTTGTTTTTCCGGAAACCTGGAATTTTGAGGATAGTGCTATTAATTTGAACAATTACTTCTGAAGCCATATTGTCCACATCTGTGAGACCAGCCTCTGTTTAATATACTTGTGCTTTCTGACAGGCATTGTGCCTCATCATGATCTCAGGTCAGCCTGCATCACTGAAATATCTGTGTTGGGTATCTCTCTGCTCACGTGGGGTAGGGTTTCTCCATCTTGCTCCAAAGGTGGAGTGACTTACCACATTGCTTTGCTAAGTTCAGTTTACACTGACTAAGTCTGGGTTCTTTTTCTTCCCATCTGTCAGAATCAGATCTGTTGAGCACCGTGCCCAAGTAGTGGAACAAAACAAAGCCTTGTGTGCCAGGAAGGTCTGAACACACTGTCCCTAGCGTGAAAAGGCTTACGCAGCCTGCCCTGCCTTGGAAGAGATCCCCTTCCTTCCTTTTCACTCTCACAATTAGGTGAGTTAACCTGACACCTTAGGTTAGAGGCACGATAAAAAATACTCTTAAGCTTTTTGTTGTTTGGCTCTAAATCCCAAACTGAGGTTATGAGTGCTTCTCCTTGATGTGTCTGGATTAAAAATCTGATGCTGAAATTCGAATCTCTTGAAAAACTTCACTTGGCAGAGGGGACATGAAGGTTATGGAGCCTGTTGCTGATTTGGGAGTGAGTGGTATGAAGTGGTTTGTTCTCCTTCCTGGTCCCTGTGGGAGCCCATGTGCTGGCCTGGCTCAGAGCGGCCAAATCTGAAAGTACAGATCACATGGAAAAAACCACCTATTGACCAGTGCAAATTCTCCTTCTTTCTGAGGTTTTGCTGCTTAGTCACAAACTTCTGAGAAATGCTTTCAGGTGGCGGAAAGCACGTTTTCATCTTAGAATACAGTGTGATTGATGACTGATATGGATGTGCAAAAACAACCCTGGGTGCTCCTGGCTGCTGAGCTGCTGGGCCTACAGCATGGGACCAGTGGGCCTTGAGTTGATCAGCCTGGCTTGGTGTGCCTTTCATGCCCTGTCACTGTGGTGTGTGGAAAACTTTAGAAACTGATGTGTTAGAAGTGTGTGTTTAGTATGTTATTGCTGTTGGAGTTTTTAGCGTGAATTTCTTGTTGATGGCTTGCCACCTGCAAGCTGTTCAGACACCCTTTCGTAAAAGAAAGTTACCCAGAGTGTTTTTATTTTAACTGATTTTGCAGCACATTTTACCATTATAATATATGCACCATGCAGCTTCTGATGTTGGCACTCCTGAATGATTAACACACTTTGAAGGAGTCCATTATTTCATGGGTAGGCGACCAATTATTTCATTATAATTTAAAATTCTCATGCTCCAGGATGACTGCTATGTGTTTTACTGAGCTGGGTGAGGATCTGGGGGGAAAGCTAGTAATTATTAGCCTTGCTAATGAAAATAGATGGCTAAATAACACTTACATAGCTGTAATTTCAGCATTCCTGACACTTCTGGTTATGACACTTTCCAAACTTAAAGATAGTAGTAATTGTCTGTAGTCTGCAAAATTAGTCTAGACAGTCTAATCTAAGGCCAAAAGGTTGGAGTTGAATAAATATGTAATTTGGGCAAATAAAGCTATTAGAGCTGTGCTTATCTTCTTGATGCAATAGTTCTTATTAGATGTAAGTGCTATTTTATAGCTTTTTCCTAAATAATTAGCTTCTGATGATCAGTCAACAAATCTTTGAAAAATAAAGCACTCTAGACTTTGCTAATGAAACTGAGTGTTTTTATGTTGGATATTGTCCAAGCTGGTGTTCAAAAATTCCATGGAATTTACTGGTAATAGAAAAAAACCCCACAGGACAGGAACTAGTGTATTGCTATCAATGCCTACAATGATCTGGCAGTGTAAATAAAATGTATTACTGGGTCTGAAAGAGTCATCTCAACGTTTTTGTTTTCCAGCAGAACAAGTGGTATGATCAAAACTTCTGGAAACTTTCATTCTTTTGTTTCAGTCCCTGTTTGGCATTTAAATATTTAAGCAAATTGTGTATTAATAAAGTAATTGCATATATTAAAGGTGGGTGAAAAGGCATCTTTTAGTGATATCATATGAACTTGATTAAGGTGTCTGGACATACAAATGTGGTTTGCATGGCTAGTATTTATTTGGATGAGGGATTTTTATAATTTTTAGGTGGCAATTTGAACTTTCTGATCTCCTGATCATCCTGAAGGCAGCAGGGAGTTATAATGGAATGTCAAGACTAGGGATGATCAAACCTCCCTCTTTCACTAGGAAGTTGCTGTAGTTTAATAGTATAGTGAAATACTAGCCTAGAAATATTTAATCCTAGCTTGACTCATTCTAGAAAACTGTGGGCTCTGAGTTTAGTGGGCTAGTCAACCTGATTGTATCTCCATGTTAAACAAATGTTTTAAGAGGAAGAATGTGGAGAATTTACCTTCCTCAGGCTTTCTGCTTGGCTCTTCCTGATGAACCCATCAGGATAAGAAAGGTATTAACTTCAGAAAGTTTTGATCTTAGCTTGCGGTGGAGTCCCAGGGATCAAACATTTTCGGGTACTTAAAATGTGAAATAGGGGTTAGAGGTGCTGGAGTGCGGCTTTGTTTTGCTGGCTTGTTGGGCTAGAAAAACTTCTTACTTTAATTAATTTAATTAATGTAATTGTCTGGCTCCAAATGTCCATAACCTAAGCTAGACAATTGGAAAAGTCCGAGTTCATCAGAGTTATGAAATGGCTTCTTTGTTAACAGACTGGAAATGCCCTAAACAGAGGTCTCCTCAGAGCCACTAAGCTGAAGTCTGTTGCTGACTGTTACTGAAGTTACTGAAGAGAGGTTTTAATTGACTCTTAAGTCTTCTCCACTTACTGTACTTAGCTTATAAACCAAAATCTCTTAATTACACTGTATATCTTGAGGTGTTCTAATGATTTCATGTGTATATGAAAAGGTATTCTGTAACTTCTGCCTCACCAGGGGAATTTTGGAGCAACCTTACTTTTTCTCTTACAGCTGTAGTCCCCATTTCCTGGTTATACACAGTCCTAAAATCAGATCTGTACTTTTTAAAAAAAATCACTGCCTTCTTGAGAAAAAACTTGAGTTCATCATGGAAGAGCTTGTGTGAGCTGCTGGTTTGAAAACTATCTAAACATGATAAAACTCTATGGATGAAAAGATAGTGTGTGGTGAATGTTTTAAACATTCCTTGAATTACGAGTGGTTAAGATGAGGAAGATGAAGTACCTGGTGTGTTCATAGTTCCTGCACATATTTACTGTGAAGTAAAAATGAAATGAAATTAAATGAAGATTCAGCTATGCTTGCAGTATAGAGTATGCTTTACAGTCAGACATGTTTCAACTTGAGAAATTGTAGAGCTGCCTTCAAAGAATTTTGTAGGTGCTTACTGGCATTAAAGGGCATTAACTCCAGGCATTACAAAGAAGTCTCCTCAGACAATGAAAGTGTACCTTCTCTGATCTTGGGCAATGGAAGCTGCGCCACCAGGAAGTACTCAAGAGGCCAAAGTTTAGTGCACATATTGCCTAAAACAGGTCTCTGTGTGACTGTGCTCGGTGTTTTGGTGTGGTTTGATTTTGAGATATTTGAGAATTATAAATTGAAGAGAAATGTTCAGAGGCTGGTGAGCTGCTAA
Source organism: Oriolus oriolus (assembly GCA_013400235.1). NCBI lineage: Eukaryota > Metazoa > Chordata > Aves > Passeriformes > Corvidae > Oriolus > Oriolus oriolus. The sequence continues at coordinate 670,376 of VXBT01000487.1, forward strand.
TACCAAGTTGCTGTCCCGTGGGGAGAGCTGTAAGCTGGGAACTGAAAGGAGACCTAAGCATGGTGCAGATTCAGTTTGAGTTTAAAAGGTGAAAGCTGTCTTTAAAAAGTATCAATCTGCTGGTTTTTCAGGACGTTAATGTTTTAAGAGGTTCACATGCATTGCAAAATATATATGAAAAGAAAACCCACTCTCATCAGTATTGACATTAAGTTCATGTAGCCAGCATACACTCTGTCCGTAATTAGACTCAGAGAATCCTTTAGATTGGAAAAGACATTTAAGGTCATCAAGTTGAGGCTGTGCTGGCATCTGATGGTGTGTTTAAGCTTGGCAGAATGTTAGCAAAAGGGCATGTAACTTTTCAGAAAAGCGGTTTTAATGATTATTCCTGACCTCTATGATTTGAACATGCACTGAAAGGCTGTCTTAGTCAAAGTGTCAAAGACACTTTCTTTTCCCCAAGCAAATCTGCTGTCTCTGGGTTTATTTTTTTCCACTGGATCTTGTAATTATCTGTTTAGTAGTTACACTCTCCAGATTTCTACCTGTAAACCCAAGCTATTTTGCCAGCCATGCCTTAGGTGCCAGGTTTGAGGGAGAAAAAATGAGTAGGGTTGGAGAAGGTAAAGCTGCTTTATTTTAAGTAGCAGTTAGGGGAAGGGCAAAAATTAGCAGACAGTTTTTTAGGCATGTTGAAAGGTGTAAGAGCTGATGGATGTTCGCTGTCAGTGCACAAAAGTCAGTTTGATTTCGGTCTGTCGTATTCCTGCGTCTTGGTCCACTGCATGACTGCAGAATAAGTTGATGCTCCAGAACCAGTTTGGCTCTTAAATCTGTCCCACAAGTCAGTCCTGCTCAACTGGGGATGAAATCTGAAGTTTCCTAGCATACAGCTATCTGGAGAAACACCGTTGGAAATGAGTGTGTTTATGGATACAAAGTCCAAGTGTTCATTTAAGAAATGCAAAAATTAAAGGTGCATAGACAGAATTAGACATATGTGTTAGTGTTCAAATTAAAGACACTTTACCCTCCATACCCTTTCCCCCTTGTCCCCCCATCCTAGCTCATCTTTCCCCACACCTGTGAGGGAAGCAAAACTAGTTTTGTTATTAGGTGCTCTGAGTAGTGAGCAGAACAAAGCCCATATAGAAAAGAGCCATGTTATATTTAGCTATGTGCATTACATATGCCCATGCACTGAACACAGTTTTCTTAGGAGCTTTCTTTTTCTGACGTGCTCGCTCGGCGATCAGTGTCCATGGAGGGAGAGGGACAGAAGAGTATGTGGCTGTGTAGTAGGACTCACACTTGTAATGTTTCCAGACTAAGCACAGCTTTTGACAATCCTCCCATTGCATAAAAACTCTAAGGGAAAGACTTACCTCTGCTTAACCAAGTCAGGTGTTTATTTCTGTATCCTAGTTTCTCTTCTGTCTTTGAGTTGTATGTTGGCAGGAGAGTAAGCTGATGGATGTACTCTAAGGCTGCCATGGCTCATACAACAACTTTGCATTTTCCATTATGATTTTCTTCCTTAATAGAACGATTAATGTCTGATTAAGCATATACTTAATCATAAAATTTGGTATTATATATGTGTATTGCTATTTCTTCAGGAACAAATACTTTTCAACTTGTGTATGAGTTTCCAAGGGGCATAGCTTGTACATGGCTCATGTCATCTTTTTTCAGCTTAATCCGCTTTTCTCTTTGTGCCTCAGTTTTCACTGTTCATGAAATGAAGTGTTTCACATCACTGGATAATGGTAGTAATTGAAGCTATAAATGACATCAGTTTCCCTGGACAGCCATAACAACGCTGACAGTACACATTAGAGCAGTGGGAAGCAGTGCAAATTGAGGGAAGCATCACTGATTACTTGCAAGCACTGACTATCTTTTAATTTATATTTCTTGGAAGAAAGGAGTGGGTGCTCTTACTGTTTGTATAATTAAGAGAAAGAACCTCTTAAAGATTTGTAGGAATATGGGATGATTGGATGATGACACACTTGGCCTTCTGTAGCATGAAGCAGTATTCTAATCATTATTTCTTTAGTCTGGTCTTTATCAGGATAATTCTAGACCTTTGGTCTCCTATTCTTCCAATGTTCAACACCAAAATACTTGCCCTCATTCTGCAAAGCGTGACTGTTTATGCCAGCAAAGTGTGCTGAATGCAATCCTGAACGTTTGTGTTTGAGATGGTGCTGGGTTGCTGTGGGTACCTCCTGCAGTCCTTTTCTGGCACTGGTTTGGACGCTGCACAAAACCTTTGCAGAGGTGGCACTCCTGTCATCAGCCCCAACAGCATCCACCTCCTGCTTTTCCAGCACCAGCCAGTTAAACCTGTCTGGAAATACTGGGTCCTAGTGAACCACCTGCTCTTGAGGAGGTGCATGCTTAGCATGGGAACAAGCTTGTCAGAGACTCTCTGGTTAGTGGTGCACTTTTAGTTTGTTTGGGTTTCTCTGTGACCCAGGTACTTGGGGCCCTGCAAAATGCTAAATTTGTGTGTTTTGCTGTGTCTGTTCCTTTTTTCTGGAATGCAGTCTGGGTTTATGTTTGCTTCTAGAAGTCAGTAAGGGTTTTTTTCCTGCATGTTTTCCTTGTTTTCTAGCCAGCCAGCTCAAGTACTCTACAGAAATGACATCTCCTTTGTGCTGTGAAAGGAGGTTCTTTTAATTCCTTGGGGTGCTGAGGCCCAGAGCTGCTGTTTTGCCTGATTACCCCTTCTGCTGGGCAGGCTAGCTCTGGACCAGGGCAGTGTAGTGCTTGGGAAGATGGGTTACTGCCACCCATCCTCTAGGAACATGTCTGTGTGACATAGAACCTGTTTGTTCCTCTAGGCAATGGGAACGTAGATTAAAACTCCTGGAAATGGTGTCTCACCTCCTTTGCAGCCTGGAGGAAGACACAATGTGTCACTGGGATCATCATGGTATAGACTTGGCTGCTCTGCCACTCTGAAGTAGAAGAAGCTGTAAGATTTCATGGGTGGGAAAACAATGGAAGTTGCAAACTGAGTTATGCAGTCAGTCCTTTAGGTCTTATTTCATGGTCTGAGAAGGCTTTTACAGTGTAGTGAAGTACCTCAAACAGAAAGCTGTCCACTTATGGCCCTACTAACTGGCCGTGGCATTGGAGTTCTGGTCTTAACCTATGGCACTGACCTTGTCAATGGCTTGGAACGAATGTCAGAAATACTGACTCAAATAAGGATAACTTAGGTTTCTGTCTTCTTCTGGGTTAAGCATTTCTGATGTGATCAATGTGGAGTGTGATAGGGCTGTAGCTGATACTGCTGTTTGTTGTATGCCCGTGGTGAAGACCTGGCAGTGCAGGGCATAAATTGGGCTTTTTGTTGGTTGGGTGGGTCAAGGCATGTTCTTGGTGAAGTGCAGGGGAAATGAGGTAAAACCTAGAGAAGAGATGATAGTGTAAAAGGCAGGCAAAGGAGAGACTGCCAGAAGAAATACTCTGTCAAGTAGCACAGCACAGGAGATGGCTTGGGATCATATATTTCGGGCATTTGGGAATGTATTCAAGCCTAAAGTTGAAGCTTTGGTGTTGGTGGATGCTACACGTTTGTTTTAAGTTTTAGCATAAAAATTATAGCTAGGGAGGATGTTTGGGCTGTTTGCAATGTTCAAATTGTAGATGCTTATTTAAATCCAGTGCTGGTCTGTAACTGTAGCTGGAGGGTGGAAACCTATCTATTTCCTTGCCTTTACTGGGTTTGAACCAAAAACTTAAAACATGTGGAAAAAATTTAAATAAGCAACCAGTGGCTCTTTGAAACATTATGTGTATGTTTAGTAAATACAGATGGCGATTATAGAGACAGCAAGGATGAATATATATTTTGGCATGTACCTCTCCTTTAACTTACTCATCGTGGTGTGCTCTCGCTGTGCTGGGCTGCCTGTCATTGCATGGCGTTCAAGCTTGGTGTAAAGAAAGAGGGAAGAATGTTATGCAGCCAGCCTCTGGACTGCACCTCAGAGCAGCTTCCTGTCAACAACATCCTACTTCTCTCCCACCCTGAAACATAAAAGTGCAAAATAAAGTTCTCTCGTGGCTTTTCAGTTTGTGGGCTGTTGATTACTTTATGAAGGGTAGATGTAACTGCTGCCTAAGAGCTGTGAATTGGCACTGGGGTTTTCCATCGAAGGTGTCTGTACTTAGTTGCTTTATTAATTTATGGAGTGGGACTCAAGCTTGTAAGCGATTTTGAGGAATTTCTCTGTGTGTATTAAAGGCAGCATAAAAATGGAGGAAGATGATAAACATAAGAGCAGGTTTTCATATCTTCTCCTTACTGAAAGACTTGATTGATTGAAGCAATGACTTAGGGACTGCTATTGCCTAAAATAAAGACTGCTAGAGCAGTATTCTGTATAGTGTCATTATTTCTATGCACTGCGTGTGGAAACTCCTGTGAAGGTCAGGAGGTTGTTTGAAATGGATTTTAAGATGACAAGCGTGTATATAGGAAGGGATTTTAGTGGTAGGTTGCCCAGCTGTAAGTGATGTAGGTAGTGTGGGGATGGGGATTTTTACGTTCTTTTGGTTTTTTCCCCCTTTGCGAAAGTCCTTGGCTTTCCCATCTCCGGACTCGATTGCCTCAGCAGTCTTAGAAAGAGAACACCTAGAAAACCTGTTGCATAATATTCTGGGTCAACTGAATGGCTGATGAGACTACTGGGCTCAACTTCTCATTTCCTTTCTAGGAGACGGTTGGAAGGAGCTTTGATTTTTGCTGGTGATTAAGGGAGTGGTGCAACAGGAGAGCGTGTTCAAGTTACTATCTTCTTAGAAGAAATTTAGCTGCTTCTAATTATTTCCTGCAGGCAGTGGCCAACTGCAGCGGAGCCAGCTGAATGAGTTGTGGCTCTTTGGATTTGTCAGAGAAGCTCAACTGCTGCTAGAAGAGCAGATCTGACAACCTGGTCTGTATCAGGCCATCCTAGAAGAGCTGTGCCGTGTGTTCCGTGCCAGCTCCCATCCCGGGCTCCTGCTGTAGTGTTGTGGTGTTGCTGTAGCTTAGCAGGGTGACTGCTCTGAGGTGTTAGGGCTTGCACAGACAGCTTTCATGAAGGAGACAGCAGTAGGCAGGCCTGGGTATTCCAGCACTCTGGGATGTGCTTGCTCCTCTAATTTGTCTAGACTTGGCATCAGTTTGAAACCAGTAGGTTGTCAGTGGTTTGTGTCTGCTGCAATTGTGCTCCTGTTAGGCTTTTGATCAGTTCTGCCACAAACTCCTTGACCTCTACAAAGTTGTTTATGCTGGTGTAGGGTCTTGGGCTTGCTGGGTGTGCAGGCACCTTGCCCGGATGGCATTCAGGATTGAAGGGATGGCCTTGTGGAATGTTTCAGGATATGCTCTGCCACGCCTTAATTCTTTAAACACTGCCTGAACAGCAATAGGGAGGTCCATTTCTGCTCAAATTGATAAATACTGTGTCTGCTGCATCTAATTTTTGTAAATCAGCCCTGACTGAATAAGGCCTGCAAGCTGTGGTTGTCGCATTTCCTGTGGCACATGGTCCCAGTGCAGTTTGGGAAGACTCCTTCAAAACCAAGCAGCTGTTTCAGGCACGTAAGTCTTGTCCAGTGCCTGGAGGTAAACCACAGCACTAATTGCCTTGCAAACCTCTCCTGTAGTGACTGTGACAGCAGATTTGGAAGTGCAGCTCCATGGGAGGGAAGAAAGTACTTGTAAGAGCAATTGTTACATGGGGGAGCTCCGGCATCTGCTCGTTCTGAATTTGACATGTGGCTGATGCTGCATCAGGACAACTTAATCTTGTTTCCCTTTTTGAGGGAGGAACCATGTTCTATGTCTCTGTACCTAGTCTTGCACTCTTGCTTTGTGTATAGTTGGTTTTTTTAATTTAAAAAAACCAAACTGAAGAGGGTGGAGGGAATCACAGAAATGCCCTGCAGATTACAGAACACACTGTAGTTCTTGGCCCTTGGACAGATGATGAGGAAAATAAGAAGTCCTCTGAGATCATTATGGCTTTCTTTTTCTGAATTCTCTTAGTGAAAAATATTGCCCTTGTTGGATATAAACTTGCTGCTTTAGGTGTTTTGCTAATACTGATTCGTGAGAGTGAAATAAACCAATTCCAAATTCTGCCTTTTATTTAAAAGCTGCTATCCTTTACCATTTTGTAGATGTAAAGGTTCAGACAGTAACTTTGAATTCTGCAGGATGGAGAAATGAAAGCTGAAGCTGGAGAGGAATAGGGAGTAATTTCAGAGTGCAGGCTTTATCTTCCATGGTTCAGTCACCTAATGCTTTTTTATAAATATCACTTCCTGTTTTCTTAATGAAACATAGGACTTAAATTCCCGTCCTTGTGATCATCCCTATAACGTCAGATCCTGTAAAAGTTTTTATTTATACATCTGTATGTTCACATAAGTTTCTCATCCATCTTTCAAGGTTTGTTAAAGGCCACAGAAGAATTGAGACCTCATTTAGTTGGTGTAAATTCATTCCTCCAAGTCTGTTCTTAAGCTCTTGGATAGCACATTTTGAGTTATGGATACAGGGAAAAGAAAAGATGAGAACGGTTTTGAAGGCTGAATTTTTTCCTCTTTAAATCTTAAAGGGAAGCAAGGTAAAGGGATGACTTGTAATTGAAAGAGCATCTTGTTCTGTGGTGAGTGTTCTGCTCCTGTAGATAGGCACTTCAGCTGGGAATCCTGCAGTTTGTGTGCTGCGTTTAGGATCCCATGCCTGTTGGCTTACTGGAATTTTTTTGGTGGTAGAGGGTTTGTTTGGGGTTTTTTTTGTTTTGATTGGTGTGGGTAGGGTTGTGGGTGGGATTAAAGCAGGGTGACTGTTTAGCCTGGGTGCCGTCCATGCAGAGCTGCGTGGGTGTATCCTGAGAGGACACTGATGTCTACTTAAAATGCAAAGGAGCTGCTCAGGGTCTCTGCTCTGGGGGTCAGCAGCTTTTCAGTGTGGTGCCAGATCTAAATGAACAGATCAACAGCAACCTGTACAAGCTCCTCCTGCAGCCAAGTGCATGATGGTTGTGGTGTCTGAGCGCAGGTTATATATAGCGTACACAGCTGGTCGAGTGCGCTACAACTGGTGATGTGTTTCTCCCAGGAAGGCAGCTGCAGCTCAGTCGATGAGCTCTGCTGGGGAACCCCTGTCCATGCTGCTAAACCAGGAGCCTGGCATGGACATGTCCAAATGGTGGGGTCAGTTGGGTGCAGTCAGGACAGTGTCCTGCAGCCTGCCCTCACGGGCAGCTCCAAAGCCAAACTGGACAAGGATGAATACAGCCATATAAATTATCTGCAAAGAACAGAGTTAACTGTGTTCTGCACTGACAGTGGTGTGTCTGGAGAAGGTTAGTGGGCTAGTGCTGTGATTTCAGTTCTTCCTTTTTTTTTCCCCCTTTTTTTTTTTTTGGGTTTGTTTTCCCAACCATGACATCTGTTAACTTGACTTTGGTAAGTTCAGAGGAGCAGAGTGGTATCTTGTTGGTGTCTTTGAGCTTGTGTGATGGGAAAGGTTCTTCAGCAAGGACCATGAATTTTGATGTGGATAAGGAGATGTACCCTGGTTTTGGTGCTACCTTCTTAATGCAACAACAAAGTCCCCCTTTTTTTCCCCATCCTAGGAGCCAATATGTAGTTTCAAAACATTCCTAATTTCTTACTGGCTCACAGAACTGAATAAAGTACACAGGTGGTAGTCCTTCAGTTCTGCACAGTGAGGGTAGTGCACTGAGTGCCTGCTGGGAGCACAGATGGGAAGGAATTTGATCAGGCCTCAGATTTGTTATGCCAGTGTGCTTTAGTTTTAGGTGCAGAAAACTTTACTATGACTGCATGCAAGCTAAAACTTCATCCTCTGAATTCTAAACTTGTCTTCTGATGGCAGTGTTAACTCAGTATTCAATACCAGATCATCCAGTCTCTAGAGAAATGTACCAGAACGTGCTTTGCTTCACAGTTTGGTTGATAAGCAACAGCCTGGCAGTGTCTGATGGAGCCTTGTGCTTAGGCCATGGGTGTCACAGGCATTTCATGGCTTATTCAGCTTTCAGGGCTTGTCTTTCTGGAGGATGTGAGTGCTTAAAGTCATTAAAACCAGGGAACGGGGATGATCCAACAAACTTTATTCAGCTAACAAACTAAGTGCCACTTGTGCTGTGTGGAGCTGTTGCTAGAAATTGTTTTAAAACTGCTAGGGAATTCTAGAAACAGCTGAGAAAATCCTGGTACTTCCCAGAAACTGCTGGCTCTGGGCACGAGGGAGGAAGTCCTGTAAACTTGAGAATTTCAAAGAACTTCTAAGCCCTACCAGAAGTTCAGAGAAGTTATGAGAGACCTTAGAAGCCCCTAGAAACTGGAAATGTCTAGAAAATGTTAGAAATGCTGTGGGAATCCAGTTAACTCAGTGACTCTGCTAGTAATCTCTACAGTTTATGAGCATTTACTAGGAATAGGAAAACCATTACTGGTTATCTTTGGATGAAGTGTCAAATGGCTGTACATGGATAAACATTCTCATTTTCCTTAAGCTGTCTGGTATCCAGTTTTAGCATCTCCCTCAGTGAGCATCCTGTGCATGCTTGTCTAAGACACAAACTTGTTTTCTTCTCTGCAGTCCTACTTTGTTACGGACTATGACCCAACCATTGAGGACTCCTACACCAAGCAATGTGTGATAGACGAGAGAGCCGCGCGCTTGGACAGTAAGTAGCCCACCCACGGTGCCCACAAAACCAGGATTAGGAATTTCTCTTATTCCCAGGAGTTACCTGGATGACACGGTGGAATGGAAAACACACCTCTGTGCTGCCTCTCCCTAGTGCAATATAAATGCTTTGCTTTAAAAATTTCATTTCTCGCACGTTGGTGATTTCTTTAAGGATAACCCAACAACCCTCATCCCCATGTATCTCTGAACATGTTCCATCTGTTTCAGTGGGTCAGGAATTAGCAGAAGTCCTTAAGTGTTTTGTTGTTCGGTTTGTTTGGTAGGTCTTGAGTTGTTCAGTCAGTGAAAGAACTTGTTTGGAATATTAGAAAAATATCCAGTAGTATCTGTGGAAGGTGGTTTCTGCTTGGCTATGATGCACAGGAGAGGCTCTCACAATATCTTATTAGGAATAATTTTTTCTCAGTCTATCAGAACATGAAATGTAGTAATCCATATTTTTTGCTTATGTTCAGTTCTGGATACAGCAGGACAAGAAGAATTTGGAGCCATGCGTGAACAGTACATGCGGACAGGGGAGGGTTTTCTGCTTGTTTTCTCAGTCACAGATAGAGGAAGGTAAGCCTGAGGTCAAGTTATTAAAACAAACAAGTTTTAAGTTTTCTTAAATGGCACCTTATTCTTAACTGAAGTATTCTCAAACAGAAACATTAAGTATGCATTCACTCTTAGGTTCGAGGTGTGATGCTCTTTCAGCACTGATGAGGACCGATTTTGAACCAATCACTTTGTGAAAGTATCTGTTTGTTTCAATAGATGACTCGAAAGCATACACAAAAAAATGACAGCTCTATTCAAGAACTATACTGTGGTCCAGAGTACCATTTTCCTGGAAGTGACTGGTGTTCAGTCAGTTCTTGGGAATATCCTCTTGCCATGTGAAGCATCAAGTAGCTGGCTCTGGGTTTCTGGGTGGCTTTAGGGTACGTGCCTGCACTCTTTTGCAGGCAGTGGTCCCTCTGCTTAGTCCCATGCATTGACTGAATGGCTGCAGAGTGGAGATGAAACATCTTTAGAAGCTCATGGAGAGCTGTGCTTAGTGCCATACGTCCCTTCTAGTTCACCTTTGCATGAGGTGTCTGGCTACCAAACTATTTTTAATGTGACTTTTTTACTGGTGATCATCTTGCTTTCAAATTTTAGCTGGCAAATTAGGTGTAAATGCCTTCAGACTAAACATCTGGAATTAAACACAGTGTCTGGGAAGGCTACAAAGGGTATGTGATTGTCTGCAAACATCTGTGCTGAAGGCCCTTATGCAGGGATGTAGCTTTAACAGTGTTTACTTGAAAGCAGTGATTTATTTATTCATTCCCCAAAAATCCTTGCTTAGGCTAGAATTAGCTTTAGTATACTATCCTGGAAGAAGTTTTCTACTCTGCTCACCTTTCCTTAAACACTGCTGGAATATTCCTTACTGCTTGGACAGCATCAGTACCTGATGTAACTTAATTGGTAACTGGAAAGCTTTCTGATCATTTAGCCCTGCCATTTCTCTGTTCTTGAAGAAACAAAACTTTCCAGCTTTGATAGCTTCCTCCAAAATTCTTAGAAGTAGCTCTGGAGGTTGCCAGCTGAAATATTGGTTAGCAGGGTCTCTATGCTGTAGTTTGAATATTCTAGATGGAGTAGAACTCCAGAGTCAGTATTTGTAGAATGGATTGTGGCTTCTTGATCCTCTGCCCCGGGTCCCTGTGGACTGAGGCACAGTCAGTGTTTTGCCCACCCTGCAGCCCCACCTCAGCCCAGTGCAGAGGACACTGCTCACTTGGGGATTTTTTTAGTCTGAGGGTTGAATGGTTCTCTAACTGGTCATGCTGTGACTCTGGAGTGCCTGCAGCTGTCTGTGCTTGTGTGTCACGGCAGGGCAAGTCCAAATAGGTGACTCACCATTTCTGAACTTTTGCAGAACCTGGGAATCTACGACAGTGCACTGATGCTCTACTTGTGTTCTTTCACAGCTTTGAAGAAATCTATAAGTTTCAGCGACAGATTCTTAGAGTGAAAGATCGTGATGAGTTTCCAATGATTCTCGTCGGGAATAAAGCAGATCTGGACCACCAAAGACAGGTAATGCATTTGCTGTTAGTTACTGCTCACTTTCTTCCAGAAAATTCAGTTTTCCCTCTGAAATTAAACTTCCTCCCAGAATGGGAACAAACAAATGAAAAAAGTTGTATCATTAAAACTAATTCCAATGCAAGAAACTACACTCAGTTTTTGTACTTGAAGAACCTTAAGAGCATGATGGCATTCCATACACAGCACATCTTCTGTCTGACTCAGTGGGGTTATATTGAGACCAAATCTATTCACAGAGCTGGGAGCTTTCTGTCATGACTTGATTACTCAGGCATGAACGTGTCTAATTCCTCAGTTCTGTTACTCACCACTGCACTGTGCCAGCAGAGTGCATTCCAGCACTAACTCCAACGATCCTTAGTCTTCAGTGCTCTTGCTTTTACCTTTCGCTGCTGTTATCTCTAAATTAGCAGTTGCTCACTGTTTTCTCCTTGGCCACTCTGCATAACTGACTTAAAGCTTTAAAGTTTGGAAGTACAGCAACACAATTTCTATTGTATTTAAAGTACCTTAAAGTTTTGAAACCAATAGTTTTCACCCTCACCTCTAGTTGCAAGACAATGTAAAAAATTTAGTTTAGAATGATTTAAAGGACTTTTAAATGTGTTTTCCCTAGTTGCTATTGATTTTTAATGAATCAAACTAATTTGAGCTGAAATGAAAATAATCTTACTATAGCAGCAGGATAGGAACAGATGTCAAACTTGTATTTTCTTCAGCAATTAATTTGAGAAACTTAGTATTTTCTCTTGAGACAGTAAGATGACATCTAAAGCTTAGTAAAAACCACATGATTTTCTGAGAATAAATATTACTAAAATTGTTGTAACTGTTTTAAGAGTTTCACAAGAAAAACATAGCTTAAAACAAATAGTGTTAAAGAGCTCAGCGGGTTAGTATGTGCACTGCTGAATTACAGTTACAGTACAAAAAACTTCCTGTTGAGTATGGTCCCTTGACTGTCACAGCCTCTTTATCCCTGAAGCTGTGTAGAAAGAGCATGATAAAATTAAAAGCTATGCTGAAAGATGTGCCTTGAAAGAAGCTCACAAATCCCTCAGAAGTAACTTTGAGTACTCACACATTCACAGAGCAGCCTGTCCCTGAGACAGAAGTAAAACTCTTTCATTCTTCAGTTACCATCATGCCCCCATCCAAATTCCCAGATTTAACCTTGCATGTCCTGGAACATTTGTACTTTACCTCCTGCACAAACGTTGGCATGGAAATTATAGAGGTGAAACTGAACTCTTCTGCTAATTGTAATTGCTGAGGGACAAACACCCAGATGCTTTGGGAGGGAAATAACATCGTTGCTGTCAGCCCCAGCTCTCAGGATACCTGCAAGTGTAGTTGGCAATCCTGTATGTCCATTTCTAGAAACAGCTGTGAACTTTGTTCTCTCTCCTCCACCCTCCTCATGTTATTACACTGCCTCTGTTCCTTCCTTAGAGTCAGAGAGGTGCCTGTCACCTGTTCTGCTGCTCCCTCTGTCCTGTTCCAAGCTGCTTTTTCAGGTGGTGGTGGGCTGGAACACGTTCAAGCTCCAAGCAGCTTTTTTCAAACTGCCTAACTCTGCAGTTTTGCTGCTTATATCAATATATGGCTCCAAAATCTCCTGTTGTTTTTTATGGCTATATTAATTACCTTAATTGATTAGATGGTGATGGGCATAATGTTGTGTGCTCTCACTCACCATTTACATGCCAATTGGTGGACTTGTCACTCCCATCATAAGCTGAGGCTTAGGCAGATGTAGCTGAGAAAACACTTCTGGGTTTGCTTAAACAGCTCCTCATGTGTTCTTAACTCTTCCCTGCCCCTTCCCTGTCACGTGGTGTGTTTCACTTGGCCTTAAGTCAGTGTGAAGGAATGGTCTAGGGATGCTGAGCTGACATAATTAGTCCCCACAAGGGAGAGGCTCCCCTCCCTCTTGACTTCACATTCCCACTCTTTCCTTTGCTGGCCCCAGATCTCACTTGAAGCACTTTGGGAGTTGAATCATCTCTCTGGATGGGGAGGAGCAGGAATGGCTTCCTGGGACCTGTGTGAGCTAAATTAGCTTGCAGAAAGATTTGAGTGCCAGTGCTGGGAGCATGGGAAGGGGTGGGACTGTGGCTTGGAGCAGAGCAGGGAGGAGTTGGGGTGGGGGGAAGCAAGTGAGACCTCGCCTTTTGGCAGCAGCAGGCAGTGAGATGTTATCAGCTGGGTGTTAAACAGAGGGGTTGTTTCTGCTCCACCATGTGAGCTCTCAGTACAGCCATCCCGTCACTGAGGGGACCAGCTTGGTGATCTGACTGAAAACTTGTCAACGAGTCTTGCCACCAACTAAACCAGCTAGTCCAAAAGTGAAGGAAAACTTCAGCCTGACAAGCAAGGTCATCTTCTCTGGCTGCAGATTTCTTGTGCAGGCAGCTGTGATGGGAGGTCTGGGGTCAAAGGCGAGAGTGCTCCCTCACCTTGGCTGGGAGTGCTGGGTGAGTGGGAGGTGTGGGGCTTCCCCAGGCTGTAACTTGTGGGCAGAAACATGACAAGGGCAAGTCCTCTGCATTTTTACACTTTGTCTGCTGATGTGTCAGGCCTCACTTGGGCACCACCAAAAACCTGCTAGGCCATGCTTGTGTCAAACTTATCTTTTACTTATCTGGCTCTTCCTCTCTTAACTTCTTTGATCCCAACTGTACATTTTTCAGCTTCAAAATTCACATAACATTTTTAGAAATTCAGGAAGCTGGGTGTCAGTTTTTAAGGCAAAAACTGCTGTACTGGGCATCTGCCTGTGTTTTCCAAAAGGTAGGAGGCAGACTAGTGAAACACATGCAACCTCTGAAAGACTAGAAGTAATTTAGTGTGTGTTTGGATCAGCAAATTATACTCAACAAATCTTCCTGGAACCCAAAAGAGTTAAACGTGTGGAAAAGTTCTGGATGTCTCAAGGGTCTGGCCACACCTTTATCCAAGTAAATGAGTGTTGAGGTTGAACAGAGTACAGAGTACTATCGTTGTGACACCATAAATCTGGATGCTAATGATGCACAACTAATCATCCTTGTGTGGTGGCAGCTGTTTCTCAGGAAATACACGAACTGGGTTGTACAGCAGAAGTGCACAAACAATTGTATGATCTTGATGAACTGTTGGGGCTCACCAGAGGTGTGGTGTAAATCAGTGGGGCTCTTATATACCAGAGACCAACTCACAAGTGGTTTTGGGAGAGGCATGAAAGAGTCAGTTTGAAATACTGAGAGTCAATTTGTCATGGTAATAACTGTATAGATAAACAGAGTTAAGCAGCTTTCTTGTGATTTTTGTCTCTCAATATCCACAGGTTATGCTGACAAAGAAAAATGAGTCTATAGAGGACAGGCAAGCATTAATCTTTAGAATGCTGCATGATAAGAAATGAAGCTGCCAGTGTTTCCAAATTCCCCAATCAGTCACAAATTGCTGACTCTGAAACCAGAAATGAAGCACCATCTCTCACTCTTCTTTCTTTAAAGTAAATGGTGTGTAGCAGTCTTTCTCTTAAATGGGTTAATTCCTTAGAACTCAACACTGGATGTTTCTACTGTAAGATAATTCAGTAGAGCACCAGATGTTTTAATAATAACCACAAGTGAGGGAGGAGTAGACTTGTCAGTGCAGGTTATGTATGACTTTCTGTAGATAACTGCTAGCTTAAACTGGGTCAAGTCTGATCATTCCCCAGATGGCAGGGTTTCAAGGAAAATCCAAGTTGCAACAGGAAAGTGCTTGGGTTTCATTAAATGCTAGTTCTTGCTTTTGCATCATGACTGAACTAACACAATGACCTAGTGCTGAGATCATCTCTGCTGCCAGTTACCTTTAAAGCAAGGTTTTAAAGAGAAGTCCACGTGACTTAAGGCTTAACCATCACTCTCTTGTATGAGTGTGACAATAACTTCTTGCAGTGGTAGATGCTGGGGCTGTTTCCAGGGACACCTCTGTGCCCACAGATTGTACCTTCTGATCTTCTTGTGTGATTTTGGGCTTCATAGAGAATGATCAGCTGGGCATCTGATGCAGTGTTTGAACACAGTGAGCCAGTCTGAACATGTGTCAGTGCTTGTAACCACAGTTTGGACCTTTGATAGGAGAGTGTGGACAAACCGCAATTAGTGGATAGTGAACTATCCCTGCAGGAAAATCGGGATGACAGATGCACTCCTCAGGAGTGATGGAACTCTTGGCAGGAATGGGCAATGTTTCTGTGCTGGGAACACTGTAGGGTGACCACAGGGTGGTGGAAATGGACTACTCTCAAACTTGAGGAAACATTTAATTGGTACCTGTGTGATGTGTCCCTTAGTCCTATGTCAGTGTCCAGGCAAAATGCAGGTGCAGTGTTAGGTTAGGCAGCCTGGTAGAGTTGCTTTAGGTGGAGGAAAGCATGGAAACTTCAGAAATTAACATGTTTCTGACAGATATCAGACACAATAGTGAAGAGAGAGGGACACACGTTCACAGGATTATTGTGCAGATACTCAAATGGAAACTGTTTCAGAAGAAGATTGTTAACTTAGGGAGGTGGGGAACTGGCTTTTCCATGTTTGACTCGCTCACATCTTCTGTAATGAGTTTTCGTTTGAGAAACTTTTACTAACTGTCTGAACAGCGTGAATGAGTGACATCCAGAAACAAACAGTAAAATGTCCTGTAACAAAAAGGATGAGCATTATTGAGTGATTCTCATTCGTATTCAGCCTTAAGGTTGCAAAAACTGCAGAACCAACACACACAGATGTACACACAGTTACTGCCATCAAGTCTGTGGTTCTCTTTGCTTCTGTCAAAATAACATGCAGTCTTCTTCAGAGAAAAAGGATTTCGTTTTTATTTTGGTGGTGGTGTTAAATAAACTGTCCCATTGCACTTCCTGAAAAACCTCTCATGTTACAGGGTTCCTGTACTTGAGAAGGGACAACAAAATGATGAAAATTCAGGTTTTTATTTCCAAGTATTTCTATGTTTGTACTTACATTTTCCTCAGCTTTGAAGATGGAACTGGTATGTTCTGGCCTCTAATTTACATCTTGGGCACTGCAAATGTTTCCATAGTGTTTCCGAACCAAATACTTTTTTAAACTGACTTTGAGGTCACTAAAAGTGACCACAAGTAACTTGACAATATACTCATAAGACTGACAAAAAGGATTATTTTGGAATTAAACAGTTACAGATATTCTAGTAAATACAACAAGAACTTTAATGTATTTATAATGTTTTAAATGCAGGATATTGTGGAAGTGTAGATTAACTTTATTACAGGGTTAGTTTGACTTGTACCTGTAATGTGCTTTAGATACAATAGTGAAGAAATTCTTTAACATATGTTTAAAGACTGAGTTCAGTTTCTCCTCAGGATTATACATTCCTTGCCAATTATTTGTTTTTGTTGAACTTTAGCCTCTAGCTTTCTGGGGCTGCAATAACCTGCGCAGGAATGAAGAAAAGTAAAATGAGTTAGTTTTGTAAGAATTGTTATATCTATACTTTAACTTATTTGTCTGAGGTAGAAATGTACAGAAGGCTCTGGAAAGTCTGGTGCAAACTCTAGGAGATTCTACAGTGTCACTGATGTGCCAGAAAACAGCTACAAATATTTGTCCAAGTGCAGCCTTCATAAGATTTGGAATTAGAATATTTCAACATCTGAGGTCAGAGTGGAGGGTTGAAGTGGAATTGTTCTAGCTGGGGGAGCAAGAGTCTTCATTAGTATTCAGTTTTCAAACAGCAGAGGAGGATTGGAGGATTCCAGTTCTCCTTATGTGCCCTGCAGTTAAAAAGGTGGCTCCAGTAGCTGATCTTGGGGTTGAGTTGGTTCTCTTGTGAGAAGAGAGGGTTTCTTTTTTGGCTTCAGCTAGTGATGATAACACTGAAATGAATGCAGAGTTGCTGTGAGTGTTTGAGATCAGTAGATGCATCCTGAGTTACTCCAGCTAATGGCACACGGTGCTGGGAGTGTTTTAAAGAGCTTCACAAGGGCTTAGTGGGAGCAGCCCTGATTTCAGCAGGAAGTGTATGAATATAGTACCAGTGGGATGCTAAGGACAGAGGAATCAAACATGTGGAGATGTCATGCTTGAAGGCTCTCAAACCACTGCGTAGCTGTTAAGAAACTATTTTGCAAGCTGAAAAGTACTTCTACATCATGCACTGTGGGGAATGCTGCCACTGCTTTTCTATTCCCACTGATTCTATTCCCTTACTGTGTAGCTTCTTAATCTAATTAATATTCTGAGTTCCTTTTCAAAATTAATTTAAAAATAAACTCTCCTTATTTTTGTTCTTACATCAGTCTTCTATGTGCTGGTTTAATGTTTTTCTGTGAAAGCAGTGTAATCTTTGACATTTCTTCCACTAGGCATTGTCTTGGCAAGATCTGTTGTGCTTCCTTTTATCACTGAAAGCTGCCCTTTCCTCCCCGGCCCTGTGGGTGACCTTCCCGTTGGAGCCTCTCATGCCTTGCACCGCTCAGGGTGGCCTCTGTTCTCTGACCTCGCTGCTTTCCACCTCATCCAAAAATACACCGATCTCCTTTGCTTTTGCTCTGTGACCAACTTAGTCCTCCTTCCTAGAATGGTCCACTGGCTTCCTGTCTTCTGCTTCATCACTTCAAATTTTATACCAACTTTTCATGATGCTCCTTGTTTCCTCTTCATCTCCTTTTCCACTGTTGTCCCAAGGAGTCATTATGTGGCCAGGGTTTCTTTAATATTTCTGGATTACTTGAGGGCTTTATGGATTTTTAGAACTCTGGTAATCTAAGCTATGTTTAAAACTGGCTGTGTTCATATTTTGCTATGTCATTAATAGATTTTTTTTAAATTACTTTTACAAAGACTTAGAAGATGAACAGCAGTTGTTTTAAAAGTAGTCTGATTTTTTTGTTTGTTTGTTTCTCTAGATTTAGCTGGGACAATGAGAAGGTTAATTAGCGACAGTATTCACAACTCTGCTAGCAATCCAGCAGGTGTTGACTGAAGCACTTGCTTAGAGGAGGAGCAAAGGAATCATGTCTGCATGTGAAGGAAAACTTCATCTTTATGCAGAACTGAAGTGAGGAACAAGGCATCTGGAGTGAGGGCAATTTCCTGGAGAGTCAGTCTTTGTCTACTGCAGAAACTTACTTTAAAAAAAGTCTGTTTCCCAGGTGTATCATGTGGAGAGGGTGAAAACTGTGCTGTGCTCAAATAACCATTATTGTTTGAGAGAACTGGATCCTTAACATGTACATGCAGTGTCTGCTGATACAAACCTGCTTGTAGAACCCTTGGGCTTAATGACTGATGTCTGTTACAGGTGACACAAGAGGAAGGCCAGCAGCTGGCAAGGCAGCTTAAAGTAACGTACATGGAAGCCTCTGCAAAAATCAGATTGAATGTAGACCAAGCTTTTCATGAACTTGTCAGAGTTATAAGGTATGGTAACTGAGACCAGATAATTAATGTCCATATATTAATGGAAAGCTGCAGCAAAGGTGTTGAAATGCAGTGGGAAATTTCTGGGAAGATTCTGCCCGCTGTTACCTCTAAGCTTTGACCAATGATCTCCATTATAAAACCCTCAGGTGCATTAGGAAAAATGCTTATGTGAATTTAATATATATTGGAAAGAGAATTTTGTCACCTTAATCTTTCATATTTTATTGATCACCCAGTCAGTAAATGTGATAAAGTAAATCTGAGACTGGCCTTCTGTAAAAATTGTGTTTCTTATAAAAAGAAACCCAAAAGGTGAACTCAAAAACTATCACTTATTTTATCAGTGAATTGTATGTAAAAAGGAAGTGCATTCCCTGTGAAAGTGTAAAAACTGTAGAATACAGTAGTTATGTTTATTTACCTGAAAATTATTCTATGAATTTAATTTGAAATACCTGTTTCCAGGAAATTTCAGGAACAAGAGTGCCCTCCTTCACCAGAGCCAACACGGAAAGAAAAAGACAAGAAAGGCTGCCATTGTGTTATTTTCTGAGAATCCCAAGAACCAAGCTATCAACTGCCAGATTATTTTTTTCTTTCCATCATTTTACATCACTTCTGGTATTGGTCTAGCCTTATATGTGCACGTCCTAAAAGTGGTCACCAGAATAGCCTTAGTCCAAGAAGCTGGCAGAATAGTTCTTGAAGAAGACTCGGTCATCCTGGGGCAGACTTCAAACCAAAACACTAAGGCTGCTTCTCTAATACCACAGTTCCTTCCTTCTCTCCCTTCAGAGCTTGCACCTTGTGGAGTTTTATTCGCAAAGGAGATGAAACAAAACCGTGTAGGACAAGGTGTTGAAGTCATGCATAAGTTGTCTCTTATGAATTAATTTATTTTTACTTCTGACATTTCATTAGCTTTTACAGAGACCTATATTGGAGTATAGAGAATACTTTTTAAAAAAGGGGTGGATTGGCTTTTTTTTGTTGTTTTTGCCCTCAGTTAAATTAGACTTGAGTATTCAGCTAGCCTTAAGAAACCTACACTGAATTTCATTGTCAGCAAAAATGTTCATCTCTCATTTATGCTGCAGTTTTATTTCGGTGGCCAAAACATTCTACTGTATTTATTTTATGAATCCAGAACAGCTACAGGATGATTACTACTACTATTAGGATATGGCCAAATACCTGAGCTCATTCTGGATTGAGGCATTTCAGCTTATTACAAAATTTCACATCATGTTTGAAAACAAATTGTGTCTTCCTTTGTATTTCTGGGTAAGGGATTAAGGAAAACTAAAATTGTAGCTGTTTTTGTTTCATGTGATATGAAAACGAATTTGATCTTTCCATTGTCAGAGATGATTAAATGTTTTTGCTATATACTTTTATACATTATTTTCTTATCAAACTAGTTAACAAGTATTTTTATATGTTTGTAAGCAAATATGCTTTCACAGCATAACTTGTGTATATGTAAAGATGAGTATTTAATTCTCACAGTTCACTTTTAACTGACAAAATGTGGGATTTGCCAAACTGCGGTAAATTTCTCCTTACTCTCCCCGTTATACCCAAGAATGGCCAATTACGTGCCTGCCCAGCACACCTATAGAGTAAAATCTAGTGTTGTGTTTTAATGAATATCAGTATCCCTTACTAAAGACTGACCATTATGTGAATTATTAAACTGTAAGACTTTTAACTGATTGTTTAGTTAAACTGTGGATGGTTGTTTAATTTTGAGTTCTGTGGATTGTGTTTAAACAATTCAAGAGTATGGTCCCTGATATTGAAATACTGAGTGGTATTGCACAGTTGTCACCTTAACTGAATGTGTCCAACAGTTCTTTGAAACTTGATTATTAAGCAAACCCTTGTATAACTTCAGGTGCTAGAATTAAAGATGATCTAACCATTTTCGGGAGGTAAGCACACTGCCTCTTTCTGAATCTCTTCCAAAACCTGCATTTTTTGGGGGTGGTGGGGAGAAGGGAGTGATGGAACCTGGCTAGGGAGTAGCAACTTATGTCTGCACAGCATTTGCATCAAGCCTGGAAGTAAAGAAAAGCCATTTCAACTTAAGTCATGACAGATGACAAAAGCTGATGTTTGCTTTGGCTTGAAGTCTGTAGTCAGTGGTCCGATCGACAATCGTTGTGTTTTCAGGCTATGCTCCCTGTCAGGTGCTCTGCCATAAATCTGTAAGTGTCTCCTGAGAAAACAAGGCTGAAACAAGTTCCAGGTACCTTTACAGCAGCAAGGCATTAAACCTTGAAGTTGAGCTACTGCCAGGCATTGCAGAGGAATTGAAGTTTTTTTAATGTAATTTAGATTAGCTTGCGTAATGCAATTTTGAGAGAGTGGGTAGCTTCCCCTCCCCAGTGGATTTATTGGTTGATGAAAGGCTACTTAGGAGGAATGTGTGGAAGATTCAAACAAGAAGTTACAGTGGAAACACATTTGGGAGATGCATTGCATTTTTCAAGTCAAATGTAAGAAATTACAGCCTGTAGCAAACACCACGTGTTTTCTTAACTATGTAAAGCTCTCTGGAGTTAAATCACTGAATATGTGGCATTAGAACGAGTTAAGACAACAGATTACGGCATGTGTGCTGAGACTGAACTTGTGAGGTAAACATATTTTTAGGTTTTATCATTTTTTTCTTTTTTTTAACCTTTCACTCATGCTAGAATGGCTTTAAACAGTAGAGTGTAACCTAGATAAGTTTTTTTTAACATGGAGCTCCTTGTAACTGATAGAGAACGTGGTCGAGCTCCACATGGAGAGATGGATAACTTTGAGGAGGTTGATGCTGAGGAACCTACACTTGCTAACATGGTGAACCTTACAAACAGGATAAACAGCCCTGGGACCACCAGCAGCTGCTGTGCAGAGTTTATTACCTAAGATGTGTGTGTGCTTTTTAAGGCTTCTGCTGCAGAGAATGTGCAGAGAGATCTCTGTGTGATGTCATCATCTCTTTTTGAGACTGGTTCCTATGTGGCACTTTAAGCAGATGTTAAATGTAGGCATTTGGATCCTACTCTTCAGGCATGAAGTAAATGTTTAGAAAAGTAATAGGGATTTTTGGCCCTTTGGTAATGGTGATCTAGGTGGTTGTGAGTTCAAAACAGCTGAAGGTATTTCAATGATTTGCTTTTCTAATTGTTGTGGCTGAAAGTAGTGGTGAACAATGATGCTTCTGGCCCTGGTGTGGTGCTTGAAAAAATGTAATAGGGACCTTGCCAGGCTTTTAAAAAGTGGTAGCCTTGGACCATATGCCTTGGATTAGTTCTGAATTTACAACATTGCCACCTTGCTGTAGGATAGAGTTTGGCTGACAACCCAAGAGAGTTTCTTACAACTTTTCCTGGCGGAAAAAATGCTTTAAGATTTGTCACTTATGTTTTTAGTCATTTCAGTTCAAGGCCACGTCCGTAACTCTATTAAACTTGTAGTTTAGGAATCTGGAGCGCTTAAAATGTACCCAGAAATGTACTCCTGTTCTTCCTAGAGTACAGGGTAGGGTCTGGATCTGTATTTCAAAGCACAAAATAACACCTCTTTCTGGCATCTCACACTGCTGAACCTGCTACTCCACTGGAGGCCGAGGGGGACTGACATGCTCAGAGGCAAAAGCCTTTTTATACGTAGGAGCATGAGATGAGCTGTTGTGAAAGGGTTAATAAAGCAAAATATATTTGGAAGGTGTTAACTCCCACTAATGCCAAGGAAAACTCTGACTTACATGCATGGCCTTGTGGTTAGTCATCATTGATAAAGTTCAAGTCTGGCTTCAAACAAAAATATTGGCTAACGTTCTTCTGACATCATTTATGTGACCAGATTTCACCCGTGGCATAGTGTAGTCGTTGACTGGCCTTGCCACCTAATCTTGGTACAAGACTTTGATGAATTTACTCCAAACAGGAGGCTCTTGAAGTCAGTCACCACAAGCCCAGCACTGCCAAAAATTATCTGCACTTACTCTTTAGAAGTTCACTGCTGGGAAAGGGTCAGGCTGAACAGAATGCATTTTCACTTGATTTAGGCATAGATTTTGAAGTTGGTTACCCTCACATACCAAAACCATGGTAAAAGAAACACTCAAACAGAATTTAGGAAAACAACCAAGCTGGGAAGGTGGGAGTGTTCCCTTTGGTACTGCACTGACCCACAGCAGGGCAGCTGCCTGCTAAAACATGAAGGCTTAAAGTTGTAAAGATAAGCTCTTGCTCAGAGCATCCCAGGTGGTAAATGCACTGCTCATCACTTCGTAAATGTGGCTTTTTCTGCCTTCTTACCTGGGTAAAGCTAAGTTAAAATTTCAGGCTTGAAGCAAAGTCTGGGTTTTGCGTGAGGGTAAGTAGAGGTGTATTCAAGATCTTAATCCCAGTGTTGTGTACACATGTTGGAAGGCCAGAAAACTTCAGAAAATTACCAATACTCAAATACTGTTGTAGAGCTCTGACTGTGGGAACACTTGCATACAACAGGTCAGGTGCAGAAATGAGGCTGGGTGGTAGTCGGAGTAGCCTTTAGCTGGGAAGATACAGAGCTTTAACTGAGAAGCCACAGATGTGGAAAAGACAAGGGATAAAACTGCAAGGAAATTTTAATACTCAGGAACAACATTGTGAATATGTGATGGGCTTTATATTCTAGACCTT
Organism: Oriolus oriolus; assembly: GCA_013400235.1. NCBI lineage: Eukaryota > Metazoa > Chordata > Aves > Passeriformes > Corvidae > Oriolus > Oriolus oriolus. The sequence continues at coordinate 693,346 of VXBT01000487.1, forward strand.
TCTGTTTCTCTGTTTTAAGAGTATAGTTATTAAGGGTTTAAGAGACTCTTGTGGATTAAATATAACGGACAAATGCTGTCCTACACAAAAGCTAAATTTCATTAATGGATGTAATATTAGTTGTGAGCCAGTAGTATGTAGAATTAAATGCATTGTCTTGCTGCTGGAAAGCAAATACTGGTCTGTTCAGCTATTTTTTCAGCTGGATTGTGCTGTATGAAGATACACAGTATTTGGTACTCACTAATTTGTAGTGACATTAGCACTTCTTAAATTGCTACATTTTCAAGTCACGCTTCTGACATGAAAGTATTGTAGAGGGAGAAGTCAGCAAGCGAAGTGCAAACAGCAAAAATGCAAGTAGAGGCAGTGATTAAACCTTGTAATTCTCTGTCTCTTAGTCCAAGGTATAGATTAGGGCATATTAAAACCAGTTTTCACATCAGTTAAACTGAACTGAAGAGCAATAGAGCACCATTATGCCCCAGGATCTCTGAATGCCCCGGGACCTCCTACAGACCACCACGAGATGGCACCAGGGGCAGCCCTACGTGCAGCTGGGAAGTGCTGCTTTCACCAGGATCCCTGTACAGAGTTCAAGTGCCTGCTTTTGCAGGCAGGGTAGGAATGAACGGTGAGAACCATAACAAAGCTGTTGATCTATAATTAAAGGGGGCCGTGTGTCAGGGCTGTGTCAGAGGGATTATTTTCCATGAATTCTGTAAAATCCGGATGGTCCAGAGCTGGGGAAAAAACAGTGATTTAATAAGTAGTGGTTCTGAACAAGTTGATGTGAAAAGCAGGAAGGATGCTTGCAGTCTAAAATATTAGATGCATGTTAATTAAAACATTGTACAAATTCTTAATTTTTTCAGAGTTTGCCAACTTTTATAGTTGCCAGCTGTGTCAGGAATACCGGAGACAAAGCAAAAATGAGTAACATTTATGTATCATTAGTAACATGTACAATTTGCAGTCAGAAAGTTATCTTTAAACACTTCGTGTTCAGCTAAATAATACACCCATGATGGTTACTGATACCTGGGTTTGTAGAATATCTGGGAAGACATCTGTCACTGCCAGGTTCTAAGGTTTGTGCTCTTCCATTGCTGCCAGAAGCTGCTTTATAATGACTTCTTCCCAACAGTATCACTTGCAATGAATGTCCTTGAAGGGCTCTGTAGTGGAAATAGGGAATACACACCTGTTTCCCACTTGTAGCACCAGAGCAATCCCTTAGAACTCCTATCTGATGTGTTTGTGTTCCTGGGACTGAATGTGACATTCTCTTCCAGACTATTCCTCAGACTGTTCCAGACCATTCCCCTCTGTTTTTTTGTCTTTCAAGAGTTAGGTTCTGGACAAGGAAAATGGGAAGCTATTGCTGGCAGTAGACACAGTACCCAGAGCCTCCATTGCCTCTTGACCAACCTAATTTCCAAAGTCCATGTGAGAAGGTAGAATGAGGAGAAGAGGCAGGAGCAGTGGATAAGGATCAAGGCAGGGGTTACTTAGAAGGGCTCAACCCATACACATTCACAGCCCATCCAAGGTGGAGAGAGAACCTGCTGATGCCCTCACAAGGCTGCTGGGACATCTTTTGTGACCATCTTTAGTGGAGAGCAGGGAAATTCCTGGTGGCTGGAGGAAAGCAAGTGTTGCACCTCTCTTCAAGCAAGGCCTGGGAAGCAATGTAGGGAACTGCAGGAAGTCATCCTTGCTTCTGTGCCTGGAAAGTCACACAGTGAGTCCTCCAGGAACATGTTTCTGGGCACATAAAAGAGAAGTGGTTGGGAATGGTCTGTATAAATGTATGAATTTACTAGAGTCAGTCACACCTGACCACCAGGATTGCCCTCTGTGATAAAGTGAATTTGACTGAATTTGTGGATGAGGAGAGAGCAGTGTGTGTTTTTTAGCTCAGCTCAGCAAGGCTTTCAGCACTTTTTCCCACACTATTTTGGTATCAAGGTTCAGGGTGTTGTGGGCTGGGTAAAGCACTGGGTGATGGACTGGGCTCAGAGGGAGTGGTTATTCTCAGTGGGTAACAGGCTGACCTCCGGGTGGAGTCTGGTGATGAGAAATGCTGCAGGGATCTCGCCTGGCATCTTCAACATTTTGCCAGTGACCTGAAGGAGAGAACTCAGTGCACTCTTAACATGTTTGCAAGTGACACCATGTTGGGGAGAACCAGCTGGTAAACTCGGACATGGAGCTGCTGGAGGAACAGGTCAATAGGAGCCCATGGAATTTTACAAGGACAAACGCAAAGACCTTTTTAAAATCAGAGATTTTAGTTAAAGCAGAGTAGAATTCCCGCAGAGCTCTGTGACTGAGCTGGGGGTCGGGTTTGCACTTGTGCATGCCAGGAAGGGTGAGGTTGCACTGGACCACGGTGGCTGCCCAGGGCATGCCAGGCTTGCATTGCATTTCTGGCTCCAGTTCATCTGTTGCCTTTCCCTGGTCTTAAAATTAAGAGCCAAACATGTTAAGAGGGAAAAAGGGTTTTACGTCAGTATTTATTTAAGGATCCTTGGGTGTACCAAAATGCACCCCGAAAATGCACACCCACACACAATAGATCGTGTATACAGTTACAGGCCTTGCAAATCAGCGTATCTGTCAAAGATTCCCCAATGAGAGGCTCGAGCAAACCCCTCGTCACGAGGAACCTTCCCCCTGGATGGGCCTGTCTTTGTTCACAGAATGTGTTCTGGAGAGGGCCTTGGTGTCTGGGGCTTCCAGGATGTTTGGTCTCTTGGCTTAACGGAATATTGGGTCTAAGGGAAGTTATCAAACTTAAAGAATTATAACTATGTGGGCTAAAAGCACTTAGAATACATAAAAGCTATATAAGAGAGTATATAAAAGGGGTATAAAAGAAAAGGCAAAAAATCATCATGGCATCACATGAGGGATCCAGAAAGAAGAAACAGAGTAGTGGCTTGTGCAGCTGATATGTTTCAGGGGGTTAATCAGATACCTCTGTTATATTTCTGACGGTGTTAAATGCTGCTTCCCATTGTGGAGAAGTTGCTTGTTTCTGGGCAAGAAAGTAGCCTGTTGAGTGGGATGTCAGGGAGACAAATGGTGAAGTCTTGCAGCTCAGGCTCAGATGTTTTAAGTGAACCATGGAACAGGTAACATAGCTTGTGTGCAGAAGGACAAGGTGCTTTGGTCTGTAATTACGGGCTGCTGCCTGTGAATGAGGAATCAATACATTACGAGGCTTTCGCAGTTTCGTTTCCAACTGGTCACCTGCCAAAAGATTCTGCTACTTTAATATCCATATATGGATCCTCTGAAGTAATGCCCTGCACAAGAGCAGAGCTCTACTGTGGTTTTATGGTCTAGTGAAGGATTTCGTAATTCAAAACTCTTTTCAGCCTGAGCAGGATCAAGTGACTTTTTTTCCATATCTGGCAATTATATTATTCATTTCAGAACAACATTAAAAACCTGGAAAGTGTAAGTGCTGTGTTCCAGGGTGAAATCTGTCACTGTTTCTCACAAACCTGAGATGTGAGAGGGCTGACAGCTGCAGGGAGATTTGTTGGTGCTTTTTTTGCCTGCTCTACTGAAAATGACAGGGTTTTTTGCCCTTTGAAATGTGGTTGCCACCTCATTTTTAGCTTGTGTCACTACACTAACGTGACAAAGTTCCCACTTTCCAGTAGAGGGGACAGCCTGATGCATGTGAGCGTGTCTCTGTATTTCAAATTCACTTTTTGATATTTTCATGTTCCATTTTCCTAAAGTAATCCAAATTTCTCACGACATTTAAACAGCGGTAACTTATTTTGTAAGCTTAAAAAATTATTTTTTAAAAGAGTAAATTAATTGAATTTTTCTTTGTTTGTTTTGCTATTTCTGCCCCGCGCTTCAGATTCTGATCTATAAAGCCTGAGTAGCCTTTTTTAATGCTCTCGGTACTGAATTCCTTCTCTAGCAAGATGCTTTATGGAAGAAATTCTTTACTGTGAGGGTGTTGAGGGACTGGAACAGGTTGTCCAGAGAAGTTGTGGATGCTCCTTCTCTGGAAATGTTCAAAGCCAGGCTGGCCTTGAGCAACCTGGTCTACTGGGAGGTGTCCCTGCCCATGGCTGGGGGACTGGAATGGGATGCTCTTTGATTTCCCTTTCAGCCAAAACCATTCTATGATTTAAAATCTCTGTGTTAGAAGCCAGTCAATGTCAGTCCTTGTTCAGGACAGGGCTGCCTGGCTGGCTACTTCCCCACTGTCTGTGGTAGCTATAGAAATCTGGGAATGTCAGTACGGTGTTTGAGGACACAACCAAGCGAGGCATTAGTTTCCTCCTGAATGCTGAAGTCAGCAGGAACTGGGGAGGAACAGAATGGGAACAACACATGTAGTGCAGGGCAGGGATTTAAAACACCTTTACTAACACCTGGTTCTGTACTGGGGCTGATGCCATTGCTCCTGCAGGATGCTGCATAATTTGGAAAAAAACCCAACTGTTGTGGTTTTGTTGAACCTGAATTTCAGCTGGTAAAGCTCAGAACTTTTTTCACAGATATGATGCCAGTCCAGAGGGATGAATGCAATATAAAAATCCCCAGCAGATGGGGACTGGAATTTCCCAAAGAGTGGCACTGCCAGCTGGCTCCTGAGGGGCTCCAGGGCTGACACAAGCTGCTGCCGCCTGAGGAAAACACTGGGAGGCTGCTGGTGTCCCAAAGGAGGGGAACGTGGTGGATTAGAGCGTCATTGTCCAGAGCTGCTTTGTGCCTTAACACAAGGGAAATTCCAAATGGTCAGAGCATTTTTTATATTTCATCTTTCTATTTTTATTGATTGACAGAGCAATACCTCACAGAAGGCCACTATGGTCATCCACTGGCACAGTCTTACACGTTATGTCCCACCATTTCTGTACATGTGGGAAATAAGGATATATTTCAGAGAGGAGCAGAGGATGAAAAGAGCTAATGAGTTACTAAGAGATTGCCTTAGCAGTTCACACTGTACAGATGGATGAAACCAGCACGCTGTCCTTTCAGCAATATGGTCCGTGAGGAAGACAGCCTGCTAAAAAATACAGATCAGCACCCACGCTGCTGTGGACTTCCTCTGCTTTAGTAATGATAGTATTTTCTATAAAGCAAATATAGCATACACATCATATATATGTATATATAGTAAATATACTATTTTCTAGCTCTTAAAAAGAAGAAAAAAGTTGAGCTCTCATGAATGCAGAGCCAGTTTCTTATACTTGTAAAGAGTGGGACTTTAAAACCACCATGAATGGCATGGTCAGGTTTCTAAACACTCCCAGGCAGGAGATTACCAGAGGGTTGGGTAGTCCTGTGGCTGCGTAGGAACAGGGCCATTGCAGTGTGGAGGTTGCAGGGCCAGTGTGGGTGTCTCCCAGGGTTTCTTGGTTGCTGCTAGGAAAGCTGGGCTGCTTCAGGTTCCTTTCTGCAAGATGTTAATAGTGATGCTGGCTTCTTTGCAAAATGCCTGGAGCCTGACGAATGAAGTTGTTTATTATACCAGGAGCAGCATAAAATCATAATGGCTCTTGGAGGGAATTTTTAGAAGCTGCATTATCCTTTGAAAGGAAGATGAAATACAGAATTATGCCAGATGCTCTTAAGGATGTAAATACCCTCTTTTCAGGCAAAATAGTTAAGCTCAACTTTCACAATCTTTACTTTGGCAGGGTAACGTGAGTGAAGGTGGAAAAGCCAACAGGCGCGTTCCTCCTTGCCTAGTTCCCCTGCATAAAGCATGATGTCATCCAAGGCTCTGGCTTAAGAAGTCCCCAGTGCAGATGCTGGGTGTCCCAGAGTCGCCACTGCTTGTCCCATTGCTGTGTGCTTCTCCTCGTCGTAACTAGCTCCTCCACAAGCCTTTTGTGTCCTTACTCTCCCCTCACCTCCTCCTCACCTGCAGGCTGCCTGGCCAGCGCTTGAACCCGGGGCAGCCCCTCAGGAGGACAAAGGGAGGAACTTTTTTGTCGAAGCAGCAGGGAAGGGACATTCATCCAGGTCCCTGTCACAGGGCACCGCCTGCAGACCCGGGAGCATCCTCACCTCCAGGCACCAGCCCCGAGGGCTTGGAGAAATCCGTGCTTGCGTAAACTCTAATTAGCACTGCTGAAGGACTCCTAATCTCATTGAGCAACTGTTTGGGGTGGTGGGGGCAGCGTCGGTCCTGTTGGCACAATATATGTATATAATTACTGTGTGGGCATGCCCAAAACACACGCTTAAAACTCAGAGTGCTTCTAGAATATCTAATCTGGAGTTGTTTTATTTTGGGTTCTTGACTTTCCACTGTTAAACCTGTTAGGCTCCATCCAGTGACTCAGCAGATACTTTGCCATTTGTTTGCAGGGAAATGCAGCAACAGCCTGTTTGCTTCAGCCCTGCTGCCAGCTTAATTTCTGTGGTATCTCAACAGCTCAGAGCAGCGTTCCACATTTATATGGGTGATAAAGTCATTTGCCGTATTCTAAACACCTGAAACAAGGAAGATTTTGTGTCTTTTCAGTGCTCAGTTCCAGTCTTTCCCCCAGCTGGCACTGGGATGGGGAGTCTGTGGGGCAGCTTCTCAGTGCTCTTAGGAAGAACTGAAATGCTATTGCTGCTCCAGCATTCATGTGCTGTAACCCGGAAGCCCAGCCCCTTGCTCCCCCCAGATTAAACATGCTTGCTTTGAGATGTCTCTGCGCCTGCAGTGGTCAGAGGGAATCTCTGGGAGCAGGGAGCAGACGTGACTCATTTCGGATGTGTGTGGATGCAGCTGAGCACAAGCACATGGTGACACATGCCCTGAAGCACTGGGAGCAGAACGAATGGCAAGAAAACCATTTCTCTCTCTGACTGAATTCCAGCATGGATCTCATTTGTGTCGCTGCCCCTTGCACAGGCTCATGAGTGCCCCAGCTTCCCCATCAAAGCCTTTTTGAAAATTTCAGCTTTGAAATAATATTGTCAGCAGTGCAGAGTGTGGGGTCAAGGGGCAGGAGCGGAGCTGGGACACTTGCAGAAAACAGTCACTGCCCAGCAGCAGGAGCTGGAGGTGCTCACAACTGATCACAGGCAAAGGCTTCACTGCCAGTCAATAGTGTTTGTTTTGAATTAGGGAAACAAGAATTGAGAAACTCTCGAGCAGAATGGTTGGGAGACTTTGCCTTCAGGGAGCTTGTCATCCACATGCAGGAAGCAGAGAGACACCTGTGTCCCAGGAGGCTAAATCTGCTGCCCAGGGTATTTTTCTGATGAGTCTCAAGCCGTTTACTTGAAGCAGAGCAGTGGAGACCACACTTGGTTCTGCTCTGGAGCACCTCCTCTGCGAGGATGTGTGTGAAGGGGTCCCCTGAGGCAGGCACAGGCAAGTTGTCCAAGAACTGCTCTGCCAAAATTTGGGGGGGGTTGGTTTTGATGTGTTACCCATGTAGGGAGGCTGTGCTTCCCCTGAGGTTCGGCAAAGTCAACCCAAAATCTTCGCAGCCCACCTGCCTCAGCATGCTGGGACAAGCAGCTCTGGGTGTATGGCTGTGTTTGCCCTGTCAGAATGAACCACCGTGGTTCATGGACATTCTCCTGCTCGGTGCTTTGGTCCACAATGAGTGAGAAGGAGCCTGAGGTGCCAGTGAGCTCCACTTGAACTGAGGCATGTGAAGAGGAGAGCAGCCAACCTGTGCTCTTTGCTTTTATTGATGTGCCTTGAGGGGTTTGTTTCTGACAGAGGCTTCTCCAGGATGAGCAAGGGCTCATCAGGGTGATTTTCAGCTGCTCCCGTGTGGAAAATGTTGGCCTGAGTAATCCCACAGACAAGTAAATGGTTTCAGTTTGCCCATTTCCAAATGTCTCAGTGTGAGCAGAGCAGGTAGGTGGAGGAGATGGGCTGTGAGTAACTCTGCTTTCCAGATGGCCCATTTCATCCAGGTCACTCGATGTGGATTATAAATGAGATAAATGGGAATGCACTGTCTGTACATAACATCAACAACAGCATCTGTGACAGGATGTCATCAGGATGACAAACTCGCAGGGTATATGCAGTTACAAAGAGCAGGGCTCAGGTCTGGGCATTTTAATTGCCATTCCAAGGAAACCTGGTTGGCGTTTCCCCTGTTTGAAAGAAGTATGGCCACATACCACCCACATTCAGGAAGGGTTTGGTTTGGGTTTAAACTGGTACGTGAGAAAAGCTCCTGGGGTGGTTCTGCCTATCCTGATGCAAAGGGATTGAGGGGTTTGGCGTATCCACCCTTCAAAAATTAAGACTGGAAATTTAAAGATGGATGGCAGGCATTCATTTACTTGAAGTAAAGGAACTGAATGGTGCAAGAACAATGGGCTAAGTGAAGTCCATGAATATCTCTGAGCTAGGAATGGGAAGTCTCTGTCGGCAGGGAACTCTAGGACTTTCAGCTGCCTTCCGGAGCTCTAGGAGCTCTTCACTAGCAGCCTCTGGGGCTTCAGCCTGAAACCCTCAGCAGATACAGTGGTTTGTGAGATGACTGACTGTGCCTGATGGACCCAGGTCCCTTCTAGTCCTTATTTATGTATCCTTGGGTTTTTTATACATTTCTCCAGAGAGATCTTACACATAAGAGCAGGGCTGGGCACCTGGCTGGCCAAGCAGTGAGAGAAGAAGCCAGAACATGCTAGCACAGGCCAAAGAGCTGAGACTGTCTGGGAAAGGTCTGAGAGCAGTTCCCCCTGCCCCTCTGTGTGCCTGTGGATATCCTGCATGGCCCTGGGGGCTGACTGTGCTAACCTGGCATTGCTTCTGGTAGCATCTCCCTTGGTCTAGGGATGGTCAGGTCCTCTGGGCAGCCCCACGTGCTGTGGTGTTGCAGGAGATGGGGTCGTGATCCTGCTGTCTCTGTGCCTGACGCTGCACAGCGACACACCTCAGCAGCCAGGCCTCACAGTCGTGTGACACTGGGAAGCAAGACCTGATTCCCAGCCACTGGGCAGGCGTGGGCCCCTGGGAACACCGCAGGCCCCCCGCTGCCTTCAGCTGGCAGAGGTGAGGAACGAGAGCCCCACAGGCCCTTGGCACGGGCCCTGACACTGGACACTGCTGTCCCTGCCAGGGACGCGTGGGCAGGAGCCATGAAGGGTGGTTTGGCCTGCGGTCCTGCACCCAGCTCAGGAAGAGCCACGCTGAGCCTGGAGGGCTCTCACGTAGCGGCTCTGGGGCGAACAGGGACCACGCACTGTGCAAAACCAGTGACTGAAATGGGGAGAGCAAAGCGCTTTTCCTGCACTCTGAGCACCCCCTGCCCAGCCAGCTGCCAGAGGCCGGGGCTGCAGCGAGCGGAGCGGGAGGTGAGCGGCAAGGCCGTGTCCCTGTGGGAAGAGGGATGATCCTGAGGAGCTGCCTGCCCGCAGCCGGCTCCCAGCCTGACCCCGCGGGCAGGGATGGGATCCGTGCGCGCCTGGAAGATCACGCTGCCGAGACCCGGGGCCCGGCGGTGGGTGGGAGACGGCTGATGTCAGCGCAATGGACCCGTATCTGTGGCAACCGGGATAAATAAATAAATAAGGCGCGTGTGCCGGAGCAGGAGGCGCGCAAGCCGCTGCGCTCCTCAGCACAGCCCCGCCGAAGAGCTCTTAAGCGGCTTAGCACCCGTGCTCCAGTTTATTACCTGCGCGTCTCCGCGTCTGCCGGCTGGCGGAGAGCATCCAGCCCCCTCGGCAGGGACCCCGGGAGCCTCCCCCTCTCTTCATCCCTCCCTGCCTCCTCCTCCTCCCTCCCCGGCACTGGCAGTGGTTCGCTCCGAGCACCCAGAGCTCGATGCGAAGCCGCTGCTCCGCGGTGAATTTCGGTGGTGCCGCGCAAGGCCGGAGGCGGCTGCCCTCAGCCCAGGGCAGGTGTGTGACCGCCCAGCCCGGCAGCCCTGCCCGCAGCACGCGAGCCATGCTGGAAGTGCTGTAGCCGAGCCGGAGATGGATGGTGTCAGCAGCAACAGGAACATGTCTTACAGTAGATGGAGTTACAACAGGTATTGTCTGTCTTGTTTTGGTTTGTTGTTTTCTTTTTTCTCTTTTTTTCCTTCCTGCTGCTGTAAAACCATCACGCTGTTTATATAAACCCAGATGGGGAGCCCTCTTCAGGGAAGCAAAACCCTTTACTGATGCTGCTCTTCCAGTCTTGGGACACCCTGTGTTCCCAGTAACTCCAGCAGTGGTGTTTGCTGATGTTTAGCCGGTGTTTGTCTGGAAACCAGGGTGCGAGTTTCACCCTGGGGTGGCCAGACTGGGGGTGCTCCCAGCCCTGAATGCAAATGTTTCCCAGGCTTTCTCTGAGCATGGCTCTCTGATCACCTCAGCAGTCACCCAGACTTCCAAAAGGTGGTCTGTAGGAACTGCTGCTCGAAGCTTTTGACAAATCCAAACTAAAGCTTGGGAAATGAAGGTAGCAGGGAGCTAGGATGTGGCTAGAGAGTGATGTCTTCAAGTAAACATTATGTGCAGCCCAGGTACCACGGAGCAGAGAGGGATGAATTTGGTGTCTCATTGAGACAGTTGAAATATTCCCACTGTGTTTCATACCAGCCTGTTTGCTTTTCCTTTTCCGGGAAACTGAAATGTATTGTAGCATTAGTTTTGTTTTTATGTGATTCACATGATTTATGTGACTGGCAGGTTCTTCAAGCCTGGATCAAGAAAAAAGGTACCAACTTCATACTCTTTTCATTTTCTTTTTTTTTTTCCTTTTTTTTGTTTTGTCTGTGTAAATGTTACACCTGAAATGCTAAGCATAAGCAGTATTAGCATCTCACTGGATCACTACCACAAGCCACCATGATATTCTGAAGAAATAGCCCATGGAAATGGTTTTTAGTGCTTAACCAGGTATTCAGTGTTGCCCACGCTCCCTGGATGTGTGGGTACGGACGTTTTATATGTGCATCTAGAGAGTTTCACTCATTTTTGGTGCATTCCCACTGGCTCAGCAGTAAGAATACAGATACAGTGGTGCTAATGGAACAACGTCTTCTTTAAAAAAAATGTGTATATGTTTATGTGTATGTAAAACTGAGTTATACAACAAGCTGTGATTTTATGCCTGTATTGTCCCATGCACAGGATCCTTTCCATCTGATGCCATGTCCTCAAAGAGCAGCAGTGAGACCCTGAAGTGTCAGTCTCTCCCACGGTTAAACTTGCAGCCCAAGTTTACAGCAGTTTCAATATTCTAACCCTACAGTAAACAATCCAAACACTTCACACAAACTCCTCTTGGAGGTTTTCTCCCAGTGCTATCACATTGTGATCTAACCTTATATATTGCTTGCAATCTATGTCTCCAGTTCTCAGTCCTCCTGACCCTGACAGAGAAGTCACTGATGAGTGTTCATCGGCCTTCGCCTGGGAACATTCTGCACTTGTGTGTCCACCCTGCTTGGCTCTCCTACTTCATCTGGGGCAGAAAGGCAACATTTCAGTGCCCAGGCTGGTTTTTTGGTGACCAGTTTCCAGATTTGGGGATTTTTCCTAAAAAATCCAACTGATGCCCCTGTACTATATATATATCTTTCAGTGCTATGAGGAGCGAATCACAGCTTTTACTCACAGTCTTCTGAAAACCAGTGCAGAGTCATTCTCAGACTGAGCCTGCCCTTCCACACCCCTCTTGTGCCCAGATACCTGGCAGGGGAAGGCTCTCTCTTATATCTCAAACCCTGGTGGCTGATGTTTGCATTTGGAGCATATCCCAGCTTTGGTCTCGCTCACCAGTGGCCACAGAAGTCCCAGCCTCTCTCAGGGTGGCAGCTCTGTGGCAGACTGTTTCAGGCAGAGATATGTGGACAGCCCTGTGGACAGCCAAGCACTGCTTGAAAGCTGACAACTTTTTCTTGGGATGCACACCCAGGTAATCCTCTTGCGTTGGCATCCATGAATCAGCAAGAATAGAGGGATGGGGCCAATGGAGCAGGTGCTGCCTCCCATAAACACAATTGCATCCATAATTAAAAAAGAAACCACACATCATCTATGAAATTAAACTAATTAAACTGAGGTTTTGGCCTTTGGACTCCGTAAGATGCGTGCCTGGATTTTTCCTCACGGAAATGAGGGGAGTTGCTGCGTCTCCTCTAAATGGCCAGGCATTTGTGTGCAGCATGCAGACGTTTTTCTAGTGGGGTTTATCTGACATTTGTTGTGTATCTCAGCATTTGGCCCTGTGATTGTGGTCTTCCCTTAAGCTTGCTGCCCAGGATATCCACAGGTTGTTCCTGCAGATAATTTGTGCAACAAAGAGCGAGTCCAATCACTTGACTGCAGAACTCGAGGCGAGGGAGCCCCGTTCAGCACAGCTCCCCTCAGCTGCTCTCCTAACCAAAGGGAAGCTTCCCTCCTCAGCCTAGGCCAGTGTGTGTGTGAAAAAGAAACAGGTGCAATTGGGAAAGGCTCTTAATGATCACATGCAGCATTTCCACACGTGGCTTGTCGGCTTTCCGAAAAGGCCAGCCTTATCTTGTGCACATCTTTGCCTTCTTCCCGTTTCAGTGCTGTGGTAATTTCCTGGTCACTCTGAACATTGCCAGCTGAAAGCAGAGAACAGGCAGCAATTTAAACAAAAACTGGGGATATTTTGATGATCCTAGAAACACTCAGAACTCTGGGTTCAGATAGCTAATTTCTAGAGTAAAATAATGCTTCTCTTTCACCTTCTGCCCTTGGTGATAAGCTGTTTTCTGGACAGTTTATATTCAGTTTCTGTTTGGTTTCTTTTCTTCTTGAGCATCACACTACCTGCTCAACATGCCTGTAGTCCCTGAGTGTGCAGAAATGCTCATATTCCAGGGCAGAGCCAAACTTGTTCTCTTCCAAGCTTTCAGTGTTCAGTGTTGGTGCAGGTTTTGGCAGCTGGGCCAGTGCCCATCAGCACTCTTGCTGCCTCTTCCCAGGTTTCTTTGGGAACCATACAGACCTTTGCTCTTGGAGATGCTTGAAACCTCCTTGTGCTGGTGCTGTCTGCAAATAGAGGTGGCAAGTGGAGGTTTTACCCAGCACTTCCCGTCATTCCCAGCTGGAAATGAAAGCTCAAGAGTCATTAATATGATAGGAAGGTGAAAATGTGCAACAGTTTTTGGCTGCTATGAGACTGAAGAGCCGTTCTCATGAGCTGGAACACCTCAGTCCTTTCTAGCACTCACGGCAGCTGGTGACCAGATTGTCAGATGTTTAAACCTCAACAACACCACCCAAATTTGACCCCTGAAGGTCAAAATGGTGCTCGTGAAGGCTTGAGGGAGCTCTGATACCATGGATGTAGTTGAATCCAGTTGAAGGCACAGTTTAGGAAAGAGTGCAGAATTCAGTCAATCCATGGGCACAGAGGACCAGTTTGAATTCAAATATGTGGGCAAGTACTGCAGAATGGGAATCTGCAGTCCACATTTGGAAAAACTGTGCAAGGAAGCAGTGGTTCTCCATGATTCTGCAAGGTTTTTTCATGAATCAGTGGACTGTGCTTAGCTCCTATGGCTAGTCCAGAAGGATTTCTTCAGGAGCAGCTGGAAGTTTTGCAGAAGGAACAGGTAACCTTCACATTATACCTATGCATGAACAAAGACATCTTTTTTACAAAAAACCAGCAAACCAACAAGCCACAACAAAATACCAGATGTGAAGTCACCCCTCCTTTCTCACATTTCTTCCTGAGACCAATACATCCATAGTTTTTCTCCCCTTTTCTCTCTTCATTTTGTCTCTAGACTTTCTATTTCTCTCCTGGAGGGCTTCAGTGCAGCCATCCCAGCCTCACTAATTACCACACTATGAATGATAGAAGTTTTACCCACCAGCATTTGGAAGTATATTTTGGGAAACCTGCTCTCAGGATGTTTCAGCTGTTGGAGACAGCTTGAAACTTTTTTCTATTGATTTGTATCTTTGGTCTGTTCTGGATATCAGTGTTGTTTTTTACTTCCTTTTGAAGCTGCTATTTCTGGTTTTGTATTTTTTTTAGCCTGTGTTGAAAAGCTGTGACAGTGTATTTGGGTCGTGGTGTTGGAAGGTTTCGATCTTAGATCTTTGTTTTTGAAGGTTTTTAGACTCGTCTGCCTAGATTTTTCTGGGACATACTTTCATCAGTGAGTAAAGAGGGGCTGTCCTCCAAACTTCATCCAAAAATGTTGTCTTAGGGAAACTTAACTTTCTTCTTCCTTCTCTTCTTTGAAGTAGTATCTGTGAAATCCTGAAGCATGTACACGTTTGCTGCAGCAAGTGCACTTTGACTACACCAAAGAGCAGCTCCTCTCTAACCGCAGCCAAGCCAGCCTTTTCTCCTCTGTCTTCTTGTGTCTTCGGGTGTTTCCTCCTGGATGAGGTACCTTTAAAGCTGTAGTCATTGGAAAAAGCATCTGAGTGGGACAGGAAGTGAAAGTTGTTCTGTGGGACAAGAGGAGAGGGAGACTCAGCCAACCCTCAAGCGAAGCCAGAATAAAACATTCCTATAACAGATGCATAAATTCTTATAAGTTTATCAGTGTTGTGCATTTAGTTTGCTGGAATTATGTTCTTTGTCTTCCTTTCATAATAAAGCATCTTAATTTCAATGACATAGGAGAACCTAGAGTTTGGGAGTGATGTTTCTTTCCTTAAGTCAAGGCACTAGGAATGACCTGCAGTGTGTTCATGTGCATCCTCCCATGCTCAGGATGAATGTTTTGCGTTGGTTGGCAGCACATCCTTGGAGTGTGTGAATTCTCCAGAGACTTGTGACAGCCTTGCAGAGAAGTGTGGGAGAGGAAACTTCAGCTCCCACTTCCCTGAAGAAGAAATTTTAAACCTTCTTAAACAAAAGTAGCCTGAGAATATAATTTAAACCTACTTGGCTTGTGTACAGCATGACAATCCTAACAACTGTAATAATTTCTTCACTGAAAGAGTTGCAAGCACTGGAACAGGCTGCCCAAGGAACTGGCTGAGTCTCCATCCCTGGAGGTATTTAAAAGCCATGTTGATATGACACTTGGGGACATGGTTTAGTGGTGGACTTGGCAGCGCTGGTTTAATAGTTGGATTTGATCTTCAAGGTCATTTCCAACATAAATAATTCTGTGGTTGGTGTTCGGAGCAGTAAAAATTGCAGCCAGCAGCTCAGTAGTGAGAGTGAAGGGTAAGTTTTAAAGGAAAGTCAGTATTACAGCTGGTCTTTGGTTTATCCATAGTGACATTATATATGCAGGTAACATTAGTTAGGAATTTTCAGTAAGAAGGAGAGAATCCCTTGAGTCTTAGCTTGCAATAAGAATCGACACAAAATATACACATCTTTTGTCAGTGCGGTTATAGACCTCTGTAAAAATTCCAAGGCCTCTGTAAAGCTTTGTGCTTAAATCCTGCCTTCAGGCTGTCTCTTGAACCAGAAGGACAACTCAAGCATTTCTTCAGGGTAGAAGGAGGAATAGGAAACCAACAAAACTGGCTGTGAAGAGTGATGCACCACAAGAAATGCTGCTCTGGGTCTCTCATAAGCACTTTTCTCTTTCCTTGCTCTGCGGTCTTAGCGCACGCTCCATGGGAATGCCTCTTGTTACCATGTCTAAAAGACACATTGAGTGTCTCGTCTCTGGTTCTGGAGCACAGAATTGCCAGTCTCTGCTGTGCCTGAATCCATGCACAATGCAGGGAAGATCGAACACTGCAGCTCTGAGCTATCAGATACTCTTTGTTCTCTCTCTGCAGCTCTCAGCATTAGATTATATCTTAAAGAAAAATCAGCCACGTCACTCATGATCTGCATTATCATAAAAAGAAAACCTTTTCTCTCTCCAATATGTGATTTGTGTAAATGCCACTACTAATGGAAGTCTGAGGAATAACTTTCATGGCTGAACACCAGCAGAGATGGTTTTCCCCTTCAGAAATGAATCAGGACAGAAGAGCCATCCCAGCTGTTGACACAGTGGGATGTCCAGTTGAGATGACCAGGCTGAGTTCAGCCAGCAGCCACCCGTACTTGTAGAAGAGAGGGATGTTAGCCAGTGCTTGAATATATCTGAAATGCTTGAATGCTGAGGTCAAGTACAGGGGAAGATTCCAAGAGCTTGTATGAAAACAAAGATGCTCCCAGTGGAGTACAGGTCTTTACAGTGCAAATTGTCAACAAATCAGCTCAAAATCAATTTCAAAAGTATTTCTTAAGTTGTAATTTGTCTCTAGAAGTCTGCTACATAGATGATCAGACAGGTAGGTCACCTTGCTTGAAAAAAATGATATTATTTCATTATATTTATGAGCTTGCTGTGTTGTGTGTTTGATTCCTTTTATCCTACTGGTGCTGCAGTGTGCTATGGTCATGTTACCGTGACAAGCTGCCACAGCGTCAAACATCCAATTCCTCACTTACCTGTCAGGTAAATGTGCCAGTTCAAATTCCTCCACCAGTTTGTGGGTCCTTAGAGAGACGAGATCATGCCTAGCTGCTGCAATTCTAGAGGCAGTGCTCTTCTGTTTTGAAGTGGAAACAGTCCACTTTGTTTTGAAGTTTCACTGTTTCATGCACCACCAGCACCCTCCTCCTCCATGCCGTGCATTTCTGCTGCCTGTGAACATGAAGGGCTGTTTGGAGGATGGAACAGTTCCTCATGGCCCCTACAGGCACTGATGTCATTGGTATTAATGTTAAACTATTGATCTGTTCTTGAGAAATTGTGTGCAAACTCAAACTCTAGTCTTCGCAGAGTTTGCTGGCAATCCTTTAAAACATGCTCCTTGAAGTGAAACTTTTCCAACTTGAAAATCCTGCTCAAACATCTTCTGCTGAGACTCCTGGAGTATCAAAGCCAACTCTTTAATGTGACTTTTCTGTGTATGCTCTCACAGGTTGTTTTGCAGAGCTGTAACCTAAAATCCTACCAAAAGCCAGGGAATTTGCCTGGTTAGTGAAAGATGCTCCCAGAGAGCTTTCTGAGGAAGGCTGCGTAAGGCAAAGGTCTGGAGGGACTCGGCAGGGGCTATCAATCAGAGAGTCAGTCCAGGAGAGGCTGGCTCCACACAGATTGTTTTCCCTGTCTGCAGGATGCTCTGGTTTCTAATAATAAATACATTTGTACTTCATTCCTCTCTTCAACATTGTTCCTTTTCATGCAGTACTCTTGAAGTACGGCTGCATGAGCTTCCCCAAACTGAAGTTTCTCCTTGGTTTATCCCTCCATCGTATTTCTTTACATCTTAGGTGGAACAAATAAAGTGCTCTGCTTTTTGGCATAATTTGACTAGTTTAGGAAGAATAATGGAACTTGGGCTTCATAACAAGGTCTAGTAGATTTGAACCAGTTTTCAGAATGGAGTTATCATCTGGATTGTGAAACAGTACACTTAGACTAGAAAAGACTTTTGGTAGGAAGTTGCAGATGAATCAGGAGGCAATGAAGAGAGGGGCCAGTAGGGAAACTGGGAGCTGTTCATTATTAAACACTGTGGAGCAGGTGAGCTGATTTTTATGTACATGTGAGGCAGTGTTGTGACCAAGAATGACATATGTGGTCAGTGGATTTGGTTGGGTTTAGTTAGGTGGGTCTAAGTAAATCTCACAGGAGCTAACTTGCACAGTGCAGATTTCTGGAGGGGAAGAAAAGCAGCCTTCTAAATAGTGAATAGTTTATAGCCTTGTCTTACTAGCAACAAGTGAGTAATAGGTAAATGCTGAGAGGGAGCTCAGAATCAGTGGGGTTGGAGCGGGACTCCAGTGTACTGTGTGAACAGAAGACTTGAAGGTCTCAGCAATAGCCTTCCTTCCATGGCATTCTGTGCCTCAGCAGGCCTAAAACCCAGACACTGATAGGTAAGTGTCCCCTTCTTTTGGAAGCTGTGATTTTGCCTGCTGTGGTTTTCTCCCCACCTGTGTTCTTTGGTGTGCACAGATACCCTGCCACGTTTTCCCAGTAACTGTGTCACCCACATCACCACCACCTCAAATTTCACTCCTTCCACCTTCGGTGTGTGCCATATGCACTTCTTTTTCCCCCTGGCACGCTTCATTTCTCTTCTCGCCTTCCTAGAAATCCCTTGATTGTATTTAATTAGTGAGGATTTTGAAATTCAGTGTGGGCCACTCACGCAAGAAGCAGAGGAGCCAGCCTGGGTTATGAACCCTGGCTGAGGCCAAAGCCCACTTAAGTCCCTCCTTACAACCCTTCTGTTCTTCTGCTAATCACAGTAAGAGGATTAACTCCAGGAGTATGGGATGTTGGATACTACATCCAAAGATGTTCATATCAGATTCTGGGCTATTTTCATTCATCCTTTTGCAAATGTAAAATGATTCCTGAAGCAATGGATGTACTGAGATCCAAGGCAATTTACTTATGCTTGGAATGCAGATGTAAGGATAGCAAGGAAAGGAGCTTTGAACTAAAAAATAACAACTAGCCTTAAATCAGAGCTGAGAAATAATGTTCCAGACTTGTTGAAAACCAGAGATTTTGTTCCCACTGTCCACTTGTATTTGGTAGTTGTATTACACAGATGTTGTTTGCCCTCTTATGAAAAACAGTGAGCAACCACACAGTATTATAGTGCTTTTGCTGATGCCTGAATTATACCTTAGGTGAAGGTGCACTCCTCCCATCAGCTCCGGGTGCAGGTGGGCTGCTCTTTGCAAGAGGGCTGAGGCTAAGCTACAGGTATTTATAGTCATGATTTTTAGAGCTCCAGGAGTTGAGCTGCAGTCTGACTTCAGAGATTATTTAATATATCATCTCAAATACAGTACCATGAAGTGCAAATACACTGCTTTTTGCCTCTGAGCCTGGGAAGGATGGTGGTGATATTTTCCTGATATTTACTGTCTCCCCTGGGCATCAGGTCTTGGCTGCCAATAAGGCAAAAGGCCTTGCTGCCTGCAGCCCTACTCTTGTCCTCCTGGGGAAGTGAAGCCAAGGATTCATCCACCAGGCATCCTCCCGGGCAGGCTGGGACTGCAGGCATCTCAAATGTGCCTGGGAGAGCAATTGAAGCTCAAACGTGGTGACCAAACTATGTTTTGTTCACTGTAATATCTTTATGATAAGTTTTATACATTTGATTGATTCACTGGGAAATCTGCATGGACTAATAGGTTGTTTTAAATGTAATCCAACTAAAATGTCTGCAAAAGCAGAAGCATTTGTTTTGCTTATCCCTTGCAGTGAGGTTTTCCTGCTGTTTTGGCTGTGCTGTAGATTTGTTAACATAAACCAGTGAGATGCTGAGTTAAGAGTCAAACGAAACCTTGCTCTCAGGGTGGGAGACAAGGTTCTGTTCCCATCTTGGTACACAAAAATGCACTTGTTTAGGTGCAAGCTCTCATCATTAATTAACAGGTATGAGTGTTCTGCGGTGCTTCTCTGGCCATCCCACGTGGAGCATTCCCACCCAGCCTGGGGCAGCTGTGCTGTGGGAACAGCCCTGGATTTTGGGTGCAGGGGGAGGCTGAGTGCAGTTCCTGCTATGCTGAACTCTCTTGACAGAGGAAGCCATGCATTGATCTTAGACTCAGCTTGATTTTTTTTTGCATTGACAATTGTCTTTCTGCTAAAAATCTCTCTTTGCTTTCACCTTGCCCCTACTGAATTGTGGGATGGTCTCCATGCTATGAAATATGTGCCTAAATCCCTTTCCTGTGGTTCTTATGAATCATGCTGAGAACAACCTTGCAAAGAATATCTATTTGCATCTTATCGTTTACCTTCCTGGCTGGTTATTTGGTCCAGAGTTGGTCACAAAGAGAAGCTGCTGGTATTTTTATGGATTTATTCTTCTTATGTACTGAGCAGCATAACAGTGCTTGTGCCTCCAGTAGCAGTGTGATGCTCCAGCAGTGGTGTGAGGCTCTGAGTGTATTTGAAAGTCTGGCTTCTCCACCAATAACTGCTTTTTTTCTACAGTTGTAATGTCCAAGTTTACCTTTTTGATGTCATCTCAGTCTCAGTGCAGCTGTACAAAAATTCTGAATTCTGTGTACAGTAAATGAAATATGAACATTTCAACATCAATGCTGGAAATACAGAGAATCCTTTTTTTTTTTAACCAAGTTTCTCTTTACCACTCTTGTGTAGGTAGTTGGCAAGTCAGGGTAGATGACTTGGATAAGAATAGGTATGGAGAGAGGGAGTAATAAAACAGATTATTTAGCAGAGAACAATACTAGAGCCCCTTAATGAGCCTCTTCTGAAATATCTCAGATTGAGTCTTTTAATACAGTGCAGAAATTATGCAAAAAGTTTTCTAATGTTACTTGGATTCTGTCCACAAGTACTGTCAACTTCTTCCATGCATAAGTTACTGGAGGTCTCTAAGTTATAACTTATGCACCATTATAACTTAGGCACCGTCAAGTTTTTCTGTGCATTAATTATAGCAGGTTTATAAGTTATACTTTTTTTTTTTTGAGGGGGGACAGCTGAAAACACCATCCCTGTGGAACAGACGACTCAAATACATGCTCAGATCCCACTGTTTGTGATATGGGGACACTGTTCTTAAATGCTTTGTTAGTCTGACTTAAAATTCACCTTTGCCTGGGTGCTGTGCATGAGGTTTTGCTAAATGAAAGAAAAAGAGCACAGGTACCAGGGGAAGGTCTCACTGTAGAGATACTGATTGTTTAAATTTGAGTTCAGCTTTGTTCTGGTTACAGACTTGTGGGCTGACATTTAGCAACAGCCTCGTGCTCTCTGCCCTGGCCCCAGATGGCCTTATGAATGCTCTGGTCTATAGATGTAAAAAGAAAAATATTCTATAACAGAAGACCCAGAACATGGCTGAGGAAAGAAGGAGTGTTATCCAGCATGTCTCAGGGAATTGGATTGCTGACGTCAGCCAGCCACTCTCCATCTTTTGCTCACCCATGTGTAGGAGGGATGTTCCTTACTGGATGTTAGAAGAGGTAAAGTCTCTAGAATTAGTTGTTTACAGTGAAGTTCACTCCATGACCCTCCCTGAGAGCTGCCAGCGTGCTCCTTGCTCTGCCATCTTGTTTGTCCTGTGACTGGGAACTTCACCTTTTCTTTGATGCTTTTCAGACACCCTCTGGATATTCTAGGAGACTTTTAGGGCCACTAGATGAGCTTTTTTTAAACCAAGTCCATATTCTCGTCCTTCAGTCTGGAAAGGTGTTGGTGCAGGAAATACCCCATTAAAAATACAGAAGTTTCCAAAGACAGTTTGTTTACTCCCATCTCCTTCAAGTCCTCTCCTTTGTATTCTTGTTTTCCGCTACTTTACTGTCTTTTTTCTTTCCAGTTTTACTGCAGTTACATCCTTAGTGACAGACCATAATTAAAAAAAACTCAAATAGGTATTATTTTTGATGCACCTTAGCAATGAACAAGGTTAGAGAAAATGAAGGAGGACCTTCACAGGTGTTCACTTCCCTGAGCTGTTGCATGAAGGATTCAACTGCCTCCTGTATTAAATTTGCACTCTCTTGATAATGCGTTATCTGACAGCTGGCCAGAGAAATACGAGCTGTTATTGTGAGGTATTTAATCACATTCTGAGCTGGTACTGCAGAGTGGTGGCTGTGCAGTGAGAGCACAGCTTTGCAGAGCGGGAAGCCGTGCGTGTGCAGTGGTAGGCGTGCAGCCAGGCACCTCTGCAGTACAGGAAAGCCCAGATGAGCAGATGGAGAGCAGCCTTGCCGAGAAGGACTTGGGGATAATGATGGATGAGAGGCTGGACATGACCCAGCAATGTGCGCTTGCATCCCAGAAATTACCCAAACCTGGGCTGCAACCGAAACACCGTGAGCAGCAGGGGAGGGAGGGAGGAGAGCTCTGCTCTGCTCTGGTGAGACCCCACCTGCAGAGCTGCATCCAGCTCTGGTTCCCCTGCACAGGAAGGACATGGACCTGTTGGAGCGAGTCTAGAGGAGGCCACCAAGATGAACAGAGGGATGGAGCACCTCTCCTATGAGGGAAGGCTGAGAGAGCTGGGATTGTTCAGCCTGGAAAAGAGAAGGCTAAGAAAGATGGAGAGGGACTTTCTACAAGGCCACGTAGTGACAGGACAAGGGGAAATGGCTTCAAACTGAAACAGAGGTGGTTTAGACTGGATATTTGAAAAAACATTTTTACTGTGGGCATGGTGAAGCACTGGCAGAGGTTGCCCAGAGAAGCTGTGGATACCCCATCCCTGGAAGTGTTCAAAGCCAGGCTGGATGGGGAACTGAGCAATGCGGTCTGGTGGAAGGTGTTCCTGTCCCTGGCAGGGGAGTTGGAACAAGAAGATCTTTAAGGTCCCTTCCAACCCAAGCCATTCTGTTGCTTCTTTGATTCCCTGTATAGGAAATGGCGTGGGCAGAGGTGTTGATGTCCTGCCTTTCCTCTCCCCTGCTCTCAAAATACCTGTTACCACAGGTAACAGAGAAGGAATGGGGAATCTTCCTCCCAAACATGGTCCAATTCCTACTTGTGAGCTCAGCTGTGCTTAGCTCACGTAGCTCCCCTGCCTCAAATCCTGCATGTGCATTCCTTTTTTCCACCTGCCTAAGTATATCACAGTCACGTGCCTTGCTCAGTGTCGCAAGGGATAATTCCTTCCCATTTTTTAATTAAATCAATTCCAAAGCTCTAATTAATTGAATAAACACTCCTTATTCCTACTTGCTGGCTTAAGACACTCATCAGAAACAATATTTTCATCTGGAAGTGAGGTCTCTTCCCTGGAGTTTGTGTCCTGAAACCCCCAAATTTCGGGTCCAAGACTCCGCAAAAGCCCAAATGTGGGCTCTTGAACCCTTAATTTTGGGTTCTGACCCCCAAATTTTAGGGTCCTGACCCCAAATTTTGGGGTGCTGACCCTCCCAGCCCCCAGATTTCTGCCCCCCCAATTTGGTGTCCAGACACCCCCACATCCCCAAATTTAGTGTCTTGAATGCCAAATTTAGGGTACAGGACCCCAAAACTGGGTGGTTTTGGAGGGTCCTGGACCTCCCAAACCCCCCAAATTTTGGGGTTCTGACCCCCCTAATTTTCTGCTACCCCCAGAGCCCCCCAGTTTGGGATCCCAGCCCTCTCCAGCGCCCAGTGTTGGGGTCCAAACCCCCCCAAATCCCAAGTTTGGACTCCTGAACCCTGAATTTCGGATCCTGACCCCCCAAATTTTGGGGTCCTGACAGTAGTGTCGGTGGCCCCATGGATTTGAAGGCAGGCAGCTCCTGGGACATGTCACAACCATCCCCAAAGCTTCTCAGCACTCTTTGAGGCAGAGCTGCCTGGAAAGTTAGGAAACGTGTCTACAGAAATGGACTATCCTTCACCCTCCAGCTGTTGCGAAGCTTTGAGGAAGCCAGTCTTGGGCACTTTTCCTGCACATTTCCCCCTATTTGGGGCTTGTTTCATGAGGAAGCCCCCGAGCAGCTGTTTGGTTACCCAGAATAAGTGTTACCAAGAAGTGTTACTCCAGAGTGCTCAGTCGCTCAGCACTGAGCCCCTGTGGCAAAAAATAGCTTTATGTAGATTGCAGGAGGTACTGAGAGGAAGCTGAATCCCCTGAGGCTCTTGTAGGAGGGGGAATGAAAAGGCTTTTTTGTCCAACTATGTCATACTCATGCAGTCATGCCAAGGCACAGTGGTGCACTGCTCCTGCTTTTCAGAGGCCTCCAGATGCATTGTTTGTCTCCAAAAACAAGAGAGCTGGAAGTCACAGTGATAAATGACAGAGCAGGCTTTCCTCCCTCCCTGCAGGTCAAGCCTTCCCAAAGAAAAAGGAGGCTGCTAACATGGGGCTGGGATTTCTTCCTGAGACCTTGCAGATCCAGAGACTTTTTTTTTTCCTCACTCAGTGCATTTTTTTTCCCATAATAGAAACTGTCATCTGTAATTGAGACTATCACATTGAAAAGTGAGAATGGTGCAGAAGTGTACGTAATTTAACTTATTCTGAGCCTGCTCATCCCCCTTGCTAAAACAGATAACATTTTTTGTAACCCTATCCAGTCCTTTCCAGCCAGCTGTAGGTTTTCCTATAAAGCCAAGGCAAATCTCCACCACTTAAACTGCAAGGCAGAGGGAGGGACGGTGGAGACAGGGTTGCCTCCTTCAGTTTGGGCCATGCCTGTTACCCTTAGTGGTCATGAAGATTTGCCTTTTTTGTTTTTAAGCACGCCAGGCCAGCAACAGTGCAGGTGGGTGATGCTCCATCTGAATGGGGCATACTGGCCCCAGCACAAACTTCAGTTTTTTTAACATGTTTTTAAAAATGTAGTTACATAACTTGGGGTTTGCGTCCAGTGAATTGCAGGTGGGGTTTGGGTGAGCAGTTTAATACACCTCTTGCTGTGTGTAGCTGCATCAGATTTGGCTGACTGATGTTGGTAAAATGCCACACCTTTCCTACACCATGTACTAAAGAACTGGAGACATAAAACTGCTAAACCAACAACTTTTCATGGGTTTATTACCACTCTGGTATCTATGACCCAGTACAGGTTTTTTATTAGCCCTCCACAGGGTGCAGATTTAATAAAGTACCATTTTTTTTTTGTTGAGGTTTCAGTGTATTTCAGATTTCCAAGAAATGGTCCTTCAACTCCAGTTCGGCACTGGCTGCATTAAAGTTGTTTGTTACTAAGTCATTGTGAAGAGGTGGAAGACAACTCCCATTCATCTTGTAATACCTTCTGTTTTTGTAAATGCAAAAGGTAGAAAACTTGAAGCAGACAGAAGGAGCATGGCTTTGTATTCAAGGCTTGGTGGCATTAACAAAAATGCTATTTTTATCATCACAAAATCATTGAGATGCTTCTGAAATATGTTTTCAGCTCTTAGTCTCTCCTGTGTTGAATGTGAAATGGCTCCTGTTATCAGCAGCTATCTTTTGTCATAAATCTATCTCTCAAGTCACCTAGAGCTGTTTGCCAGATATACACGATAATGCCTTCTTTGGTGTTTAACAGCAAACTGATGAGATTCTCATTGCTTTACTGTCACAAATTAAGTAATTACTTCGTCTGGGAGATATGTTGCTTATTTTTCAGATGCTTGATTTTTCAGGTGAGTTGGCTTTAAACCCAGGTCACTTGAGTTTACTTTTTTTAACTGTGGTTGAGTTAACAAGTTTGCAAGCATTGGTCCTTTTTTATATGACAAATTTCCAGTCCTGTTCTGATTGAGCTGTGATTTAGGCAAAGCATCAGTCTGCTGAACGAATCCAGATATATTTTTCAAATTGTAACCATGGCATATTGTGAGTGAGCTTAGTTGATCAATCTTTGTAATTCTTGATATAAAAAGCACTTTTAGGATTAAAAGAAAACCCCAAAACATAAGTTAACAAGAAACCTAGCATTTTAAATGTATAGGAAACGGGTAACATTTTGGCTGAAGGCTGAAAAAGTCCCAATCTACTTAGAGAAGCACTGAAATCCCTTGCTCTCCTGAAAATACTGCATGCAGCTCTTCATCCCTGTGTCATTCCTGATCCTCTGATAAAGAAAATATAAGCCTGATACTTGCACACACAGGTTGGGAAGGAGAAATATGAAAATAGGCACAGGTCCTCATGGAGAATTGAAAACATAACTGTTCCTCTGACCTGTGACACGCAGGACAAGTGACGTGGCTGATGCTGTGCTTGGTGGCCTGTGGAGCCTGGGGCTGGTTGGTGAGATATCTTGCTATGTTTAGCTGGCTCTTGTACCCCACTGGACACCCAAGGAGACAGGAAAGATATTGTATAAGAACCCCCCAACCCCTTGTAAGGGAATGGTTGAGCCCTGACAGCCCTGCTGGTCAACTTGTAATGGACTTTGGGGCAATTAAAAGTGACTTAAACTGGACCCTTACACCCAAACAGTGAAAAGCGATAAGAAAAATTGTGGCAAGTGAAGCTAAACTAGAATGTGACAGCATTCCCTAATTCCGTAGGAAAATGTTTCACAAAGCAGCCTCTTGCTCACATTAAAAACACAGAGGCTTTAACACCAGAAGCTTCAATGAGTTTGTGCAGTCCCTCAACGAACAAGAAACTTTCAATCCAAAATCTCCATTATAGCAGAATAGATCTATATGAAAAAACAAAGTAACTTTTCTTTAGGGCACTTTTAAGCAGGGTCATGCTGGAATTT
The DNA here is from genome assembly GCA_013400235.1 of Oriolus oriolus. NCBI lineage: Eukaryota > Metazoa > Chordata > Aves > Passeriformes > Corvidae > Oriolus > Oriolus oriolus. Next base: position 719,402 of record VXBT01000487.1, read on the forward strand.
AGCACAATTTTTCAGAGTTTGTGAGAGAGCAGAACAAACCAAAAAAGCCTTAGCCGCAGCTCCAGCCCAAATCATTCACATCCTTAAAACAGTTAAAATACACTTTAAAATTCAGAAAGATGGTAAAGCAGAATAAATGGATATTTTATTTAATTATGATTGCACTGCTTGAAATACATTGGGGAACTGAATAATTAATATCTCATAAGACTGGCTAAATTTGGAGGGGAAAAAGTTCAAGTATTTTCAAGGGCCTATAAATTAGTTATAATAAAAGATGACTACATACTACTGTGATTTTCCTTCCCTCTTTCCACTCATCCTTCAATACATTTTGAGCATGTATTTCCTTAAAGTGCAAATATTCTAAAAGAAAACACAGTGGAAGAAATGTTTAAAATTGGAAACAAACACAAGTGCCTTGCTCCATCAAGAAATGGAGAGCAAATTCTACATGAGCAACACAGTGAACTTCCTCCCACGTTCCATCAGTGATATCCCCCAAAAGATGGTGACAGTGTAAACAGAGGATGCTGTCTACAAACCATGGGAGGGCTGTACATATTCATGTTATACGGATTCCTGTTACGCTGAGACAGGATTATTTCTTTTGCCAAAATATTAAAAATATTTTTCTTTCTTTATGCAGAGTGACTGTACTCTGCTTGTTGAGGTGGGCAAGTGCAAAGGCTCTTTGGCTTTCCACACACCCTAGTGGAAGATTTTACCCTTTTAACTTGCAATTTTTTGTGTGTGGCCTTCCATGTCTGCTGGCTGGTTGTGCTGTTTAGCACGTCCCAGGTATGGCCAGAGATTGTTGCCCTGACAATTCAGTGCTGCTGAATCAGACTTGTTGTCTAGGCAACTGCCTTCAGCTTCAGCTGGAAAACCATGAGTTAAAGGCCAGAATCTGAACAGTGTGAACTCTCCAAGGGTGGCCTCATCAACACTTAGGGCTCTTCTAAACCTTAATCTTTACAGGCGTGTTCTGTAAAGATGCAGTCCGAGGGCATGAAGGGGAATGTGGCATCAACAAGAACTGACAGATGATTTACTGCAGTGGAGAGCTGCTGCCTCCTCCACAGCGCAGGGAGGAGGGGGCAGATCTGATTCCTGGGCAAGGACTCCAGATCCCCTCCAGAGGATGCAGAAGGTGGAGTGGGAACACTGGGTGCCCCCTTGAGCCCTCCAGATGTCTGGCATTTCACTAAATGATATAAAATGTCAAACTCTTTCCCATCTGTTAAAATTTCTGTGCTGGGCAGAGCAGCCTTTTATAAGGTCCAGCACAGACAAGGGAGACTGTTTGCCAACAGCTGGGCCTGACTCATGACTGTGCTGTCCTGTTCCTGAGGATTAGAAAAAAGAGGGAGAGTGACTTTTTACACAGGCTGATAGTGATAGGACAAGGGGGAATGGTTTTAAACTAAAGGAGGAGAGACTTAGATTAGGTATCAGAAGGAAATCCTTTGCTGTGGGGATGATGAGGCACTGGAACAGGTTGCCCAGAGAAGTTTTGGCCGCCCCATCCATGGAAGTGTTCAAGGACAGGTTGGATGGGGCTTTGAGTAAACTTATCAGGTGGATGGCATCTCTGCCCATGCCAGGGGCTTGGAACTAGATTATCTTTAAGGTCCCTTCCAACCCAAGCTTTTTTTTTTATGGCCAGCAGAGTTCTCAAAAAGAAGACAAAGAAAATGCTGTTTCTGGCTTTTCAGTAGGTGCAGGCAGCGCCCTACCTCTGTACAGTGCTTGATGGCACGTTCCAGTCCCAGTCTTAGGGCCACCCTGGTGTAAGGGAAGATGACAGAGGACACAAAGAGATTTCATTGTTCTTCTTTGATCTCCAAAAAATGTTACAAACAGCCTAGCAGCTTCTAACACGGTGGTGGCAAAATTGCTCATTCAGAATCACGTGAAATTAGCTCTGAGATGAGAGTTTCATCACAGGTGCTTTTGAGTGTGCCGCTGGGCAGCTGCAAAATAGCATGAACCAGGAGTACTGAACCTGGAAAATTCACAGGGAGTGCGTGTGTGTTTATACTAATCTTTGGCAATTCTGCTTTTACACTACGTACCAATGTGCTGAACTGATGAAGTAATCATTTCAGGAATTTGTGTAAGTGATAAAAAACATGACTTCCCTCTCCTGAGTCTGCGGTCGTGCTGAGGGTGTCTTTTTCTAGACTTGTGCTTTATCTGTGAGGGTGCAGCTGTGGCAACTGCTGGTGTTCTCTATGAGGGAATTCATGGCATGGTGGTATAAAACAGAGGTGCTGGGGCAGAGCACACAGGTGTAGCCAGCAGGGCAAGGAGTGAAATACCAGAAGATGGGTAAGCAGGAGCCAAAAAACCACTTCTAGCATCCTCTTGTAGGGGTTTAAACACAGCTTCCTCCCTGGGGCTGCTCCATATCCAGGGCTTCAGCTCTTTACTTCTACCACTTGTAAGCACCACTGGGGATTACGAAAATACCTTTTTTTAAGAACCTGCACTGCTTACTGAGTGGAACTTCTGAGCTTCCATGATGCTTTGTCCCAGTAAGTATAAATTAATCTCCCCCAATTTATGCCAAATGTCTGTCTTCTGCATTTGTGTTGAAAATCTGTGTGGCCAGACAGTCACTGTAGTATGAGCCTGAAAAAAGAAAGCCATAAAAATGTAGAAACAGATAGTCTTTGGGAATAGAATCATAAAATCATAGAACAGTTTGGGTTGGAAGGGACCTTTAAAGCCTAGTTCATCTAGTTCCAGCCTCCTGCAATGAGCAGGGACATCTTCAGCTAGATCAGGTTTCTCAGAGCCCTGTCCAACCAGGCTTTGAATGCTTCCAGGGATGTGGCACATAAAATGTAACCACAGCTAACCCCAGTAACAAATTACGTGTTCCAAGGCAGACAGATGAAATATATTCTGTATAAACGCACAGAAATTGTTACCTGAGACCTCTGAGACAGGTTTTGTTGTTGTGCTTCTACCAGAGCCATCAACAATCTCGGCAGTTCTAATTTCCTGCTGAAATTGAAATGTTTTGTGGGAATTGATTAATTACTGCTAATAATCTTGACAGAATGCTGTCAAAACATGTTGTTTTGATTTCTATGGAATATAGAAAGCAAGTCAAAATGAATCGCTGCTGCTTGAAACAGCACGTTTTGGCATTTTAAATTTAGTGCTCTCAATTCTTCATTAGAATGAGTTCTTAGCAGAAAAAAACCTTGAAAATTCTGCAGTAATGAATTTTTCCCAGCTGATTCCATCTCATAGTTTTCTTTCCTTCTCAGCTTATATTTTAACCAAATATATCCAAGGCCTATAAAAGAAAATTTAAAATGGAGATTATTGATGTGTGTAAAACCTTTACATGGATGTACTATTAGCTTCAGATTTAAAGCCTTAAAATACACTGGATATTTTAATTAATGCTGAGGATCAACATAGTACATTTATCACATTTAGAGGGGGAAGAATAATCATCCTTTTTTAGTCACATCTACTGAGATTTTGGAGGGCAATGTGTTATGCCTGAGATGCTGAGAAAGACTTTGATTCTGCTTTTCAGAGACACCAAATTCATTTTTCTCTAGGAAAAGGTGCTACAACAGACCTTCTCAAATGTGTTGTTGACTTCTTTATCACGAAAATGTAGCCTGCTGTGGCACGGGACTCCATCCCTGACATACTACAAGAGGATGCATGGGATCTGAAAGGAAAACAAAGGGGGTCTCCTTTTTTCTACAGTGTTCTGTTTATTTTGTAATGAAATAGGTGCAGAGGAGTGATGCAATTATTATTGGAAGAAAAGAGGGAGAACAGTAAAATCTAATTGTGGCTGGGAATGTGTGAGTAAAATACAGGGAACAGCTCAGGACCTGCACCCACAGCCACACGGGATCTGGCACTTTTCAGACAGATCCGAGCAGTGAGATGTGCAGGGTGCTCAGGCAGCACCAGCCTGCAAGCTTTCAGAGTTTGGTTCTTCATTGGACTTGGAATCTTCAGGCTCCCCTTGCTATTTCAGAAATTTCTTCCCCTGTTGCGCTCCTGTGATAAATATTCCCCTGGCTGGGGTAGCTGTGTTCGGTGCCAGATTTCAGGGAAGACCTGGAAGTGGAACACAGGAGTCTGTCTGTCTGTCTGTCAGAATCTCCTGTGTTCAACAGTAAAAGATATTTTACATTTTGGAACCATGTATGCACTACACCTCAACAAATACCGGCTTTTTCAAAACAGAAAGTGAAAAAGGAAATGGTTTGGCTCGTTCCACTGAGCTGAAGTCCATGGAAGAAGATTGTTTATTCCTCTGGGCACGAGGAAGCATTTTGTGCTGATTTGCTTTAGGCTTCTGACCAAAAATGACAGAACCACCTGGGTATCACTTTTTTTTAAAAAAAATCTCCATGAGAAACAGGAATAATTTATGGCAGCATTTAATTGTGACTATAAACAAGATTTATTCAGCAGCTTTACAGCCATTTGCCTTTTTAAGACTTTTTTTGTATCTGTAAATATCTCAGTCTGTTCCTGTGAACTGTGAAGCTCACACAGCACCTCCAGACTTCTCACGAAGGGCAGCTGAAGAAGCTAAGCACAAAGATATTTAAAATATCACTGTGGCTCCTGCAGGAAATCTGCAAGAGTGGCAGGGCAGGAATGTTATCAACATGCTGCCTGGTACTTAGCATACAAATGAATCCAAACTCGCTTTCTGCTGGCATTAAATGGGTGAGGGAGCTGTTTTGGCCCACTTTAACAAATACTCTGGCACTCTGCATGCTGTACTAAGGATTAGGACAATGTTTGTCGTTGCAATCATAGCAGCCATTATTACTTACATTCTGGAACTGATTTTCCCAGTTTCACTTCATTGCTTGACAGCTTTATTTACTTTCTACTTCTCTGTGTTGTTTTCTAGAGGTGTAATGAGAACTGTGATTTTCTGGGTTAGTGTCAGTGTGAATTATTCTAAAGAAAAGTTAGGTGTAGAAGCATAACTTGTTGGATGTTGTAGCCTATCAACTAAGTCAAGTTGCAAGGTGGGATGGGTGCAGGAAATTTGCTGTATGTAAAGTGAGAAGAGGAAATATTCTAAAATCCAGTCTACACTTTAGGACAACCCTAATTTGTGTTTCCTGCACATATCTAATGCAAGACTGTTTTAGCAACTAATGTAACATGGATTGTAATCTGCATTCCCGTCAAAATTAAGATGTTAGCGCCTCTATTAACGGAGGGGAAATGAGATGCCATACTGAAACATATCACGTATTTAATATCCATATTTTGAATCTCCTTATGCCTTCAAACCCTCCTGCAGTGCTCCAACTGCAGAAAAACTCACTTATTGTTCTAATTGAAGTAAACAGCACTTGTTATTATAGGCAGATTGTGCTGCCAGAGAGTTTTTAGCTGGAGCATTTGCCACTTTTCCTAGCAAACTTTGGTTTCATGACAGAGTCAAGACTTGGTTGAGGCAGTAAGCAAACAGTCAGGCAGATTGGTGCCTACCAGTTAATACCAGATCTATCTGTAAAGCCCATTGAAACCCACAATTCTGGTGTGGAGGGAGGAGGAGGGAAAGGAAGGAAGGGAGGGAGGGAGGGATGGTGTGGGGTCAAAAATTGTCACTCTTGTCAGCTGCAGTGAGTCCAGATCCTGGCATCTGGAAGGGGGTGTAAGGGGCTACTGGTTTTATTTCAGATTCTGGGCAATCATTCTGAAAAATTTCATTGAAAAAATTCCTCTTTGTGTCTAAGGCTGTTAAAAGCAGCGTTTTGTGCAAACCTCAGCTCAAGTAGTTGAAAGGGGTTTTCCCCCTCACTGTTTTTCCTTAGTATTTTCAGAAAGCATAATATTTGTGTACAAATACTTGCTTTCAAAGGGTTTGTAGGGTTTGATAAGGTCTGTTTTCAGCTTGTATTTGGGGGGAAAAGAAAGAGAGGGAGAGGCCTACATATGAGCTTTTCCTTTCCTCCAACTTTAGTGTGTCCTTAAGCCTCAAACTGTTTCACAGTACAAGAACTAGGAGTCAGAGCAAACCAAGCTAGTGGGAGACATGATCAAAACAAGGAAAAGGAAGTGGGTTTTCACACAGCAGGCAGCAGACAGGGAGCTGCTTGCCAGAGAAAGCTGTGGATGCAAAAGTTTGTCACATGGATCCAGGAAATGCCCTGAACTGAAAATATTTGAAGGCTCAAAGGGAGGTATAATTTTTTTTTTTTTTTTTAATTTTAAGACATGTATTTTCCTTATTAATTTTCTTCTCTGGGTGTCCATGTTTGCTTGTGCTGCAGACAGGATGCTGAGCCCGGCGGCCCCTTGGTCGGAGCCTGCACAGCGCTCTGCTGCTCTCACTGCACTTCACACTCCGCACCTATGTTAGTGTTTCCATGGCTTTTATGGAAACAGAATAACACCCCAGAGGTAGCTGCATGCCAGCGTGTGCTGATGTAATCCCTCTGAGATGAAAGGAGCTCTTTAAGTAAACACGAAGTCATGTTCTAACCTAGCACTTGTGATGAGACAGTGAAATGATTTACAGACCAGTAAATGTGAATAACTCTCGGCTAGCAGTTCTCTTGCGGCTATCCACGCTTCATGCAAACAAGCACTGTTCTCTATAGCTCATGAGTTCCCACTGAAATAATAATTGAAAGTGATAAGAATCTTACCTGGAAATCTCTGTGTGGACAATAAAAGCTGCTCATTTTCCAGACATGAAGAAAGAGCCGTTCAACCTGTCAAACTTGGGGAAGAAACACAAACAACATGGACAGAGAGGGACTGTGCGGTGCTGGATAATCGATCTCCTTCCTAGATCCTTGTCGGCTTTTTAAATGCCTCCATGTGCTCCTTCACTTCCACCTGATTATTCCAGTGTCATCAAGAAATGGTCATGAGGTGGAGGTAGAACTTGTCCCAGTGACAACCTTTCCCTCTCTGCCCCCTCGGTTTGCAGTCTGGCTTCAGACCAGAAGACTTTGCTGTTCAGGGCAATTCCAGTGGAATTGGTAGCCCTGTATTTGGAGAGAAAGGAATTTCAGCACTGCTCAGAGTCCAGCAGGACCAAGTCTGCAAGCCTCTGCTCCCATTCATGGTTATTTCTCACTCATCCAAACAGTTGTCATCGAAGTACTTTTGTCTTAAATCTCTGTGATTAACTACACGTGCCATATATAGACAAAATGAGTTGATGATTACATGGAGCCTGGCTTTGCTTTCCTTTCTCTTCTACATAAATAGGGATGAGTGCAAGCAGGCCAGAAATAGTTGTTGTTCCCTCATCTGGAGGTTACAATGTGGCTGAAAACTACCTATGCACCTCTTTGACCACAATCTTTTAGTTTGAGTTATTAGTGGTATTTAATCAACAGGCGTGTTTGCCTGACAAAGAATGAGCAAACTCTGTGCACAAATTCTTCTCTATGTTGCAGGACATGAGCTATGTTGTCCCTATCAATGGGAGCCAAAAAGAGCATTAAAAAAAAATAGGGAATTCATCAGAGCCTGAGTGGATAGGCAGGAGTGTTGCTTGTTTATGTCAGACTGATTAAAGGACTGATTGTGGAGGAGGACCAAATTCTGCTCTCTTCAGGGGGGCAGGTGGGTTTTATGGCATGTTTTTCTTGCTTCTTTGGAGAAGGATGCATCCTGAGGAGATACTGGGATGTCCAATATTAATCACTAGTTAAGACGTTGAATACTGTGTATTAAAATAGAAAGTAGAATAGATATATGTTTAAAACAGTGCACAGAAAGGGTATGAGAGGTGGAAGAGAAGCAGCTCAAAAAGGTAAGAATACTTGGCAACTTTCCTGGAGGCTGATACATAGAGAAGATCTCAATTAAGCGATCACAGCAGAGCTCCAGCCACAGGGAGAGGGGTGGCAACCAAGCCCTGAAAACTCAGAGAGGTGAATTGTCTTTCTCTGTGTTTAAAAGCCGAGAGGAAATTAGTAAAATGCTTCCCCTTCTGTTCCACCGTGATTAGAGTTCTTCAAAATGCTTCTCTTGCTTAGTGGGTAGGAAAATACCAGGAAATGTCTAATAATAACAAGACTTCTACACCAAGGTGTTTCTAGCCTAGACAAAGATACATTTGTTTTAACAGAGCTTTTATCTATGCTTTTGTTATTTAACTTTTGTAGGGACAAGAGATCTCATCTGTCAGGTTGGGTTCTGTTGCCCTCCATGCTTTAAGAACAGCCACGCACAAAGGTTTCTCTAACAGATCCCTGCTCTGGGCGGGGAGGAACAGAAAATAAGAATTGCAAAGTCATATGAGCACAGTTTGCATATTTGCATGTCCTTCTGCCTCTGTGACAACAGCAGAAAAATATCTGCATTTACCTCTTTGGTCAGGGTCATGGCACAGCGCTTGGATCACAGGCCAGCAATTCAATGAACTTCTGAATCTTGGCCAGTGGATCTTTCCCTCCTTGTCTCCGCTACAGGAGGGCAGAAAGCTGAACCCAACAATATGAATCTGCTCTTTGGTGCTTACTGCAGCTCTTGCAGGACAGGTCACTTCCCACAGGTGGACAGTGATGTGATCTGTTGTGCTGCTGCAGAATCTCTGCCAGCATTTAGCTCATACGCCTGTCTCAGGAATAATAAGAAATTAAAAGCTGTGGTGCCAGTGGGATTGTGGGTCAAAAAATCAGGTCTTCTTCAGGACATTGAGGGCATTTTCCTTGTGCTGCTAAAGGCTGGCTAAAGGCAAAAGGCTAATTTTTGGAAGGCCACCTAGTCTTGTAAAGTTGCCTGCTTTTGATTTTATATTTCAATGCTAATTTTTCTTTGGTAAGGGTTGATTTGCTGCTTTCAAACACTACCTATATGTCAGATGCACCAGTGATTGGAGTAAATTACTGGAAAAATACCATGACATTGATCAAATTCATGATATATTAGTGTTGCAATTGGGTGCATTCAGGTATAGCTGGGAAGAAATTAAATACCTCCTATGTTATTAGTTGTAAGAGCCTACTCTCTTGGCATTAAAAACAAATCTAATTCCCAAACTGTCATTACCACCCTTTAATGCTGTTATTGATTTAGTTCCTAGAGACTGGATTATTTTTATCTTGAGAGTGGGGGAGAGGGATTTGTTATCTAAAACTGCTTTTGAAATTAAAATACTGGACGGATCTCATTATGTCAGCAGAGAGAGCTGAGAGTTATTTTGTAGAATGCACCAAAAAATTGGGCTTTTTTAAATGGAGTGATGTAGACATGTATGTATGTTCTAACAGAAGCAATCTTCTGCTGTCTTGATGCCATCCAATGGATCTTGATATAAAATTTAGGCTCAGTTCTCAGCCACCTGAGAGCAAAGCTCTGAGTCTCATGTGTTTTAAATCCTGCCTAGGCCTGGCTGAGAGAATTCTGAGCAGGTGGGGGAGACTGGGGAGGCTCTTCTCTGATGGGGAACTACTGAAGGATGTGAGTCCTTCAAAAAAAAAGTAATAAAATGCAATATTCCCATAATGGCAAGGGTGGGAGGTGCACCCAGTGTCTGAGAAGAGCTGTTGGCATGGACACAGCTGTGAGCTGTTTCCTGACCAGCCATCCCTGGCTTTGCGTCTCTCAAATTCAGCTCAAATAACTGCCCATACAAGCGTGAGGATTTAGCTGCTTGAGTTCTCCCCTCAGCTCTGCAAGCTTGAATAAACACGTAAACATGTTCAGGGCAGAGCAATACTCTGCTGTGTTCTGTTAGGGACAGAGTGGGGCTTTTGTGTACAGGAGGAGTGGTGGTTACTGTCTGTCACTGGTGAAATTTAACTCATTTTCTCCATGCAGAAATTCGTATGGGCTACTTCATTTGCATTAAGCATTGCAGACAACCATGGAAATGACCTTTTTTAATTTGCTAGTCAACTTCACTAAACATAAGCTGGCAAAACACCTGCTCTAGCTTGATAGCAATGAGAATTTTACTAATTCAACAGTAAAGTTATCCCAGTGCTTTTTTTCCCTTTGTTACAAAACACATGAGAAGCAGAGGAGCTGAAGCATAGCTGTTCATGTTCAGGGCAGCAAATCAGGGACAACAACTTCTGAAATACAGCTGGTGTCACCAGGCAGTTGATGGAAATGGGTTTCAGTGTTGTAGGGAGCAAAGATGTAGGACCAGCTCACCACTGCAAGCAAATGGGTTTCTGACCTGGTAGACCTTGAAGCATGTGGTTTAGTGTGTTCCTAAATCAGGGTCAAACAACATAAAATGCCCAAACGTTACTGATATTGATGAAGCAAACAGCAACTAGGTTTCTGGTGTGTTTCAGCCCTGATTTCCATGTTTTCTAGACAAAAGGCAATGTATAGCAGCTGAGTACCTGTCTCTTCATGTCCTTCTGAAGTAACACAGATGTTTATTGCAGGGCTGTTCTGCAGCCAAATGCTCTTAGGGCTGACCATGCTTTGTCATGCTCCTTAAATTAATCCCAGCTGAACTGGTCAAGGCCAATACTATTTCTTGGAAGCAGCTGAGTGGGTGAGTCTTTCTTTAGCTGAAGAGGAGGAAGAAAACACACATCTGCTCTGCAAGTAAACATTTATTTCAGCTTGAACCTTGGGATATTAATCTTTTGTTTGAATTGTGGCCTGACTGCAGTCACTTTGTGTCACTGATCAGATGGGCATGGGTATTTAACAGGTGTAACTTATATAGCTGAGAAATGTTTATGGAAAAAATATATGGAAAGGAAACTTTTACCAGAAAATGAATCTAGGTAGCTTTTTCACCCTGTGTCTCTGAGGGTGCTGTGATGTTGAGGAATGCTTTTAATGCTCAGGTTGGTGTGTAAGTTGCAGTGCAAGTTGCAAATTGAGCTACCTGCCCTAAAAGCATTCCTCAGCAATGAGAGGGGGATTGGCTGTGGGGATGAACAGTTTTATGGAACAGCTCATATTTTCAAAGTGGCTGTGATGCCTGCCTATATCCTATTTCAGAAATTGTATGCAGTCTCTTGAGGAACGTGAACTTAAGAAATACTGTCTTATACCATACTATTGATTGGAAAAATACTGGAGCAGTGAAAGTTGTTGAAGAAAACAGATGATTGTACCAGACAAGATATTGCTGCACTTAGATGTTCCAGGTTTTCATGAACTCATTGCTTACGTCTTTTAGAAACTGGTTTATCTAAAGAAGGTCTCTCTCCTCTCTCTTGTCCTTATTTCATGATATAAACTCAGTGAAGACGAGCTATTTTTGTTTCACTGTGAAATAAACTTGTTCAGTTCTATATTTTTATCAAAGACTGGAGTTGGTAAATAAGCACAAGCAGTTTCCAAGCAATTTCTGTTTCTGGTTATCCAACAGGTATTACTTAACTGAGGTGGAAAGGCACTGCTAAGAGGGAGATACTTCAGACGTAAAAGAGTGTTTGCAGCTTGTATCAGAGATTTGGTAATTTCTGCTCTGTGTATTTCAGTGCTTTCTATCTGTTGAGCTGTATGAAGCATAGAAAAATCCTCCAGCTGTTGAGTGTTGCAATGCTGATGCTTATGAATCAGCACTGGGGTTTTATGCTGTGCACTCGTGTGGCAAAAAGCCTGTACTGAGGTCTGCAAGAGCTGAACTTGTGATTAATGGCTCTTGCACCTCGAGCAGGGCTGTGGATGACATTACAAAAGCATGGTAATGCTGCAAGCAGATTCTGTAGTGTGTTGGAAACCAGCTTAACAAACAACATTTTCTCATCTGGAGTTGGAAGTGCTGGAAAAGCCGCCCTTAGCAGGAGGGTGGAGGGCTGCGAATACATGCTATAGTGTGGTGCTTCGTATCCCTGAGGCAGGAGAGAATTTTCAGGAAAAGCTGGCACGTCTTGATTTTTTTTTTTTTTTTTTGGAAGAATGTACTTTCTTGACTTTTGTGACTTTGAAGCTCCAATTATGCACATATGCAACACTTCAGGGTGTTTTTATAGCTGCTCATCCGAGAAACATCTGTCTTTATGTTCTATCCTGTGGTCATTATCAAGTGGCACTTTGCAGAGTGTGATAGTGACTCAAAGTTTCCTCTTGAAGGTTTCAGCCTTCTGTTACCTGCCCAGCAGCACGGCTGTGGGAGGATCAAGAATTTACCCTCCTGTACCTGGTGGTGCAGAAAGAGGGACTGGAGTTGGCTGCTGCCTGGTGCAGGTTGCTAGCTGGATGGAGAGGAAAGGTGCCGGAGAAGGTGTCACCAGCTGATGGGAAAATGAGAATGGGTATTTTGTATCTCTGAGTTTTTCTGGCAGTAGAGTTACAGTGGATTACACGAAGGGCAAGGCAGGAATAGGAGTCAAGGGAACAGGGACAGGATGATAAATAGCTGAAGACAGGCAAGAAAAACAGAGATGCTGAAACAAACAGGCAGAGATAAAATTAAAACTATTTACTTACAGGTATTCCCTGATATCTTCCTGGTTATGTGGTGGCTTTTTTGTCTGTTTGTTTTGCTGTTTTTCCCCTGCAGAAGCTGAAGTGGCTTTGCTCCCTGTTTGATCAGAAGTGTCTCGTGCTCCCACTGATCCCCAGGCACAGACCCTGTCCTGCTGCCTGCCCAGTGCAGCAGCACTTGTTTAACTCCTGTTGGAGTGACACCCCTGGTTGTGAAATTGCAACTGGGAATTAGTCTCACATGTGAAAAAGAGAAAAGGTATGGGGGAGTTTGGCACTTTAAAACGTTGAAATGTTACTTAAAATTCTCATAACAAAGTGATCCATTGCAGGAGATGGTCAAAACAGCCTTCAGCTCTGTACATCTTCTGCAGCTTGGCTATAATTTCTTTTAATAGTCAGTCTAAAGTGAAAACCTCGCAATCCAGGTATCTATTCTTCATTTAGATTCTTAGAACCAGACCCCTAGAAACATGATATTTTTGCTGATCTTTGCTGATCTCTTCTCTTAAAAATTTTAATTCTCTAATTATTTCCTCAGCTATCAGAGTCAATTTTTGGCATTAGAAATATTATTGTCTCTGTCAATATTACTAGGTCAAGAAAGAAGTAATTCCTTTTATCTTATCTCTTTGAATTGGGATATAAATATAAAATAGGTTGTCAGGGTTTTTTTCCAGATTATAAAATCTTTGGCTCTGATGAATCAAAAATACACTGCTGTTATGTTGTATCTGTCTCAAAGGATTTGAAATTATACATTGAGGTCAGATTTCAGTACTTAGTGAAACTTTTTAGTTTTATTTTCTGTCAGCACCAGTGGTGTTTTTCTTTGAATAGAGCTGCAGCTTAAATGTACTTGCACTAATTTTCCTTCCTAGTCCTTTTGTGCCAATAGGGTAACTTAAATTTTTCCTTCCATCTTCAGTTTGAAAATACTTTCATTAAAACAAATGTCTGCTCTGCTGAGATTTTTCTTATCACAAATGTGTCCAGATCCTGATTTGATCAGGATAAGCATCAACAGTTACAATCTTTATCTTACTATCTAGTATCCTTAATAAAGACAACTTGTGTTATCTGTGTTGCTGTTTATTTCCTCCCTGTGAGAGGAGAAAGTTGGGGGTTTTTTTCTCAAATTGAGATGTAGTTGGAGTGTGAATGTGTGCACAGAGCTGTGTGTGACACTTCAGGTTGCTTTCATCCATGGCATCCTTGAGCCTGACTCGATGCTCTTCTCTTTTTGGTCTAGTTGCCTTACACTTGAGGTAACTAAATTTAAATTCTGCTCTGTTTCTCAGGGTCTTCACAAGGATCTAAGCTGTTGCAGAGCGTAAAAAAACCCATACAAATAACACCTTGCAGTTCAGTCATTTCTATGTGAGCTACTGAGTCAACAGGAAGGAGAATGCTCTCCCAAACGGGGAAGCCATTTCATCCAAGCTGCACGTGCACACAGGAAGCTGAGAATACACAAGGGAGGGAAACAAACTTTGTTCCTGGTGGAAACAACATGGTTTTGTAGGCAAATGGGATTTAGTGTGGCTGTGCACTTTTTACTACTTCTGAAGGACCTGGGGAGCTTTAATGTCTGGAAAGGGACTGAAAGGTGTAATACGTGAAATGTTAATGATGAAAGGGGAGCAGGTGTTTTTTCTCTCATAGTAATTCATAATTAATGCTTTCAAGGCTGGAGAATGTAGGGGGTTTTGTTTGGGGTTGTTTTTTTTTTTTTCCTCTCTCTTTAACTTGGGGAATTTTAGAGCACAGTAAACAATGGGTTTTCCATTCCAGTGAACAAGCTGTTCTGGGCTCTCAAGCTGCAGCTTTTAGCCCATTAGGTTGAATTCTGCTGGAGTGCTGGATGCTGCAACCACCATTCAGTTGGCAGTCTGGTGTGTCTCCATGCTTAATTAGTCAGGGAAATCAGCTTGAAAGGCAGCACTTGCCTTGACAGAAGCACTGAGAGAGGTTGGTTGTCATGTGTTGGGGTTTTCATGCAGTAAATGTTTGGCTCCCAGGGGGTGACAGTTGGCTGGAGCCTGGAGCAGAGGAGGTAGAAGGGAGTGTGAGCATTTAGCCAAGAGGTGTGGGAAATCCTTGGAGTAAGGAGCAAACAGGATTTGGTTCTGTTGGCACAAGCCTACCAACCTTAGGGCAGGATTTCAAGAGAATATTGAAGCTGGGCAGGTTGAACTCTGGCCTTGTGTTCTGAGCAGCTGAGTGCCCACCTTACCCTAGCACACAACCTAGCTGTGAGATAACACTGTAATTGCATAAGATGATGATTTTGAATATTCTTAGTACACTCCTGGGCCAGACACCAGCTGGTTCTGGTAGTTTGGCTTCATAGGGAACAGGTCCAAATGGTGAATCATTTAGAGAAGGCCATATCCTGTGCCCACCTACTCCTTGGCTGCTTTTCAGGAAAGACTGGTCCGTCCCAGCCTCTGCAAGCTGAATATTGGCTCTGATGACAAGAAGCTGTGCTAACAGTATGCTCTCCTTGCAGATAAGGCAAACGGTGTTCTGGGCTGCATTGGAAGGAATGTACCCAAGCAGACCAGGGGAGGTGTTTATCCCCACCTATGTGGCCCTGGCCAGGCAGGAGCCAGGGTGCTGGATCCAGCTCTAAGGAGGTGATTCCTCACAGCTGCCTCTGGCAGTGACTGGAGGCTCTCTGCTTTTATGTGCCTTGCCGTGGTCAGTGCTGCTCACACTGAGCTGGAGAAGCATGAGATTGGTTTGCAGGGTACTTGAAAGGCTCTGTTTTCTGGCTAGCTGTTGGTTTTTGGTCTTCATTCCTTACCTGTCTCCATTTCAGATCTCCCATAGAGGTGTTCAGCAATCCCCACAGGGCTCTAGCTCAGCTGGTGTAAGTTGTTGCACCTGCCTTTTGGTTTAAAAAAAAAAAAACAACAAAACACCACCTTCCCCATTCCAGTCCCTGTATAGGAGTCCTTGCTGCTAGATATGAGGTGGCAGGGGCACATCTGCAGCATAAGCAAGGCAACAGATTTAACAACCACACTAATTAAAGCAACTCTTCCAGTGATGTCTGTCTAAATTGCACTCTCGGGTAATTGACTCTTTATTGTTATTATACTTGTTCCAAAGCATCTCCTCAAATAGAGGACTTCCTTCTGCCCATGTTTTTCAAGAATAATATTCTTGTGGATTGGCAGAAGCTGTTTTTGCCCATCTTCTAACAGAAAATCTCCTGTTATTAATCAGGTTTGGGATGCTTAGCAGCTTTTGGACTGGTCTCTAGCAGTATCTTCATACACCAGAGCAAGGCTAAGTTGTAAGATCACCTTGCCTGTGAGCTGTTGTGAGTGGCTCTGAAGAGACAAGTGGGTTATGCCTGAACTAACAAAGCTTCTGTCTTTTGGGTTCTTTGCCTTGATCCTTGATTTTTATCAGGTCCTAGTCCCGAGTGTCAACAGGGTTTTGCTGTGTTGCATATTTCAGCCACTTGCTTGCTTCAAGCAGTTCACAGACACATTATTAAGAGCAATATGCTGAAACCTTAAGCAAAAGCCTCTTTAGCTAAGGCAATCTCCTAAATTCTTCAGGACCTAAAGGCAATTTTACTAATTGGTACTAGAAACGCTCAAGTGAAGGCAGAGAGCCCGCCACCTTATGCCAGAAAACATCTGAATGGCACCACACAGAAAAGACCCGAAAGGCTGTGTCGTACAGCACGCTGTTTTGAAACAAGGAAAATGGCTTGTGGCAATGCTAGACTGGGGCTAAGAAAAGCTGTGAAACTGTCACAGGCAACAAAAGATGGTCAGGCAATGGACTTCCTTGAGCATGTGCCTTGTAAGGGCTGCTGGAAGTGACAGCTATAAAGCCGCGCTGTTTGGTGGCAGCTTGAGTAAATTTTGTTTGCTTCTCGTGCAAAAGGTGGCCTTGTCACAGTTATAAAAGGTGACACAAGCAACCCACAGGGAATCAGCAAGGCAACTGCAAACACAGCAACAGCAAAAGATATCCAGAGTAGCAGGGCAGGCAGTTCCTGTAGACAATATTTGATAGGGTGACCCCTCCTGCAGGGGGGACAACCTGCAGACAGACACCAGGTTTGCAAACAGACTTTGGTAACTCCAAAATCATAAATTTTCAAAACTTGTGTTCTGCTTAATCAGCTCCTGGAGGAAACCAGTCTGTGTCTCCTATGCCCAAAACTAACTGCTTAAATGTTCATTGCTTGCAGTGGGAGCTAATTTTCTTATCTCTTTAATATAAATTTGACTCATAATCTAATGGTTTGTGCATGGATGTTGTAGGCCACAGCCTGTCCATGTTGTCACCCTTTGTCAGGGCAAGCCTTTTAAGCACAAATAAAAACCTTCACTGCAAAGAATTTAACTTCCCCATAAAACTCTGCAGCTTTAGCTTGGCTGTGGCTTGGAGGGGTTCACTGGAACAGTCTAATAATAATCTTTTTTTCATCAGTATCCAACAATTTTTGCAGCCTTCTGTGTTATTGAATTGCTGAACTCCCATAAAAACTGCTTTCCTATAGAACCAGGAAAAAAAAAGGTTTTTTTAATACAACGTATCATGTTACATTCACGAGCATTCGTGAATTTGATTTCCTTTGCTGCTATTTAATGAAAATTCAGGAGTGGGACAGTATTAGTTTGATGGGTATGTTTCTATGTATGCTGTCCTCTTAAAGCATGTAAAAGGCAAAGGCTTTTCCAGCATCTTGGAGTGAAATAATTGCTTCCTCGTTGAAAATTCCCTTTTATTTCCGATTATTGATACCTTTCTGGTGTTTGTTTTCAGTTTGTAATCTGAAGTCCAAAAGCCAATCTAGTTTTTTTTGCAGCTCCATCCTTAGGCCTTTGTTTATCACTCTAAGATGCAAGACGTGATAATGGCAGTTAAGAACCTTTATCAGAGGGTGGGGTATGGAAATTTCTGGCAGGCAGCTACATCCTCATGTGCTCAAAGACAAATTCCACTTTGCTGTAAGAGTGAAGGAAGATGCTTCAGTAATCCCTGCTGTCAGCCCAGCCTCTAAAAGGGGACAAATATCGCCATCTTGAGGTTACTGTTCTGTACGGAATGGTATGGAAAGGAGAGAAATATTCAGCTGCAGCTAATTTAAAATGAAATATCTTAAATCCTGTTTGAAAGGCTCTGATCGAACACAAAAATAAAGTTGCTGCAATAGAGAAAACCTGATTTCTCTGTTGCTGTTCCCTTTTCTTATAAAGAAAAAACCATTGATGAACAGCATTTGTCAGGCTGTCAGAATCCTATTGAAATAGTAAGTGTTCTTTTGTTAAATAAAAGGAAAAAAGTCCAAGTGATATTTTAGACATATTTCTTAATTTTAAGACAGCCTAACTACCACTTGTGCCTTCATCTAAAAATGCCGCATTCATTCTTACAGGTGTAGCACCACAATAGGTTCAGGTTCTTAGCAATTGCTATCATGTAACTTTGTGTGTTTTGACTGCACAAGATGATTCTCTTCTGAGAGTTGTAACTGTGTGTAAATCTACTATGCCAAGAGCCAAACACACCAAAAAAATTTAAGGGTCTACTGTTTATCACCCAGACACTGAACATGCACATAGGGGTGATTTGCTGAAGGTCCAAGCTGCGAGAACAGAGGAATGTAGGCTGAAATATATTCCCAATTCTTTAAGTTATTGATTTAAATGATCCAAGATCTAGGTGAGCAAATGGAAAACAAATGTTACACTCTAGCACTTTAATCGCTCGTAATTTCAGCACAGTGTTTGTGGGGTTGAAGTCCAACAGGATTTCACAATACTTCAAAGGCAAGCTTACAGTGCTTGTTTCCAGATGAAACTAAAAGATCACCTGGGAGCGATCTTATAACTCTTTCTTACATTCTTGACCTGGTCGCTGACTTTCTGATTAACTCTGAACCTGTTGCTGGGTGCCTGTGTTCTACCTTCTTTGCCCATAAAAAAGGTGATTTTCTGCCTGAAATGCATAAATTAGAGGAGGAGACGCACAGTATGTGCTGAATGCAGACACTGGTAAATTTTACAGTGGAACAGCTTCTCTCCTTCCCTCTGCTCTGCATTCCTCACAATTTACTGTGATTTTTATTTTTTTTTTTTTAATGGGGAATGGATTTCTTCAATATCCTATTTAGTACCATCATTTCTGTTTGAAAAAAAGGAGAGGGTGGAGGAGGGAAGATACTACTCAGAACAGAAGCCTTAGAAGTCCTGATTTCTGAAGGTTTAGGGCTGTTTCAGGTCACAGTAGAGGTCTGACTAGACCACTAATTTTTTCTGACAGCATCTAGGAGAAGATGCAAAGAGAACAGTGCGAGAAGCAGCCAAGAATATTTCACCACCCATTTTTTTCCACTCAGCTTATCAAGTCTACCAATGAAAGAGCAATGCAGACATATTAATATATTTATATTCCCATGCACAAGACTTTGGTTAAACAAATAGCTCAGCCATGCCAAGAATCAATGTCATGGCATGTGATTTAAAGAAAAACTCTGGTGCTTAGTGGCAGGTGACTGTAAGTGTGAATATCATCTTACAAATGAGCAGTGCTGGCTGGGCTGTGGCACCAACTGGTTCTGGGGTGCACTGGGAGTTCCCTGTGTGTTCTGGACTAACCCAGCAGGCAGCTAAATGCCACAGCCATTTGCAGTGGGTGGGGGAGACAATTGGGGGAAAACAGGTAGAGCTTAGGAGCTGAGATAAAGACAGTTGAATAGGACAGAAAAGGAAGGGAAAATAATAAATGAACGCACAAAGAAGCGATACATGATGCAGTTGCACGCTGCCCACTGACCAATGCCCAGCCAGACCCTGAGCATCAGGCTGTCACCCCCTGCTCAACTCCCCTCAGATTTATTGTTCAGCATGATGCCATATGCTATGCAATACCCCTTTGGCCAGTTTGGGTCAGCTGTGCCAGCTGTGCCCCTTCCCATCTCCTTGTGTCCCCAGCTCCCTTGCTGGCAGAAGCTGAAAAGTCCTTGACTTGGTGTAAGCTCTGCTTAGCAACAACTAAAACATCAGTGTGTTATCAACATTATTCTCATTCTAAATCCAAAAGGCAGCCTGTACCAGCTACTGGGAAGAAAATTAACTCTATCCCAGCCAAAATGAGGACACCATGGTCCATAGTGGAACTCTCTTTATCTCAAAGTGTATGAAGGGGAACCCTGGAAGTGCCCAAAAGCTGTGTGCATGTGGCACCTGGGGATATAGTTCAGTGGTGAGCACGGTGGTGCTGGGTTAATGGTTGGACTCAGTTGTCTTGGAGGTCTTTTCCATCCTCAGTGACTCTTGGATATTTTTTTTTTTTTGTGAGTGCCTGGAAGCAGAATGGAGCAGCTTCTGAGTGCAAGCTCTGCCTTTTGAGCTTGCCATCCCAGATATGACCAAATCTGCGTGGCCGTTTGTGTCAGGAGATGCACAGCTAACTTTAGAGCCATGCCTGTGAAGATGTGACTCAGTTCTCCCTTACAGTCCCTCCCTTTTTGTTCCTAGAAATCAGAGTAAAGCAGAACTGGCTCATGGTAATGAAATATCACAAATCTCTTGTAATCTGTAAGAAAATAACCTAAATGGATCTGGCTCTTTGGTTTCTATGTTCTTGCTTTCTGTCCTGTCAGGGGAAGTTGTGAGCCCTTTACTGTTCTTGGATGGTGCCCTCTAGATAGCAAACGTTGTGATTTAGTGCTAAAATGGCAAGTCTGAGAATTTATATATTGACAGTAGGGATTAAAAAAAAAACAAAACCCGGAGTTTAAAAATTAATTTAGATGCTTTATTTTCTTCTGAGATTTTTGAACGTTTTAGAGGTCCTGGTTTTCAAGCTTTCCTCCATAAACCTGGCAGCAGAATGCTTTATAGGAAAGTAGATCTTCTTAACCAGAAGCCCTTATTTAAGGAAAAAGGTGAAGCATCCTGAGAATCTGGATAAATAGGTTGTTGTCCAAGCTTGTGATTTTTATGAGCTTCCTCTTTTCCCTTTAAAGGAAATGACACATACTCCTCAGAACAACTCTGCTCTAGCTAGAGCTGACTCTGCTTTTAGGTGTATTTGCATGTTCTTGTTTCCCCTGCTCGAAGACTGCAGGAGCTTAAGGGACTGTACTGAGGGTCAGGCGGTTTGGCTTTAACTTCTGGTGTGTTCCAGCCCTCCCTGCTGCCTTGGCCATGTCCTTCAAATGCTTGCTCCAGGCTCGGTGGGGAGCAGTGATGATGCACTAATGGTGCCCCGAGCAAAGCTTCATTGTTGAGTAAGGAGGTCTTTCCTGCTGCGATGGCAGAAGGAATTGCGGTACTTCACGCCTTGTCCTGAGACTCCTGCTCCTGCTTTCTGACAAACCAGGCGGTGCTGAGCTCTGCCTCTGTGGTTGAGATTTCTAGCCCAGAGGTGTTTTCTTCCTGAGGAAAGGTAGCTGGAATTACAGCGTGTTTGCAAAAGCCTCCTGGCCCCCTGGGAACATCAGCTGTGCACAGAGGCAGGAGGGGAGGGAGGGAGCTGAGTGTGCAGCGCTATTGGAACTCATTCCAAGCCGCTTGCTTTGCATTTTCTCTTTTTCTTGCCAAATTATAGATCAAAGTACAGGCCTGAATATGCATGTTAAGGAGAAAGCACTCAGATAACTTCTCCTTAATTATGTTACGGCCCGTTACTGCATTAAGACATAATTGTCAATTTCATTAGAGTTAATTGTTGCAATTTTAATGTCACTATCAAAGTGAAGTATCCTGGCTGTAAGAAGCAGCACGTCATCTTCTTTTGTGTAATGGCCCACGTGTTACCACACGCCCGAGATCAAGCCTTGGCCGTCGTTCTGAAAGACAGATTTGATTTTAACAACAAACCATCGAGTGATGCTCTGAGTCTCTCCAGGCAGGAGGTCAGAACGGCTCTCCAGGGCCAACCTGTCTGATTGTGGTGAAGCTGAGATACCTGTGGTTCTTTTTGTACTGCTGTTCCATTATTTTTTTTCTTTAAAGGAAGCCGCTTAGTTGTGCTAATGTGTTATTAAGCAGTTAGGCAGGCAGCTCCCAAATCTTTCCATGGATTTGGATCGCCTCAGTTTTGTATTCCCAGAAGATGTGTTGGGCCCACTTCGTTTTTGGATAGTACCTCACGTGAGCAGGAGATGCCCTGAAGTGTCTTCCACCAAAAGCTGCCTCTGGCTCATCCTGTGGAATAGGCAGTGACTTGATGCTTTGGATCAGTGTGGGGCTGATGCCTTGAGGTTGCCACCTAAAAACAGAGGCTAGACAAAAATAAGAGAATAAAAGTAGGTATTTCTTTGAAGGGCCTTCAGAGGTACACCCTGGGCAGCCAAAAGCCTCCACCCAAGATGGACCCTGGGTCATGGGTTCTTCACACTTTCATAAGTTTGGTCCATTTGCATATCAGGGTTAATTCTCCAATTACAACTTCAGTTAATGATGTAATTACCCCAAATTTGTCCCTCCTCTTCAGAGGCTTTTAGGTTACACATTTTGGGGCCTCCTGTCCTTGAGCAAACCTAGAGAGGTTTGTTATGACTAACCAGCATGAGAGAACAGCAGCTGACAGGCCACAGGAAACTTCAGAGTTACACACTAGGCAGTACAGCATTTAAAAAATATAAAAGATAAAACCTGAGGCGTCAGGGTTTCGAGTGATTAAAAACAAGCCATGGTAAAAATGAAAGCATGTGTTATTTAGACAGGTCAGCTTATTTTTTTATATAACCTTGTAATTATTTGTAGCATTGTTAGCCCTCTACAAAAGACAGAATAATTAGATGACATCTTTGTTAAAGTGTAGTGTACTACTACTTCAGCTCCTGAACAGGGGTGAAAAGATGTTAAATATGATTTAGGAGGCACTTAAAATTGTATAGCAAAGGTGCTCCTAGGGAGAGCTGTGATAAAACAGTCACTTAAGGCTAAAATCAACTGTTTTCTCTCAATAAAGGCCAGAATTTGCTCTTCTAATGGCTTTTAGTGCCCATTTCCTTCTCAACTAGGCAGAGAGGCAGTACAGTGGGACTGGAAAATCCGTCCAATTGAAAGAATGAGCCAGATGTTCCCGTGAAGATGTAGAGAGGCTTGTGACTTATTTTCCTTTATCTTTTTTCCTTTTTTCCTCTTTAACCACTCTGGGCACGTACCACTGAGGTGTTTCCCCCTCCGTGAGGTCCTGGGAAGGATGCCTGTGTGAGAGGGAAGGAGCATGTGGCACAGCTGCATCCACAGGGGAGCATCTCCTGGGCTTCACTGGGCACAGAGCGGGCAGTTTTCCTGCAGCGCTGTTTGCATCTTCATCAATTTCAGATTTATTCACACACAGTCTTTCCTTGAAATAACTAGTCTAAATACAACAGCTAAACATAGGGAAAACCATAAAATGTTGCCAAGAAAATGCAGCTCCTGTGGGGTGGGATACCAGTGGCTAACTGGCAAGCCTTGCAGATCTTTCCTCCAGGCCTGGGTGCTTGCTGCACTGCTTGCTTCAAACTAAACTAAGCACCAAACCAAGGCTGGGGTTTTTTTTATGTTGTTCCTTTCTCAAAAGGCTGAATTAAGACAGCACAGTTTGGCAGAGGCAGGAGGTGGCCTTTCAGAGGGAGTCCTGGCTTGTAGCCAGCCAAACTCCTGATGTCTGTGCAGCCCCAGAAGTCAGTGAGGCAGAGCAGAGCAAGGTGGTGCCTTGAGCCCTGGCAGGTTGTCTCAAAAGGTCGGTGCCAGTTACAGGGAGGCAAAGTTGCCTCCTCTTGGGAAGCAGAGAAGTCTGTAAGTGCCTTCCAGATTAGGAATCAGCAGTGCAGTGACAAATCACCTCTGTAACTGGCAGCAATGAGCCCTGCCCTGAGCAGCCCCTATTTGCATTCTGTGGTTCCCTCCCGTCAGGGTGTCACTCATCCCCGAGACTGCTCTGCCAGCAGCTACACCCTGCCTGGGGATGCCAGCACAAGAAGCAAAGTGACATTATGAGAGAGATGTCATTTCTTTTTCAACACTGCAAAACATCCACCCATCTGTCACAAACATGTCTTCCTTCCCGTCACTCCAGCATCTCTGTATCAGTCACACACAGAGTACAGCTCAGCACACAGGAATTTATCAAGCTAATGTTATCGCTCATATGCCAGTTTGCATTGCTTGGGAGCTCCAGAAGCACCTTCCTTTCACTCCTTACCATCAGGCTGGGGCTTTTATTTTGAGCTTATCCTAGAGAAAAGAGCTGGAGAAAACACGAGTGGGGAAATAGTGCTGAAGTGTCTCTGGAAGATCAAGCTGGCTTGCAGACGAACTGAATGTCCATGTCCTGAAGGAAATCTGCTGTCAGATCACAGTTGGAGGTGGAACTCTTAAAGCCACATGTAGCTGATTGCTCTCCACATCCTCCCACAGCTCCTTTTTGTTTGAAACTCAGCCTGGTGTGTATGGTCTGTATTAGGGGATGCTGATCTGTCACAGGAGAAGAGGCCCCGTGACTTGCCTGGTGAACTGTCACACCAGTAGCAAACCAAGCAGTCTTCATCCTGTTCATTCTGGGAATCTTGTTGAGCCTAGTTAAACGCTAGTTACCCAGGGGAATTCCATTGTTGTGGTATTTAAGAATGCTTCACTTAAAAAGGTATAAAGAATACATGGTGCACACAATCACTGTCAAGATCGTCAACTTACTGATTTGCCCAGCTGTTGCTACCAATGTTTTCCATCCAACCCTTAGGGCACCTTTAGAAATATCTCATTCTTTGAGACAAATTTTATTTCCTTTGTCAGATATTTATATGTGCATCTTGGCTATCTGTGTATCACTGCTGAGATAGAAATCAGCCATAACAATTCTGGAGAAAATTCATTCTCCTTGTGTCTCAGTCACCTTGAATGGCGCTTTCTAGGAGCTGGATTGCATTTGTCGTTCTGAGAGTGCTGCTGTTTTGTCAACAAGATAAAATGAAAACAGGGATTAGTAAGGCTCACACATGGCTTATCAGGTAATGCGGTGTATTCATGCTAGGTGCAGAGAACTATGAAAAATGAGGCCAAATCAGGGACTTTTATGCCTTAAGCCTTTGCAAACTTGAGTTTCTTTGGAGTACTCATCCTGAATGGAGAACTCATCTGTGTACCGGTGGTTGTCTGTCACGGGCAGTGTGTGCTTACTGAGCAGGCCAATAAGGCAGCTCCAAAGGCCTCAGGAAATTACTTTCCCCCTCCATCAGCTTTTTGACTCCATCTCATATGGAGGGACCCAATTCCTGCTCTTACAACCCCTGAGACTGAAGTGTCCAGCCTGATGACAAACAGTGAGGTGGTTCTGGCACTCCCAAGTGATGAAAACTGCTGGTTCTTGATGTTGGAAGAGGGATAACAAAGAGATTCAGCCCTATTTCTCTGAGAAGAGGGCATTTTCGCCATGCCCCAGAGATAGGAAGGAGATACACTAATAGAAGACAGATTTTTCTTGCTTATGTAGAGTAGAGTCTGCTGCCTGAAAAAAATAATTGTTGGTATCTCTGAAAATCTTCTCCAGCCAGAGCAGCAGAGGACATGGAAACTGGCCAGAGAGTTCAGACTGGATTGCATTGAGGTTTATTACTGGGACAATGGTCCAGCTGGACTAAAGAGATGGGCAAGGCTGTCTTAGAGAAAAAAAAAAACCTAAAGGACCACTCCAAAACCACTCAATCATTTTATCTCCACTATTTTAATTGGCATATCTGAGTTATGGCCAGAATGTGAAAATAGCATGCTCAGAATTTGCTACTTTTGTAGTAATAGGTCTGTTTCCAAACCGTCAGTCAAATCCTATTTGCTCCAAAGAAAAGTGTGGAGACAGCTTTTCTGCAATTGAGACTCCATTATCCGTCACCTGAATATGCTACCCAAACAATGCAACATCCTTCAAATGCCCTGAATCCTTTTATAGGTATATTTTACTTTTGACTAAAACATAATAAAAAATTTCTAGTCATCTCTGCTAGCAAAGCATAATTGTTTTTAACTTAGAGAACAGGATGCAGCACTCTCACTGTCTGGAATATCTTTGAAGATACAGAACATGCTTTATGCCAGGTTATTTAGTGCACCTTTTAATGAACTGTCTGAGTAAGAAAGAGAAATATTGATTGTGGGGGTTGATGTTATGTGAGTGACTACAGGTGAGGTGAAGAGCTGATGGTTTGGGAGGGGGTGGTTCTTGGTCAGGGGTCTGGAGTGGAAATATGTAGAAAATGCTGAATGAAATAGGTCTCCCATCTCATCGTCCTGCAGTGTCCAAATGGACCGAGCCATTTTGGTGTTCCAAAACATGGTATAGAAGGAAGTGGCCTTCTGCTCGTGACCCAGACACAATTAATGCATAGCTATGCATAAATTCTTGTTGCAAATAAACCTGATGCTTGACCCCATTTGATAAAATGCCATTCCCAATTTAAATACCTCCAAAGGCTGATCATGCAGACTTCCTCCAATTTCCCTTTCCACTTGGTCTGGAAGTAAAACTCTGCTTTTGAAAAAACTGTGTGATTTAGTTGCCTCATGTTTATTTAAAAACACTTAAAGAACGTTTTTTAATTTCAATTTCGGAGGAAGGACAGACTTAATTTGGGAACTTTAATTTACTCCTGCCTAAGCAGCTTGCTGGCTAATTCAAATGCTAAATGTGCAACTTAATTCAATAACGACTTCTCTCAGATGAGTGCTGAAGGCACGTTACGTTTTAAAAGTCTTAATCTGCTTTTCTAATTCAACAATGAACAGTCTATGTTTAAGGGTTAAAATAACTTCATCTGGACTTCAAATGGGAATATGTGAGACAGGAAGGCTGTCACAGACAGAAGAGAAGTGGGATTCTACCGGGCTAGGAAAAAGGAAGGTATGTTGTGGGAATAAAGAACTTTACATTAGTTCAGAAAGCAGCATGTGAGGAGGAAGGCGGAATCTCCCCACAGACAGTCTGGAACTGGGAGAATTGTGCTAGAGAAACAAGTTCAAGGATCAAGTGTGGTTATTAAGAAGTATCAGTAAAGAAGATGATTTTGCTAATGTCAGTTCAAATTTGGTTACTAAAGCTAATGAGAAATCTAAAATGACAAGGAAAAAAGAAGAAGGAGAATGAGATAAAGTTTATAGTGGCCTATTTCTGTTCTGTTACCCATTTTGCATAAACTGGAAAACAGTGGAAGTTTATTATTGTCTTGCATATTTTTTTTGAAAGTCAGAAAATGTGGATGAAAGTCTTGGCTGAATTCAAAAGATCTATTTTCGTTCAGTTTCTGTGCATCTGTTCAAAGTTGTCTCTATCTTTTCAAGTGAACTAAAAATTGTTTTCTATAAATATTTTTCATTGTTTCTGGTGGCAGCTGTTAGCATTTTCTTACACACAACCTTAACAAAGGAATCCCAAAGCAATCCTAAATAAGCCAAGTTATTGCATGTGTGAGTAGACACCAGCTGTTAACACTAGTTTAAGTGCAGATACTACAGTGATGGAGAGGCGATTCAAATCTAAATGTGTTGTTTGGCTTGTGTCAAAAATAGTGTGGCCAGCAGGACCAGGGCAGTGATTGTCCCCCTGTACTGGGCACTGGTGAGGCCACACTTCGAGTGCTGTGTCCAGTTCTGGGCCCCTCAGAAAGGACACTGAGGTGCTGGAGTGAATCCAGAGAAGGGCAATGGAGCTGGGAAAGGGTCTGAAGCACAGGTATGATGAGGGATCCGAGGGTGTTTAGCCTGGAGAAAAGGAGGCTCAGGGATGACCTTATCACTCTCTACAACTGCCTGAAAGGGGACTGCAGCCAGGAGGGGGTTGGGCTCTGCTCCCAGGCAGCAAGAGACAGGACAAGAATGAGTGGTCTCAAGATGCACCAGGGGAGATTCTGGCTGGACACCAGGAGGAATTTCTTCATGGAAGGAGTTGTTAAGCACTGGAATGGGCTGCTCAGGGAGGTGGTGGAGTCACCATCCCTGGAGATGTTTAAGAAACTGCCTGAAGTGGCACTTAGCGCTATAGTTTTGTTGACAACTGGTGATTGTTCAGAGGCTGGACTTTATGATCTTGGAGGTGTTTTCCAAACTAAATGTTTCTGTGATTCTGTTTTTAAACACCATGACTTAGGTTTAAACACTGTGGTCAATTTGGGTAGGGCCACATTAAGAATTCCTTCAGTTTATTCTAACAATTAAGGAAACTTGGAGAGGTTTGATGGAGCTGATTTAGACATGCAATGTAGTTAAAGCAGTCAGTGAAATAGATAAATTATTGCATGCCAGACCACAAACTCTGTAGACTGCCAGCACTGAAATACTGGGAAGGGAATGCCCCTTACCTGGGACAGTCTAGTAGAGTCCACTTGAGAAAACCAAGCTGTGTAGTTTCCATGATCTTCTTCATCTAAGAATGTAACATAAAATGGTGCTGCATGGCAGATCAAAACCCCAAACCCATCTTTTTTTACTTCATTTATAAAACTTCAAGCAACATCTGAAAATGTAGCCTGTAGATGTTTGGAAGGTAGGACAAAAATAGGACTTTTGATTGGAAGTTATTCTTTCTGATTCAATTCTTTTTCTATAGATTACAGAAATGGAAATGTGTAATACATACTAATTTGCTATTCTTAGCTCTTATTTTTGAGTTTCGTTCTTGCATGTAATTGTTTGAACAGACAAACAATAGTCCTCCTCTTGAAAATTGCAACTGTGCAGAGAATTATAGCACTTAGTTTTATCTCAAAGAATATCCAAAATTACAGATCAGTATCAGCTGAATTATAACCAAAGGTTGTAGCACTTATTTTCAGTGTTGTAAATTGAGAAAATTAACATCCTGAAAAAAAAATTTAATTACCTTATCTATGGAGAAATGTTTAAAAGAAAGTATGTGAGGAAATATGTGAGAAACCAGAAGGTTTCTGCAGAGACACAAATCAGAACTAGTTATCATTAGAAACCAGTAACAGGCAGTAGTACTGTGTAGGAATGAAAGCAAAATTCACTTACAAAAGCCTGTGCCTGGTTTTTCAAGATGCTTGATGTTGTTTTCTTTCCTTTAGTATGCTATTTCGAAAATCTTCTAGGCCTTTGGAGTTAAAAGCCATACTTTGGCTGACAGCCAGGTTTTTCAAAATACTATGTGTTTCTGAAAAATATCAGTGTTATGTGGCCAGTGGCGCTTTACCGTAAGATTATCTCGATGAGGCTCCTGCCACTTTAAACTGAAAGAGCATGAGAACAGCTTGGCAAAGAGATTCCTGATTTATGTATGCATGTCAGCATTTCACAAGTACTAAAATATAGCATTTGCTGATTTGCATGATGATGCCCGAGCTGGAAGATATCAATTTAACTGCCACTGGTTTATTGGCTGCTGGATCAAGCTTCTTGATACATTTTATAAAAGTGAAAGTTTTATCAATCTGATGCTCTTGTTTTTTATTCACAGACACCAGCATATGGAAACTAATATGATTGTTCTCTTCAGTATGGTTATCATAGTTATCAGTATAGAATATCATGTGTGCATGAACATTGCCTTATACCATACACCTGAATTTTGCAGTTGTCCTTGGCTCATCTTTGTGTCTAAATCTGTGCCCCCTAACCAGCAGCCCTGCTGTTCACAGCCCTGACAGGGAAAGCCTCTAGTCCAGCTGTGTGGATACCTTGTCATGGGTAACTCAGAAATACAGAGTGAGGTTTTCTTGCTTTGTTGCCCCCTGCAGAACCCCTGAATATTCCATGAGGAGGTGCTTTGCAGCAGTTGTTCAGCACAGAGGTTGGGCACATAATGCAAGGGAGCTCCTGTTTGCTGCTCTTCCAGAAGAAGCCTCCAGATTTAAGTACTCTGCTGATTTCATTCAGGCACTAGAAATGCTTTAATCTCTTTGGCATTCAGCCTGTTTTTTCTCTTCTGTGCCACCTGATGGTGCTTCATCAGGCGAAGGGCTGAGCTGAAAGGATGTGAAGGGGGTGCAATTAAACTGTGCTACAGAAGAATATGTTCATTGGGCTAAAACCAAAACAGAGATTTCAAAAAAATAGTATCACCTGGGAGTTGGAGTGTTGCAAGAGCTGGTATACCTTTATATCTGAAGGAATGCACAGTGTCATGGTTGCCAAAATAGTCTGAATTTCAAACTGAACTCCAGAGTTCAGCTGAGTGAATCACGTGTTTAGAGGCTTTAAAAAAATGTATGGTAGAACAAACTCTTCTGGGTGTTCCTTATTTAGAGCTAATTAGGCTACCTTGACCTGCAAAAAAAAAAAATTAGACTAAGTGTTGCTGGGAACAGAAAAAGTATTTTTATTTCAGTTTTTGTCCTGGAGGGGACAGTTTTTGCATGGCAGCCTTCCATAACATTGATCTTGTTGAACATATTATTTTTATCGTGCATGTATCATTTTGATTTACTAATTAGATTACCGTAGCTCTAGGAGATAATCAGGCCACTTGATTATTCACTTTTTATAGCCACAGTAGAGTTTAAGAGGAAGAAACAAAACCCTCAAGCAATCTGTAAAATCTTCTCTGCAATCCACTTTTTCTCCTGCTCCTATTCCTCTTTGCAGTCTGGCAGTGATAAATGGGGAGCAGAGGAATTAATGAAACTGGGTATTTTTGAAAGCTTGCTACTCCTTACACCACCCATCTGGATTGCTTAGTGTGGCAAAAATAGAAAATACTGGACTTAAATTAGACAGGATTTAAAAGTGGAATCTTTGTGCAGGTCAATGAAAAACATGAGAGTGCATTCAAAGGAGAAGTATTTGCTGACACGTTTATAAAATGCAAAAAGCCAACATACTACCAACAATGCTGAAGACTGCACACATACATTTGCAGTGATTCATTCTCATAACTAGTTGACCCATCTTTAAAATATGAAAGGAATAACTTTTTGGCTTGGCAGACGATGTGAAAGCTTTTGGGTTGATGTTTTGGATGAGTTGTTCTGGTTTTTGTGTTGTTTGGTTTTTTTTCCCACTTGTCCTTGTTTGGTTTTTTTCCAAATTACAGTGAGATAGGACAAATTCTCCCTTTTGCTTCACTGTGTCTTTTCTAAGAAGTTAAGGGCATGAATTTTCCACAAATATATTCATTCTTTTTCAGCTGTCTTTCACTATTTTTGAAGGCAATTGGCATCTTTATGATAAATATTAAACTGTTTTTTTAAAGCAGATTTTTAGAGACAGAAATCAGAACAAATTCTACCATGTTTCAACTTAAACGTTTTTCTTTTGTCATGAGGGCTTCCCTTCCAACATCTTTTCCAGTTTGCTACGTGCTTTTGGAAATGGAAGGACTGAGACTCTGTGCAATATTTGAAATATGGGTGCAGTGTATGTTGGGTTATTGAGATAACAGTGTTTGTATTTTCTGTTCTATTTATTTTCTTTTAAATTCAACTGACTCTCTCTTTCACAAAGTTTCTTTTAGACTTCACTAACTTACAATCATAAAAGACTACTTGTTGGTGTAAGCAATGGAGTATTTTTCCAAATTGAATTCCCACTTGGGCTCCCATTTGTGGCCTTAGCGGGCTGTTCTAACATCCAAGAGACTGCTGCATCTTATCTTGTGTTCACCTGAGATTTTTATTCTGTGTCAAATTGATCTAAAAGCATGGCTGTGAACTTATTTATTCCTGAAAGTGTTACTTAATCCATAAAATTTGCATTACTTTACTTGAGTTACATGAAGTGACTCTTTTTAAGGAAAAACAATTAAGTATTTTTGTAATGCTAATGGAAGCAGCAGAAACTTGTAATGAGTTTTCCACAGGAAAGTAACAGACCAGGAATTAAATTCTTGGCTTGGTGAAGGAAACAGTGATATTTCCATTGGTGTCAGGGATGTATTCCCTGTGAGCTGCTGAGTAATTCCAAAATACTGAATAGGTTTCTGAACATTGTGGTTGTCTTCAAATGTACCTTTTGAACAAAGAAAAGACCAGCAGTCTGACTAAATGCCCAGATTTGTCTGTCTCCTCCACGGGCCTGTGGTGAGGACGCTGACAAAGCCCAAGTGAAGTGGTCACACTGCTCCCTCGCTCTCTGTAAACTCAGCTCTCAAAAGCCCAGCAGCTCAACATTGTCAGACTGAGTCAAACTGCAAGGGTGGGGTGATATTTATTTAGGGCAACTCTTGGCACCCTATCAATTTACACGTTCTCCTACTTAAGGGTTTGCTCTTCAGTAGAAAGCAGCTCATTAGAACACTAAGGGAAGATTTTGTGTTCTTTCTTGAAACATGTTGAACATTTGGAATAAAAGAGTAATTATAGTTGTGAGAGTCAGCAGAACAATGTGAAGTCATTTTACTTAGAATGATATGCAAGCACTTGTCAGCTTGCCATTCAGAGGAATCTTTTTAAATGCCACAGTAGTTACTTTCTAATTGCATAAATATTAAGTCACTGGAACACAATTAAAACAATCATATTCAGGGAAAGATTCTTGCATTTGGGTTTTGACCACAACATCCATGGCAGAAAATCGATGTGTTTCTAGAAAAGCACTAAAACAATATTCCATTTAAGACAGATTTCTTTCTTAAATGGCTGCTAAAAAAAGATTCCATGTCAATCACCCCCTCCAGTCCTGGTATAATATAGTACTGTCCAGAGTACTTAACAGTAAGCAATTAAAAAAAGTAAGTAAAGCAGAAAAGAAAGCCCTTATGCCAACACATCAGTTATAGGCACGTCCATGATGTGTAGGAAAAGCTGCATTTTGTTCCAGTGCTTTGGGGGTTCTCTCTTTGCAGCGCTTCACCACCCTGTGATGGATCCCTGCACCACACTGAGCCAGCGCTGGGAAGCACCAGGGTACTGAGCCACGGTGAATGCACTGTGCTATTAGATTCTAAAATACTTAAACACCAAAATCACATAGCTGGCACTGCTGGCCCTCGTTTTAACAAGTCAGGTGTTTCTGTGTGATGCTATCCCCCTGGTTGTTGCTGGAGGCACATAATATGGGAGGACAGAGTTTTAATCCCCGTTATGCCTGTGTAAATCCAGCCAAAGTTTATTGAATTCAGTGGACTTCCTGGTGAGATCTTCTCTTGTACAACAGGGCAGAATTTGGGTTATGTTCTCGCTTCCTGCAGGCTTCTGTGCTGCTTCATGCTGGCTGCAAGAAAGGCACTGCACAGCTCAGATAGCTGCATCCCAAAGGCAGAAGTGCTCCTTGACATTTGAGCTCCAGCTCGTGGGGGTTTTGCTGCCTTTCTCCTCTCCAGCTTCTGCAGGCTGACTGCATTCATCAGGATGCTGTATTATAAAAATAGACTGGTTACTAAGACATCAATAAGTCACTTCATTTGGAAACAATACATAGACTTTTTTGGTGGGGAATTTGGGTGAGTGGATAAAATTCCATGAGAAAACCCCAGGGCTGTTTTGGCAGAGTATCAGCTTGGCTTTCAGCTAGCCCCTTGTGAGACTGGGGATGTAAGTAAGGCTGCTGTGCTCCTTCTGTGAGATATGCTTGAGGTTGGGGGCTCTTAGAGGATGTTTGCCAAAGCCCACTACCTTAGGATGAACCCTCACCAAACCCACCCTGTTCTCAGCTCCACAACATCACGAGTCATCTTTCCCCAATGAAAAAAGGAAAACGTGCATCTCAGACATCCAGAAACCTTTAAAGAGACTGTTGGGACATTGCTGCCATCAAAGGTTAAACCAGCTCTGTATCCATGGGGAACGTGCCCTGAAAATAGGGCAGTTATTGTAGCTAGTGCAATGTTGTTTTTACCTTGAACAGTGGCGTGAAGTTACTGGTCTATATTTGTGTGGTCTATATGTGAGAGGACTTTTTGAGGGACAGAGCAGTCTGTGGGTAGCTCGGATAGGACTGCATGCAGGTGCTAAATGTTATTTCTTACATCATATACACACCAATGAACGCTGACTGCAGGAATGAGGAGGTTCTTTGTGAAAACACGTTGAAAAACTGAAGATTGTCTCCACGCTAGAGAGCCTACAGCAAATTACCTGACACTCAGGCTGTTAATTAAGAGTCTGAAGCAAGGCACTATGTTTAAAATACTAGTCATGGTATTACTAACCTATTTTTTCCACACAAAAAGCTCGAGGATCTTTCCTATTCACTGAATAGATGAATGAAAAATCATACAGTTTGAGGTTTACGCTCATGCTTTTTCTCTGTTAATTAGAAAGCCACATCATACTTCATGATAATTTTCATAAAATTCCCTGAAATTCAGCTTTAATGGTTTAAACTAGGGCTTAGTTTAAGTTTGTGGTTTTTTGGTCTCTGCAGGAATGTTGGGACTGATGGGAAGGGACGTGAGAGCTCAGTGACCAAAAGAAATAGAAAATCTGGCTGTGGAAGCAAGAAAATTATTCATTAAAGAACAAAGCAAGGTCAGCTTATCAGAAAGGTCAGAAAAGTGCCTTTTGAGCGATTTGTTTGACAATGACATGAAGACAAGTACTTGATGGGATACTGAAACCTAAGTGTAG
Organism: Oriolus oriolus; assembly: GCA_013400235.1. Classification (NCBI taxonomy): domain Eukaryota; kingdom Metazoa; phylum Chordata; class Aves; order Passeriformes; family Corvidae; genus Oriolus; species Oriolus oriolus. The sequence continues at coordinate 753,276 of VXBT01000487.1, forward strand.
CAGGTTTGTGCAACACAGCAATTTCTTACATGAAAAGTGAAAATGCTGATTATATCTTGGGTGAATGTTTTTTGATTAATTGAATTTTTTCTTTGCTTCACTGGTACAATATCTTTCCACATGGCAAAATCTGTGTTATACAAAGCAGCAGGTGTGGCAGGGCATTGGGAGTGTTCAACTGTACAAAAGCAGGGAAGATCTATACTGTTAAACTGCATTTTATATTATAAGAGTTCTATGGGGAGGACAGTGCAGCAAGTGTTTCTGGTTCTGAAAAGTATGTGAGACTCCACCATTTTATTTATTTTTTAAATGGAGAATGAAACAGGCAATCTCGCAGGTATAGTCTGTGATTGTATTTAGGGGCAAGAAATGTATCCTCCCACCAACTGTTCACTCAGTGGTAGATTTATGTATTTAATGCATTGCTTTATCTGTCTCAGGGGAAAGAATATAATAAACCTCAAGAATATAATAAAGGCAAATGTCTTTAAAAAGAACATGCCTTTGTATTTAGCCCACAGACAATCCCCTGAGGTCTAACTTCACCAGAGGCTTTCAGTAGCTGGAACATTAATCAGGGCAGGAATGAACCTAGAGCAGAACATAAGTAAACGGGGAGAGTCTGAAATATTCAGGATGTAGTTGGGAAAACAAGATCAATGCTGATGTATGTGGCACTGTTATCTTCCCTCAGTCCTTCTCTCTCTTTTTCATGATTTTGTTTTTATGTCTTCACTTTGGGTCAGGGAATTCTTTAAAAAATAATTAAAAACTTGACCAAGTTTATTAATGCTTTATTTGAACTATTCCTTTAAACAAAATATTGCATTTTAAATTATTAAGGTTCATGGTAATTCTTTCTTCTCAAGCCTGTGGAAAACTGTGCTACCTACACTTATAGACCTGTCTGAAAGTGGTGTCAGCTATTTTAGGACCATGACAAGTAAATTCAAAAAGCCTTGAATAAAGATGAAATAGCCTGGTATTGAACATGACATTCCACATTGCATCTTTGCCACCAAGCTCATTTTCCACTTGGTCTGAAGTGATACAGCTGTAACTTGGACCGAACACAGCTGGTGAATTGATTCCCAGTCCTAGCTGTGGATCCCAGGCACAGCATCACAGTGGGCCCTTGAGTCGCTGAACTGCAGCAGCAGCTGCTAAAGGAGGCACAAACTCTTCCCCCTCCCCGAGCTTGTATGGACATTCCTTTCTGTAATGCATTCAGGATTGCTGTTCTTCCTGCATATTTACAGCTGGCCTTAAAGCTGGGTTACATAAAGCACTGGGCACCTCATTAAATGCAGTAGGAACCAGCCTGGTTCTGAATGTACAAAATGGACACAAAAGGAGTAAAAACTTGCTCAAGGTCAGTGTCAGCCTGTGGCTGAGCCAAGTGATGAATTCAGGTGCCCTGATGCACAGTACAGTGCTTTTCCACTAGGATGCAACATCATTGTTGTGCAGATAATGCAGTAAGAAAATGAAAGGAAAAAAGGGGATGATATGTCATCTGGACTGTGAATCACCTCTTTTTCAGCATTAAATGGATAGCAAGGTACTACAACAAGGCAGTGAGGCAGTTACCAATGGTGCTTTTAAAATACACCAGAGGAGGGGCCATGCAGACTTTTCTTGAAGCTTATGTTAATGTTATTTTATTTTAATATCAAGCACATGTTTTGATCTGTTACAATTCAGTGTGCCTTTATTGATCTTGTCCTTCATACCTTCTCAAAGGCTGATCAGAAAACCTTCTGTTGTACAGTTTTTACCTCAGCGTTGCAGTGGGATCATGCTGCCACAGTATTCCTGGGTGATATTCTGGAATATGAATAAGAACATGGTCTTCCTTTCGCTTCTTTAAAGAAAACAAAATTCCACAAAAGAGACTTTATAGCAGTGATGACATTCAGCCAGCACTTTCTAGGCCTGTATCCCCATCAACTTGGCATGCCTCAATTTGAGCAGAAATTGCTCTTCATTAAGGGGATTGTTTGAGGTTAAGCAAGACAGACCAAGGTATCTGAAAATGACACTGTGGCAGCTGAGTCATCTGAGGATGTCTCTGTCCTTGACCATGTGTTTGTCACAAAGAGACATGTGAGGCCACGTTGTAGGTGTCCCTAATAGTTTTGAGTTTCAAAAACTGGTGTCCTGAAATAGTGTATGACTCACCTGTATCTTCAATGCTTGCCCTTGTGACCAGAGGATTTTATTATTTTAATGTCCTTCTAACAGAGCTGCCAGCTATTCATCTTCAGAGTTTCTCATTTGTCCAAAATGCAGCTGTCTGCTTCCTTGCTGAAGTCAGCAACTGTGCCTGTTCTGCCTTACACTGACAGATTGCCTTTAAGGTGCCCCTCTGTTTTTTGAAGACCTTAATGGATATACCACTTGGTTTTGTTTGTTTGTTTGCTTTTCTTTCAGCTTTAAGGTTTGCCTTCTAGCAATGTCAGGACAGTAAAGTTCCTAAAGCTGTATTTTGTCTTCTGTGGCTTCTAGGAAATTAATTTCCCTTCAGCCAAAATATTGGTGTATTCTCTCTGCTCTCTGCCTTACACTCTTCTGCATCTTTCCACACTGAGGATTGCTGAATGCACATAAAGTTTAAATGTAGAACTTGTGCATTATTCACACTGTAAGTCTTTGACAGAGGGGCATTTTAAAACAGAGTCATTACATTTCATAGTGGTAGTGTAGGCTGGAATAGTCCTTCAGGACAAGAGCATGGGGTAACCAAAACTGTTGGTCTAGCGAATGGACTAGGAGAGTCAACTTTGACCCAAGTTTACGAGAAGCAGAGTGCAAAAGTCTTACTACATGTGGGTGTTAGCCCGTTAAAGGAGACTCCAAAATTTTTTATCTTAGGGCAGGCAAGAATTCTGATTCAATTATCTTTGATTTATTAGCAGATGAGCAGGTGACAGGCACAGTTACTGTCACCTTTTAAGTTTTCATACCATGTAAAGTGAGTACCAGAAGTGACCACCGTCTTTCATGCTTCGTCTCCTGCAGTTCAGTTCGGTTCCTGCAGGCTTCTACTGAAGCTTGGAAGTGCCTAAGGCTTCCTAGTGCCTAGGCTGAGCTATCATGAAAAGCGAATGAGAGTAGAATAGCATTTGAATAGCCATGACTCCCAAGTTTAAAACAGGAATGCTGAACGCCAGGTTTGGCAGCCCTTGGGAATTTGGAGGTAAACCTCTGAACCGCACTGCCTTTGGGGAGGCTGGCATCATCATATTGGTTTAACTAAAACCTGTAAGTCCAACGCCTGCTGGGTGCCCCTGTTCTGCAGAGCCAGAGCCCAGTTCACTTCTAATTAAAATTCAGGCTTTAATCTGAGAGAAGATGAGCTAGAACAATTTTCTTATTTCCTTCCTGCCCCTTCTTTAGTATCTGTGCTATATTTCTGTTTCATTTGCTCTCACAGGGTCTGTTCAGAGGTGAAGCAGATGGGTGGCAATCACGGGATCTCAGACGTGCATTTTGTTTGTAGATGTTTCCAAGTGACCAGAGTGGTTTATTACTTCATAGTTTCACTGCAGGAGTTCCTCCACTAAGTTTGCTCTTTAGGAAGAGGAGAATCAAACTGCTTGATGCACAGCTGAAGGATACTTTCTTTGGCAGTGGAACTGTACCCACTGAGAGGACCAGAGCAGGTTGAGAGACTGACCACATTTTGAACGTGTCACCTATTTCTTTGAGCTGTGAGTAACCTCCTGAGGGGTGACACACTTACAAAAGTAGCTCTCCGTCTTTTTTGCCACAAGCACGGTCTTGCTGAAAATAGAATCCTCAGGAAAAGCAAAAGACAGTGACTGCAACTGCTCAGAGCCACCTCACGCCATCCGCAGAAAGAATAAAACCCACAACGTATGCTCAGCTGCTGGTACCAGCTGTTACATTCATTACAGTAATTGCTACCCTTAGTGTGCTATTAATATTTCTCTTACAAAACCAAACAAGAAATCAAACAAAAATGCAGTCTGCTCTGTCTGCAACCATTTGTGTTCTTTGTGGGTCAAGTCACACCAGCCACAACTTGTAGCAGTGCTGTTGTCCTCCAAGGAAACAGTTCTTAGGAGGAGCTTCATTTCCCTGAGTTACTTGTGCAGCTTTCACTTTGTGCTGGAGGAGAAAGGCAGCACATACATTTGGGAGGGCACAGGTATAGCTGCTGCAGGATCTGCTTGCCTGTAGCAGCAAGTCTAGCACCTTGCAACAAGCAGCAGGAAGCTTTCTGGGCCTGTTCTGCCTTGGGTATAGCTTTGTACAACTGGGAGACCCGGAGCCGGCAGCAAATTCAGCCTTTTACCAAAGGGGCTATCCATGGCTAGGTCTGAATAGGTGGTTTCCCCTCCAGGCACGAGGCAGCATGCCAAACCGCCCTCAGATGTGGCCTTGGTGTGGATCCGAGGTAATGTCATTCTGACAGTTGTGATGTACTCCTTTATCAGCTCTTCATCATCAACATATTCCTAGAATGGCTTTATTGTGGACCAGGATTTAGCCCCTTTTCTGTGGGGTTTTATCTTCCCTATCTCTGATTTTTCTCCATTTCTTTGGGGAAATTCTCATCTACGAAAGTGCCATTGAATCAGCACCTTTCAGCTCATGAGTGCCAGCACTTGACAACAAGTAGCTGAAAAAAATGTGCTCGTTTCAATTTTCTTTTTCATGTGAAATATTACAATGGAGAACATTGCTGATCTAAATGATGTGTTCATCTAAATGCTGAATGCAGCTGAGAAAAGACTAGTTAGTTTTTCTAGTTCACCTCATAAGAAAATGCCAAGTACTGGAGAAAGGTGCTATATTGGTTCTTTGTGGTCTAAGCCACTTTCCACTGGTGTGGAAAAAATGATTGTTCAGAAGTATATTGGAGGTAAATATTACTTACTCAGTGATCAGTAAATGACTCAGGACCGTATCAGTACTGTTGCCTGCAGTGGAATGCATATGCTAAAGCTGCATACATATGGCTGTAACATGTCCTAGTCCCTGGTGACTCTGCATTTGGGTGCACTTGTGCTCTCTTAAGCCTGTCCGTTTACAGAGAAAACACTTCTAGCACTCCATGTTGTACAGAAAATATGAAAATCAGAATTCTAAGGCTAAAATGCAAGAGGCAGATCAAAACAGCCTCAGTTTATTTGGGACCAGTATGGCTTTTAAAGCCAGTGCTGCAGCATTAGAGAAGCATGGCACAACTTACAGATGCACGGGCTGCTCGGTGCAGGTGCCATTTTCACAGTCCTGCAGCTCTGCTTGGAAGCATTAAGAAGCAATAAGTGTAATTTTATTTCTTTCAACTTCCAAAGATGGCTGGTGTCCGCTTAAACAGTGGCTGCTCCTGCACGGATAGGTGTCCATCCTTTATTTGGCAGTGATGTGGGCAGGGCTACCGTCTTACCGAAGCGTGTGAAAGTGCCATTCTCACGCTCTTTTCACACCCTTCTCCTCACTGCCTGGAGGGCAAAGGATAGGAAAGCTGGTTCTGGGAGTTATTTTCTTCATTATTCTGGATTTCCCCTCCATCCTCGCCCAGTGTCAGCTTGTTCACCCTCCGGGCTCAGTGAAAGGGAACTTGTTTGCCCATCAGATTACCTGACTCTCACAGGAATTTCATGCACCCCCTGAAGTGGAGGAAAGCTGTACTCTAAGTGAACTCTAATCTAGGACTAGACCTGAGTATATAATTTGTCCCAGCCAAAAAGCAATCACTTCAAGGAGAAGCAAAATATAAAATTTGATGGATTTGAAATGAAAGCAGTTTATTCCAGAAGTGTCATACATAGCCCTGATTGAAGAAGCAAGGTTTGAGGGAGACCCTGGTTAAGTTTTAGGAGCTCATCATTAGTACTGTGTCTGTCATGTTTTATGGCGACTTACATAGTATTACAGAAATAATGGACCAAGCTCTCAGCTGATGTAAATCTTCATTGCTCACTCCAACTCAGTGAAGTTCTGCTAGCCCCTTTGGAAACCAGGAGTTTTGCTGCAGTTTTTATTGTTATACACAGTATTTTCCCTGTTTGCAGAGGCTTTGCAGTATGCATTTCAACTACTATAGACAATGTTGATAAATCCATCTGAATGCAGAATCTTCTCCGCACATTAATAACATGAATTCAGTCTCACCAAAGGAGAAGTACCTGACCTTGCATTGCTAATGCAATTAAAACTACTGAAGAGATCTTGGTACAGTATTAGCTCTTAGCACTGCAGTTCCTCCATCAAACATGTAGTATGATGTTTATGCTGCTACAGAAAATTCAGTTCTATTAATTCCCAAGTTGCGTCCCTTCCATGTGAGAATGCCCATCAATTTATCTTTATGATTTCTACTTCCTATGTGCAGTGTCTTCTGATCCAAGCAGTTGAACTGATCTGTTTATTTGCAAAGTGACACTTGATGTGACCTCTGTTTCACTTCTGTCGTTATATTTTCATCCCACTTCTTCCTACAGTTCGTTGATCTGAGCCAGGAATGTGGAGCTTGATTTTCAGGGCACTGTGCTTCTGAAATGTGAGGGGACAGAGACATTGTCAGAGTCACCCCTGACTGGGAGTAAAAGAAGGAAAAAAGGAGTAACATTCACAAATTTGGCCTAAAGGGGAGACCTGAACATGTAATGGTGTGCCCTGCCAGCCTTTCTTCAAAGAGATCACGCAGGTCTTAAATCCAAAGCCTGTGTGCCAGCAATCTTAGACAAAGAAATTGAAAAGCTTTGGGCTTGAAATCTGATTTAAATTTAAACCATAATTGATTTCTTTTCTCATTTTGATTTTTATGAACAGATGGACTATAGCTAGCAGTTGCCCTTGAGGAGTCTTTAAAAATGTAGTTCTGTGAACTGTTTCCCTGAAGATTGATACAGCTGCTATTTCTTCAGCTATCTCTGAATCATCCTCAATTACTATATGTCTTTATAAAATAATTACAGGTTTTATCCAGGAACTGAGCTTGGCTCTGTACTTTTCATAAAACACTTATGCAGAGCTGGTTAGCAAAAGAGATGATTTAACCCAAGTTTTCAATTGTTTAGCTTTGAATTTTATTCTCTTATTCAATGTTTTGCTATTATGTAGAAGCTATATTTTCTTGAAGCTGAAATGGAAAAGGTTTTAGCTGCTCTATCCATCTCTGTGCACTTACTAATTCGTCTGTCAGAGTAAATCACACACAGAATGAACTTAGGAGAGTTATTAGTTCAGATGAAGCTATTCAGACTCAAACCAATAAATAAATTATGATCTTGCACTGCAGCGTCTCCGCTTGTGCAAACGTGGGTCCACACTTCCCCTTTCCCTTGGCATGTATAATGGGGAAATGCTTTGTAGAAAAAGATCGATTTTAAATGCAAGCTGAGAATGAATGGAGTGAAAGTGCTTGGCGTTAGCTCTGGACGACAGGGTGATGATGGAAGTTGGGGGGTAGTCATGTGAAAATGTCATGCAATGGCGCAAACTCAGTTTACAATTTCATCTGGTCCTTGCCCCTCTGTGTTTCCAGATACATCTTTGACAATGTCTTGAGCAATGACAGAGCGGAGGGCAGCAGGTGAAACCTCTGAGACAGTCAGATGTCCAGGCAAGACAGCTCCTCACACATTAAGGCTGGCAGGTCTCCCCTTTAGGTGCCCGAGGACATTTGGGCTAGAAAAGATTTTGCTAAGAAAATGTTTTGTTCCCTCTGCAACTTCCATTTTTTGCTACCCTTAAGGACATGTTTTACTCATGGCAGAGACTGGGCTAAAGTACCAGTCTTTCTTCTGGAGAAATGTGAGGAATTCGGGAGCCATATAGCTTCCATGAGCCTTTATATAATGGCACAGTGGGGATGGTTCTTATTTTAAGGTGAGTTAGCGAAGTTATAGATTATCAGAAGTGTTGTCAGTAAAAGAGATTTTCAGCTCTGTGGAAGTTGTATCTCCATCTTTGTTTTCTGTATTATTTTGATGCACATAACCTGTAATTTACAGGTACTGCTAAGGAGGATTGCATGTGCTAATCTTTTGCCTGGAGGAATTTTCAGTGTGTATCTCCTTGAAATGAAGAAGGGAAGGAGTCTAATCCCTAGCTTGCTTTCAGTCCAGTGTGCCCAGCGGCTGCTGCTGGAATTTTGCAGGGCTTCTTAATGAAAGTTGCCACTTCCAACTGGATGTGTTCAGAATAACCTCTGGATTCTGGTGTTTCCAGTATCTTTAGTACCTCAAGACTGAGTGTTCAGTAGGCACATCAGTGATTTGGGCCTTCCTAAAAACCTCACAGATTTTCACTTGCTTAAATGATGATGGCTTAGAAGTTCATCTTAGCATAAGTGATTTATTTTCCATGTTTGCTTTTTGTTTGTTTGTTTATTTGTTTTGCACAGCTCCTCCTCCAGATAATGGCACTGCAAGGGCAGACAAACACATCTGGGGGCTGTCCTGCATCACACTTTGTCTGCCTTGTGCGTTTATGCTGCAAACATTGCATAAGGAAAGAGAGACCTAAGGGGTGAGGTGACTTGTTCAAAATCACATAATCAGGTCCTGGACTCATTCAGCTGAAATTCAATCTCATGTGCTCCTGCAATTAAATTGCAGTTTGCTGCCTCTTTCGATGCTTGGCTTTGATGCCTGGAGTTCTCTTACTCTTCAGGGACTACAGGTGTTCCTAACACTACCTTTGCTCATGAATATTTTCTTTTAAATAAAGGGGAGATAGACTGCTTCAGAGATGCAGCTGATCACAAGATATGAAATGTAACTCGAGCACCTTTGGAAAGAAATGTGTGATGCTGAAAACCTTGCATTTTTCAAGATAAATATATTGAATCAATTCTGCTCTTGAGTTTCCAATTGAGACAGAGGCACATCTCCCTCTGTACCTGCTTAGAATTCACTTCATGTCAGTGGGGAATGAAAATAAGTTATATTCAGTGACTCATTGATTGGTAGGTGTTAAAAGAGCCCAGACTTTCCATTTTAAGTTTGGTCAGAAAGTGCCTGTGTCATGTAAGCAGGCAGGAGTACTCATACCACTCAATATTTTTTACAGCTGCTTTTCTGCCAGGAGTAAAGTACACTGATCTCAGGGTAGGGGATAAATGCACAGGGGCATCCTCTGTTTTACTGTCACCCTAAAATCTCACTGGTGGACAGCAAAGTTTTGTTAAGCAGGATGCCAACACGAAAGCCTAAAAACTTTTCAGTATTCTTTTTCTTATTTGTAAAAGTCAAAGGCTTAATTTAGAGGAAAATTACATTCTCTGATCCTTCCAAATATTTGAATTAATGAACAATTTTGTCTAAACATCCAGAGTTACTTGAAATAATTAAAAATTGTATAAGGGAGAGATGGCACTTACTGAGATTAGGAGAACATGGTATAATACATCTTGAGGCTTGGGTTTTCCTCCTCTCAGAAGCCCTACCCTGATCATGTCAGGCTGACCACAGGATACATTTGCATAAATAATTCCACCAATTCCAATGGAAATTCTGGAAATGTCTGTTTATTGCCAATTATTTCCTTACAAAACATAATTTTCATCTGAGTCTGCCCTAGAGTATCTTATTTCAATGTAAGAATACATTTAGGTCAGTTGAAATGCCTGCACACAACGTGAAGGGAAAGGGAAAGCCAGGAACTCTTCAAGTGGTTTTTGACAGCTGGAGCAAACAGCAGGGAAACACGTGGCACTCTGAGAGGCTGGGTACTTTCAGCAGAAGTTAGCACCAAAATAATTTTTTTTACAAACTGATTTTTTTTTAGAAGACAATCTGAAGTCAAATCTGCTGTTCAGAAAAACATGCAGTATGTTTCCTTTCAAGTGTTGCTCATTTACCATATGACTGGCATGTGCTGTGCAACAAAATTCATTGCCATGAAGCAGTAAGAAGCTGGAAAAGAAGGGAAAAAAAAGTATCAATACCCACCAGCTGCTTCTGTCTACTTCAGGTGCCACATCCCTTTGCATAGGTAATCTGTGACACTCTTCTAATTGACTGACTTACCCCAGGATCCTATTACAGTATGTGGTATTTTTGGAGATTTTTCATTGTTGTAGGGTTGTTGTGGGTTTCCCCCCCCAGCCTGCTGATATATGGAGCTTTTGTGTGTAGTTTCTGACTGTATTTAGTCCATTAACTCCAACTCTGTCTTTTAGACCTGAGTCTCCTCTTCTCTGTGTTTTTTTTTTTTTATATAATTTCCCCCTCTGTCTTGTTCTCTCCTTTTCCAAGACAATTTGCCTATTACACCTTCGTGTACTTTTTCAACATTTTCTGGATTCGCTGTGTGTTTTCTGTTTCTCTTTGGTTTAACTTCCTCCACTGAGTCTTGCTTTTGCTTTGACATTTCTGTATACAGGAAGGGTCTTCTTGTTATGCTGGGTCTGGTAGAGAGTTAAATTGGAAAACCTTCCAAGAGGCACAGAAGGGAATTTCTGTAGGTCTGTGTGTCTCAACACAGCTCTCTCATACTCGAGTACAAGGCAGCACTGGCTGCAAACAGGCTGTTACATTCCCACTCTCCTAATGTAAAAGAAGACAGCGTGGACAAGGATCAATAAATAGCAAATGTCAGAATGAGGAAACTGCTCAGCATTTCCTGAGGAAGAGGCAGCGCTTTGGGCACAGTGGGTTCTCAAGGACACTGTTAAATTTGGACTCCATGAGAGGGAGCAGAATCACACAGCAGGTATAGCAGGAAATATATATATATATATATATATATATATATATAT
>VXBT01000487.1:774911-875135 GCA_013400235.1 Oriolus oriolus
CGGCGGTGCCGCCATGGCGGGGAGCGGGATCGCCATGGCAGCGCCCGGCCCGCGGCTGCCATTGGCTCCGCCGTTGCCATAAGCTACGGGAGCCGCGGCGCGGCGGCGGCCCGGGAGCCCCGTGCGTCAGCGGAGCCGGCCCCGGGAGCGGAGAGCCCCGCGGTGCGCGGAGCCCCCTGCCCTCCCCAGCCTCCTAGCCGTGCCCTGCCTCGAGCGCCCGGGTGTGGAGCGGGAGCATTTGCCGCTGGAACGAGGGAATAGTTTGTGCCAGACTTGCCGGTCCGAGGGGAAACCGAGCCAAAGATTTCGCTCCGGGCGAGATGGGCTGTTCCAGTAATAAACCCCTTTCCGAACCTGCTGCTCGGAGTGCGTTAACATTATGGGGTTTTTAAAATTTCATTTTCATTAAGGTATCTTTTTCAAGCTGAGTTTTTACAGAAGGAAGTCACGAGGGGTTTAACAAGGTGCTCTGGATAAGACAGAAAGCATGTTTGCTTCGTTTGTTGGGTTGTAAATGAACCGAGATAGATACAGTAACGCAGAACAAGACGACACAGTCTTAAGGTGTGCCGGGGGAGGTTTAGGTTGGACGTTAGGGAGAAGATCTTCACAGAAAGGGTGATTGGGCATTGGAAAGGGCTGCCCGGGGAGGTGATGGAGTCACTGTCCCTGGAGGAGTTTAAGGAAAGACTGGATGTGGCACTCAGTGCTGTGGTCTAGTTGACAAGGTGTTATTTGGTCATAGATTGGACTCGATGACTTCAGAGGTCCTTTCCAACCTAGCTGATTCTGTGATAAACCTTTTTGTGTTGGTAGAGAATTATGGCATTAGAAATATGTACAGAGTGCATTTTAAAACAAAGATAGCTGTTTAAGCAGGTCAGTTGTAGTTTGCCACATTCTCAATGATAGTGTTTGTAGCAGACGTATGCCACAAGTGCATGCAATATGAACACAAATAAAGCACTCCTTAACACAGAGAAAAAAACCCCACGATAGTTGCACAAGTAGAAATCTGCTATTTTGATATGTACATATCATAGTTCAAATCAGTAGAAGAATTAGAAAGAAAGAAACGTGATGACAATGAATCTGAGAATATTGCTCGTCTCTCTGCAATAGCACTTTCAGCCCATGCGTCCTGAAAAGATGTAAAGAATTGGCAATAAGGCTTCAAAAATGACTAGTGGATGCATTCTGATGCAATTTGAAGCCTTGTAATGAGGACAGAAATACCAGAGGAACAGCTGTTCATGGCTCATCCCAGCAGCAGTGGAACAGTTTCTCCGTTCTCTCACTGTACACAAGGCTCTGCAGAGGCCAATGCCAAAACTTTGCTGAGGGGTTTTATAGCAGTAGCCTTGAAGAAGGAAATAAAATATCTCTACATCTGCCCAGTGCAGCACGGAGAAGCAAAGGGAGGCAAAGCAGCAAATCTTCAGAGAAACACAGATTTGATTTGATGACACTCATATCTTTTCTAATATAATATTATTCTTGAATGTTAATGATGTGTTTATGGCCAGAAACTGCAGAGGACTGCTGGAAACCAAAAGGCAACCAAACCACGCTTCTGCTCTGAAGTGTCTTTATTTAGGCTTCTAATAGTGCTCTCTCAAGAAGATGATTTATTTTTCACTTTTCAGATGTAATTCTTGAGTTAGAGGCATATCATTGTGAATCTTATTGGACTTGTGTGTGTAAAGCATCTTCCAGGATCCCCTAAACACACTTGCCCAGGAAGCAGTGGTTTGTGAATGCATATGTGACTGAGTTTACACATGAAAACACTGTATGAGTAAATTAGGTCAAAGTACCGTTTTGGGACTGAAATACACAAGGAGGAGGACAGACCCGATGTGCACCCCTTGGAACAGTTCATCTCTGTGAGAGCAAAATGCCCCATGCTTATCTGCCCTGTTGCTTCAGATTCTTGTTTACTGTTGTGGGTTCAGTGGTTGCTGACTCTCAGAGCTTGGAGGAAGGTTCACCACCTTCTTTATGGCCTGGGTGGCATGTGACAGCCAAGAGTGTCACTGCTGCTAGTATGGGGAACAGAGCACAGGCTGCTGGGCATGCTGAAGTCTGGAAGGATGTATCCTCCTAGCAGTGGAATGTATGTGCAGCTATATACCTGAATTAACTCAAGCAGAGAAGTGTTGTGTTTCTGCTAGTAAAATGTCATATTTTTCCTTTCAAGTGAAATGAGCCAGAGGGAGTCAGTTCCATGTGTGTCATGTACAATTCATTAAGCAATCCACCTGCGTGTCCACAACTCACAAACTTATACTTCCCCTTTTAAGATGCTGAGAACATTTTGAGTGAGTTGACAAAAAACAGTCGGTAATTTTTTCAATGTCAGTGCTAGTTTGTGCTGAAGTAGATAAAAGACTTGTATCATTTGTGAATTCGGTGTTTTGCCCTTACCTCCTTTCATCTTCTCTTTTGTATTCTGCTTCTGAAACACTGTCATAGGATGAGATTTGAGTTTGCTAATGTTACGAAAAGTAACTGGGAAGCTGTTTTTTAAAAGTAAATAGATCGCATTTATTTTCATGAAGTATGTTTCATAGATAGAAATTCAAGCATATGATTAAGCACTCACATGAAACTGCACATCAGGTACAATGAGCTAGGAATGCTTCTTTAAATTCCACTCATTTTTAACAGTGTCTCTGCTCTTTATTATGAAGATACGAAATAGTTTAGACTCAATAAAAAAAAATCAGTTGCAGTTCATGTAGCGGCCCCCAGCCTCAAAGGTGGTTTGCAATGGAAGTTAAGAGTAAGATGTAGCTTCTTGAAGAATTGTGTTCTCAGGCACGAAAGTAGTGTTTTCCTTTGGCAGTTTCCAGTAGAAAATACAATGCAGAAGTATCTGGGAATCATTACAAATTCACAGGAGTTCAGGTTTTTTGTTCAAAAATATGTTTTGGTTTCATATCTTCTTCTTGAACTTATTTTTAATTTATAGCGTTTCTTAAATTAACATACTCATTTTTATTTTATGCTGATGTGTCTTGAATAAGTGAAGACAATCCTCATACTATAAAACTGCAGTCAAATAAAACTGCTGCTAGGTAAGATGAAAGTATCAGTAAACTCAGTTCCAGTAATGCCCCAGTCCCTATTATTGTTGTTGGTTCTTATATTTTCATCTGCTTCTTTAACAATAAATCTTGATCCTGTAACTTTAAAAGCAGCATTTACACAACCAGCTAACCTGTTCCGTGGGAAATTTCTAAACACCACCAGCTGAAAAGCCCAGTCCACAGAGGACTAAACACAAGTCTCCCCAGAGTTCTCTGTAAATTGTCTGTGTGATGCTGCTGAGCCTTGGTTTGTGTGGATAAACCTGCCATGGCCAGAGGGGACCCCATGAACTGTGCCCGGTGGGGGGGGCCTGGCACTTGGCTCTGAGGGCACTGAAGAGAGCAGATTGCACAGCCTGCATTTGCAGTGGCATAATATGTCTTGATATGTATATGATGGTGGTAATAATACACATTATTTTTGTTTGTGACAGGTTTTATTATGCTCAATTTTTGTAGCTTTCATGAATTTGCTCTGAAGTTTTAAGGCTGTTCTTAGATATTGCAGCTATAAACAGTCACAAGTTATTTACTTGCAAAGGGAAGGATTACAGTTGGAAGAAAATTGTGGAGCACAGCTGGGTTGTAAATTCATGAATCATTGCAATTAGGGCAGATAAGAAGATTTCTGAAAGTGTGGTGTGTAAACAAGTCCTGGAACAAGAACAGCCTTGAAGACCAAGGGTGTCCCACACTTGTTTCTGTGCATGTTGTTGAGGTACTGGGATATTTTATACCCTGAAGCGTTGCCGTTCTGAAGGCAGCAGTGCAGGTGGAGTGCTCACCTTGCTGCAAGGTGCAGTTTGTGACCGAGAGCATCGCAATGCAGGCAGGCTCTCTCCCAGCCTCCTGCCGTGGGGAATGGCATGGATAATTTACAAGAGCTGCTTTTTCTAAGGAAAAGGGTTCAAAGACTGTGTCTGTGCTCTTCTCTGAAACAGGCTGTCTTGTCTCAGGCTATTCAGTGTATAAAATTAGCCTGGTCGTGTGCTTTTAAAACATTTAAGTTAGAGCTCTCTGTTAATGGAACTCTGTGCTCTTGCATGGAGTGTTCCTGCTGTGGTGCATAGCGACTCCAGCAAGAGATCAAAGGTGGTTTGCCCAGCATCCTTGTGAGGGAGATGTCAGAGGCAGTTGCTACCCTGAAGCTGGTAGCCTAAATCAACCAGGCAGAAAAGAGAGGCCAGGAAAACAAGTATCCCGACCTGTGGAAGTTGCGGGGTATTGGCTTAAATGGAAATGGGACAAGGCTCAAGGGAGATAAGCTGCAGAGCTGGGAGGGAAACCTCATTGGCTTGTGCAGAGCCAGGAGTGAAACCTCGTTGTCTTGTGCTTTTCAGTGTGCCAGAGGTGGATTTAAGTAAGGGGCTTTGCCACCCCTTGCATGGGCCTTATGACAGTAAGTGATGCACCAATTGCCCCAGAGCTCGGCCACCCCCCACCACCTTTGCGCTATCAGCAGCCAGATTGAGACTAAAACTGATTTTTTCACGGGCCAGTGGGTTTCTGGTAGCAACAATCATTTGCAGGTTCCTGGCAGTGACAGTCATTTACAAGCCATCTGTGCCAGATTTGGATCACAGCCGGAAAGTGGATCTCAAATGTAATGTCCCTCCTCTTGCACTTCCCTGAGTCGGACAGTTTTGATTCTTGTGCCTGAGGGTTTTTGGACATTCCCTGGAGTGGCATCCATTTAGACATGCAAGCAGCAGTTTTTCTGGAAGGTGGTACTTTTTATTTAGTAACTAAAAATTGCCATTCTAGAGAGCTGGATTCTTTTCACACTTCCTCCTCGTTTTTCTTCCTCTCACACTAATGACTTATTTTCTAATTCATGCTTTTCAACCGATGAACAGATTTCTTTTTGCCATTTTTTCTTACATCTTGCTCTTCTTGCCTCTTTTTCTGGTTTTTTTTTGTCTTTCCTACTTTGAAATTATTCACGAAAAGAGAATTCTGTCTTGCCAGCTGTATGGTGCCTGCAGAAGATACCCTTCTCTGTAAACATTTGCTATTTAATTTGTATTTTATTGTTTGTAGCTTTTAAAGAAATCCATCCCAACTTCTCGTTGTGTTACTTGAGTAGTTAGTACATTTGCAATTTTTAAAAGCTGAAATTATTTATTTTACAGATTATTGAGAATTAATTTCAGTATTTGCAGCAGTGTATTCAAAGATTAATGCTTTAAACGTGGATATTAAAGTTGGTATTTATTTTATATCTCGCTTCCTGCTGAACATTTTCTTCCTGTAGTATGTGAAGGCCAGTAACTGGGAGTGGGAGATGCCCTTCTTGTGACAGGTCTGTCATACACAGGGGGTGACAGGGACAGAAGAACTGTTTTCCCACAGTTTTGCAATCTCTTTTATCTTGATGTAATGGCAGGGTGATGATGATACCAGCAAGTTCTGAGGACTCTCAGCTGATAATGTAACACCTCTCTGGGCCCTGCTATCATTTACATAACGCTAATAATATGCAGGTATACAGCAAGGCAGTGTTCAGGCTGGAAAATTTTCAGTTTAGAAGGCAGGTACAAAAGATGAGCACAAAATGCAGGCGTAAAGCTCGGGGTAATTGTTGGCATGGTGGTTTTTTTGCTTTCATTTTTGTTACAGGCATGTGATCATTATGTTCTTTGGACTATCTGTTCCTAAGAAAATGGGAACTCAGGGGATATTGACTTAGATAAGGAACTGTGCTCTCAGGGAAGGGTGGATAGAGCATACAAAGGTAACAGTGGGAGAAGGTGGAAAGACTGGAATAATTATTTTGGATGAGTACACGTGATAAAAGATGAAACTTTTTTTTCTGACATAGTTATTTTATACCAGGTTCTTTCATCTAATACTTGATGGCAATGTAGCTCATGTCATTTATGTCTACGTTGTGTAGCTTTGTGACACTTTAAAAGCTCAGTTTGCTCCGTGATTAAATTACTTTTAGATGGTTTTGTGTTTTATTCTTTTATGGCAATAAGAAACTAAAAGATACCTTTACTTTCCCTTTCAGTGATTACAGCAGAAGAGGGTTTCATACCTTTGTATTGCTAGTAAGTCAAGGGATTACATATTTATCTATTTCTTATCCTTAAAGAGAAATGGTGACCCAGTTGACAACACTTCCTCCTTCAGGGAAATGCAGTAGGCCCTGTACAGCAGAGGAGAGTAACTGCTTCTGCCAGGACAAGAATTTAGCAGGTTTGGATGCTGATTTTGTGCATTCAGACCAGTCCTTCCCCTTGAAAGCAGGGATGCTGTAGAGACTGAGGCTGCCCTCTGCCATCCGTTCAGTTACGTGGTTGCTTTCAGGGAGCTGTCACAAAGAGGTGCCACCAGAGCCTGTCTTTCTACTGACTTAAAAGGGGGTTGGATTGGTGCCATCACCTTCTCTGAGCTTGTGTTTTAGTTGAGCAGATAACAGCAAGTGGTCTGTAATGCATGAATATGTGAGTGTGCTTGTGAGTGACACACTTACCTTGCTCTCTGACAACACAAGTGCCCGAGTCATTCTTTCACGAAGTTGAGTTCTAGCTTGGATTCTCAGATGTTTATGAAAATTAAGTCTTGAATTGCAAATTTCAGTGGAAACCTCATGATCCCTGTTGTGATGCATGTTAACACAAGCCTCTGAATATCATAATTCATGATTAACGTAACTCATTTGACACAGGTAATGAAACCACAGCATGAAGTTTTTGATGGTAATTTTAATTCCAATCACAGTTCTAACTACCTGCAGATGAGATATTACAAGATGAAGAAATTCCTTGATTAGCTTCAAATGATGACTAAGTTGGAAATTGTATTTGCAAGTGAAATACAAGTACATTGGTAATTGATCCACAGTTAGGGAAAGGGTCTGAACAGCTCTGTCTTTCAAATTTGGTATCAGTTTGAAAGCAAAATGAATAAAGTTAAAGGCTAGGTATTTGCATTAGTTGTTCCTGTGCCCCAGCAAGAAACATAAGGAGAATAGGTCTGTTTTTTTTCAGAGCAGGTTGTTGCTAGCCCATATTACTACAGCAGCATTTTCACTTGGCTGCAGTAACAGCAACAAAAACAAATTACATTGCATCATGTAGCAATTCTCACTTCTGAAAATTTGAGGAAATTATTGAATGTACTGTGGAAATTAAAGAGTAGATAACTTGTCCAGACAATAACTTAGACTAACTGCTGGGATCAGGTTGAGTGGAAACTGAAAGACGAAGACACATACTGTACCCTGGAATTCATCCCACTATTTTTGGCAGATATAAAATCCGATACTCAAGCCAGGAGTGTGAATTTCCATTAAACAGTGTTTTGCAAACCTAGGCATTGCTTGAAGTCTTCTATGCTGAAACTTTAGCTCAGCTGTACGGGTGAATAATGCCTCTTTTGGGACACTGCATCTGTAGAGCAGTGTTAAATAACTTTAAAGGTGTCTCTACACACCATTGAGTCAGACCTTGATAATTGATTCTTCCAGATTACTGAATCTTAAATCACTCCACTGGTTGTTGCTGCAGATTTAAAAAGTGAAGTACAGGGTTTTAGAGAAACTTTTTGTGCTTGCCCTAGAATAACATTAGCATTGTTCTATTGCCTGTCCTTAAGGCACAGCTCATGTGCCTCTGTCTGTGGCGTATTGTTACATCTATGCAATCGCAGAGTCATTTTCACCAGAAAAGATCTCCAGGATCATCAAGTCCAACCATTTACCCCACATTGCAAAGTCCACCACTAACCCGTGTCCCTAAGGGCCACATCTGCACAGCTTTTAAATACCTCCAGGGGTGGTGACACCACCAGTTCCCTGGGCAGCCTGTTCCAGTGCTTGACAACTCTTTCAGTAAAGAAATTTTTCCTCATATCCCATCTAAACCTCCCCTAGCACAACTTGAGGCTGTTTTCTCTCATCCTACTGCTTACTACTTGGGAGAGGTGACCGAGCCCCACCTGGCTACAGCCTCCTTTCAGGCAGTTGTGGAGAGCAGTAAGGTCCCCCTGAGCCTCCTCCAGGCTAAACACCCCCAGCTCCCTCAGCAGCTCCTCACAGGACTTGTGGTCCAGACCCTCCACCAGCTCAGCTGCCATTCTCTGGACACACTCCAGACCCTCAATGTCTTTATTGAATTGAGGGGCCCAGAACTGGACACAGCACTGGAGATATGGCCTCACCAGTGCCCAGTACAGAGGGACAATCCCTTCCCTGGTCCTGCTGGCCACACTGTTGCTGATACAGACAGGATGTTACTGGCCCTCTTGGCCACCTGGGCACACTCATGTCCAGTGTTCATCTGCTGTCAAACAGCATCCTCAGGTCCTTTTCCACTGGGTAGCTTCCCAGCCACTCTGCTCCCAGCCTGTAGAGCTGTCTGGGGTTGTTGTGACCCCAGGACAGGACTCAGCACTTGGCCTTGTTAAACCTCCTGCAGCTGGTCTCAGCTCATCAATCCAACCTGTCCAGATCCCTCTGCAGAGCCTTCTGCTCTCCAGCAGATCAGCACTTCCACCCAGCCTGGTGTGTCTGGAAACTGACTGAGGATGCCCTCAATCCCCATGCCCAGATCACTGGTGATGGGCCCAATGCTGAGCCCTGGGGAAGACCACTGGCCCCAGCTGGATGTAGCTCCATCCACCACCCCTCTCTGGCCCCAGCCACTCGGCCAGTTCTTTAGCCGGTGAACTGTGCTCCTATCCAAGCCATGAGCAGCCAGTTTGTCTAGGAGGATGCTGTGGGAGATGGTGTCAGAGGTTTCACTAAAGTCCAGGCAGACACATCCGCAGCCTTTCCCTCGTCCACCAAGCAGGTCACTTTGTCACAGAAGGAGATCGCTCTGCTGTGTCACTAAGTGACAGAGGAGTTCCCCTACCTGTGTGTGAGCTACCGCAGATACTGAAAGCTGTACAGCCACATCAGAAATGCACAAGTGATGTGCTCCCTTGAGAAGCAGTGCAGTTCAGTCTGGGGGGAGCTGGGGACTGCCATATTTAAATAGTTTCCATCATATGTGTTAGAATGTTTGCTGCCAGCTGGGAATCTATTGTAGCACAGTTCACAATGTGGATATAACTTTTAATGTAGAATTCCTTATCTGGTCTGAAATAAGAATGCTAATTTTTGGCTATTAAAAGAACACTAGCCACCTGTGAGTGGCCTAATCTAGGCCCTGGCTTTTCAGAATACTAGGATAATTCTTGGAGATACCAGATATATTAATTAAGAAAGATTATATTAATACCTAGAGAAACTGGGCCATCAGAACAAAAAGATCATGACATTGCTAGAAGTTTGAGGCATCCTGGAAGACGCCCTTTAAATGCTGGCTATTTCAAATAGTGATATGGTGTAGTATTCTCGTAGTATTGATGCAGCTTGAAAAATTTTAGTTACTTTCTTGGGGCTTGAATATCATTCTCAGATGTAAAGATCAAGAAAAACCAGTGCAGAAGAAATTTAAATGAAATGAAAAGTCCTTCCTACCTTACTTCTTTCCTTTCCTCTGTCCTTCCTTTCCTCCCTTTTTCCTTCCTGTTATGGTTCCTGGGCACCCTCTGTTTTTTATTAATTTAATGCTATATGCCTCAGGATTTGCAAGATATAGGTTGTTCTGAGTAGTTTGGAAGGAAAAAAGTTCTCCAGTCCTATGCACCCTGTGTCACAGTGATGTCCAGATTATTCTGTTGGAAAAAATGTGAAAATAACTTTGAATAAGCTGGAAAGTGGGATAAGCAAGTTCAGGTATTCAGGTCTCTGCCCTGTGTGTTTCATTCTTTAGAAAGGTGTTTCTAATACATCAGATGCGTGCCTGGATTTTCAGATTATTTGTTGGTGTGTGCTGGGCCTGTCCCCTCAAAATTTTGTTCTGAAACTGTGGAGGTCATTAAGTTTACAAACTTTGGATTTGATAAATTGGCATTCTCTTACAAAGACTTCCAGTTAAAGTATCCAGTGAACTCTAGACTTGTAAGAAAAGATTTTAGAGCTTAGGAAATTAATTTTGCTTACAGTACATTGTAGCTTCCGAAAACCATCATTTCATTGATACCATATGAAATAGTAGAAGCTATAACCAAGGTGGGAGGAGATAGTAAGGCAACTGAGAGCTCACTGGGAATGGCTATCCAGTTTATTGCATGTAGTATTCTGTTAAAATATAAAGGTTTTGAAAGAGAAGGTTTAAAAACATGCAGAATAGCTGTATTTTATCTTTAGGCTGGTATAGGCCTTTCAAAGGATGGAATGCAGTACTATACAGGGAACCTCTCTATGCCTGGGTTTTCAGCAGCGCTCAGATTCTGTTGAAAATACTTAATATGGTGGAATGAGAAGGGAGGAGAAGGACTATTGTGCTGCCTAGTCAAAATGACAAACAGCGTATAACATGTTGCAGTTTTTATGTGTTCTTTGGCAAGAACAACTCATTTTCGTCTGAAAAAGCTTATTCTGAAGAAAAATGTAAGACACATTAGAGGCACAGAGGTTTTCACTGCGTTGTGTGATGGACTGTAAATACACCCAGCTGACATTGTGAAGCATCCTCAAAGTAAGTCTCTGTGTGTTGGGGTGAAAATTCAGCCCAAAGGGTTGTAGTTTACAGCCAGCTCTGCGATATTGCATTTTCTGTGGTCTTGGATTAACAATGCCAAACACGAGTGCATATTGCAATAAATAGTGAACAGAAAGATGCTGTCCTGTATGGTTTGGCTTTTCACTTTGCACTTGATGACCTCTGTCCTGCTGCTAATTTTTCATGACATGGCTATGACACTGTTTCTATTTTTCATTTTCATGCCATTAGAATAGGTCTATAACTAACAATGATTGAGTCATTATTAATAATTACCTGAGTTACTTACTTTGGGAAGTGGAATGTAAGGTAAATGCCTGCCTCTATATCCTAATGATACTCAATATTTAAGGACACTTATTTGCCTTGTTCCTATGGTTCTTTCCTTTTTTATGTGTGCCCACTGTACCTGGCTGATGATGGTTTTGGGAGAGCAGTGGATGTGCTGCTGGGAGAGTGCCTGGGCATAGCGTGGCTTGTGCTAAATTTGTCAGTTAGTGGCAGTATTTCCTTATAATCTTCCAGCCCTTCTTAAATTAAATCTTTTAATAATCATAAAGCAGATAAATATTTGAGCAGGGTTCCAGGTCTCTGCTGCCATCCAAGAACTGTCAGCAGCAACATTTCGAAAGTAGATTCCAGACTCGGGCAGAGGTCCTTGTGTCAGCAGGTGGGAGCAGGGGGGAGCAGATGTGTTCCCTGGAGAGCAGCCTGGTTTGCCAGCACACAGAGCTTCAGAAGGGTGGGTGAGCAGTCTCTGGTCACTGCTGTGGGTTGGCAGTCCAGACAGACACCCTGTGTGCTCCCCAGTTTGACGCTAGTGAAGGTAAGAGTGTGTGCACTGGTGGTGTGCAGCACCACCCTGCAGTGATAAATGCTTTTGGAGGGTCACGCACTGGAAGCTGTTGCTGTCTTATAAATTTCTAGCTTGCTTGTGCCAGCCAGCTTTCTTTCCATGGTTCTGCTGAGCTCCTCACCCTGTTCCAGTTTTGGTAGGTCCTGAATGAGCAAGAAAATGGAGCCCTCTGAGTCTGACAGGGTGAAGCTGAGTGACATTCAGTGGATTCTTCAGGCTGAAATGGCTCACCTTGTATCCTGCAATAAACACAAACTCATGGGTTGTGCACTGAAGTATTAGAGCTGTGAAAAATGTGCAAATAACATTGATCACACGCTGCATCAATTAGACCTTCTGTGCAGCGGGCAATTAGTGTTTCATAAAGAAACCAGAAGATACACAGTCATATGTATTTATCAGAGAGAAGAAGAAAACATCTGCTGGTGTATGAGTCTTGATTAGACCCAAAGGGGAATCTTAGTTTCACTCCTTTTTAATGGTCCAATAGCTAAAATCATTCTTTCTGCCTTACTTAAATGCATTTGGAAATAGCTTCCCACAGTGCCTGAAGTGGTTTAATTACATCTGATGTGGTTAGAAGAGGTCTCCAGATCTGTGTGATAGAGCTTCCTCTATCTGAGAGGACGTGTGCTGGCTGATTGCACCTACGGTGTCTCTCCTTTGCCTGTCGTGCTCCTGGTGATTTACAGTGTGGCTGTGGCTCAAGAGCTCGGTGGGACAGGCCCCTTGGTGAGCTGGATGCACCTTGGTGTTGTGCTGGAGTGCACTGCCAGGCTCGTGTCTTACTGCCTCATGTGCTGCTTGGTGTGGAGCTCCGGGAGAGGTTGCAAAGCACAAGTGTATTACCCCTGTGTTACTGACAGGGACCCTGCACATACTGAAGTGTGGCCTTTCTGGGATAAAAACTCAGTAGCAAGATCAGGGAAAGAATTATATTTGCTTTATCTTCCACCCTTCTTTCCCCCAAAATGAGACGATCTTTTTTGTCTCACTTATATTGCTCTTTGTCAAATCCAAAGTGAGATAGTGAGAACTATGCATTAAAGAAATGAATCCAGTAAATTTTCTTCACAATGTGTTGATGTTGGTAGGAATCTTCTCCATATATCTGTAAGAAATGGTCCTGAGATCCATATGAAGACTAGGATCCCTGCTTTTTAGATACCAAAATTCCTATTGCTGTCCTTCATAATGTTCCCTATGTGGATTCTCATTGCTCTACTAATATTATTGAGCTGAGCCCCAAAACTTCCTCTTACAGAGAGACTATTTAAGGTCTTTGCCTGTATCCAGTCACCACCTTCATAATGAAATCTGCTGGATTTGGAAAGATTAACCCTCTTTAATTTTAGTTGAAATTAATCAACTGAAGAAATTATTACAGGCATTATGAATGCATAAATCTTTCTTCCTTACAAAACCAGGCAGAGGCCCCTCATTATCCTGAATTGTCAGTGAAGGAATTTGAAGTTTGAGTACTCTGGTCAAATTTTGTTACAAAAGCCCCTCAGAAATGAGAATTCTTCCTGAAACTTCCAGAGGTTCCCTGCCTTCTACAAAATGTGACATTAACATACATGTTTCATGGGAGATAGATAACTTTAATCCTTCTCTGACAAAGACCCGAATATTTTGAATTTAATTCTACGTGTATGGTATGATCTGCTTCCTGTTCTAGGAAATCAGCAACCAAGCTGATAATCACATATTTCTGCTCACATTTTACCCTTTTTAACTGAAAATATTTCATTGGAGGGAGGTAACAGGCTTACAGGTGTGTCCAGAGACAAGGTTGTGCATGGCACATCAGTCCCCAGTGGAGATTCCTTTTGCTGTAATTGTTGCTAACAGGCATTCTACCAGGTGAAGTGGAATAATCAAAATGGCAAGTTCAGCCACGTATTAAAGAGATATGAAAAGGGTGGTGAAAGCCCTTTCCTGTAATGGTCTGCTATGGATGTCACAGCACCTGAACAGCTCTTTGTTCAATTAAAGTGCTTTACATCTTATTCTCCCAGCCTTCGCTTTGCGAGTTAAACACAAGACAGCCTCCTGGCAAGTAGGTTTGTGTATTTTTGCTGTGCCTTTTGTATGCACAAAAGGTGTTAGTAAACTTTTCTGTGCAGTTTGTCAACACAACCTTTCTTTAGCAGTTAATCTGATCTACTTCAGCTGTGATCTGTTTAGTTACATTTTTAAATGGCACACGGGAGCAAATTAGATTAGGCTTGTTTTCTTTGTTGAAAAATGGAAAGCACAAAATCCAAGACCTGTGGTATCTTGAATTACCTCAGGACCTGTTTCTGTCACGCTTAAACAAATCTGCTACAAGGGCATGGCTGCATCAGTGGTAGCTCTCTAAAGCTGTGCTGGTTTAGAAATCAGAAATTGAAGTGGTTTTAAACAGATTTGGTTTTTATTTTATGATCAAAACATTTGGGGTGGGAAACAATTTGTACTTTTTCTGAATACATGAAGAGTGACATTTGCTAAATTCTACATTCTGGTTATTCTTTCTATCTTGAAGATTTTTATTAAGTTGAAACCACATAGGAAGCAGTACTTGTCACAATATAACTGCATATTGGAGGTTCATGTAAGTTCCACACCTTGAATCCACAAGTGGAAATTCAAAGTGGTACTATCATTCATCTTCTTTTTGAAAACAAAGAAGGGAATAACACAAAAAAACCCCCAAAAGTACCCAAACCCAGTGATACCCAATTATGCTCAAACATCTGAATTATGTTTTAAAGAGGAGAATTGGTCTGTTCTGTGCAGTGTGTAGAGTCAGCAGGTTTTTCCTATGTTATTTCTTATCCCTGCCTTTGTGTGGGTTGATAACATGCCTGAATCTTAGAGAAAAAAGAAGAAAAAGACAAGGAAAACAGTTTTTGTCTTAACTGGTAAATGAACTGCAGTATCTGTATCTAGCATGAGAGCAGCCATTGGAATTGCAGATTTCACTATCCATTTTGTTTCTAAGAACTGACAAATGTACAATTTGCCATCCTATGTAATTATAATCTGATTCCAGAGTCCTGTAATTTCTACCAGCATCTAGAAATATATAATTTGAGCATAAATTTTTGGTAGAGAATGTGCAGGGATTAGTGGCACAACCTTGATGAGAATTACACTTAATTCCTTGGATATTATGCTTGGATATTATATATATATATATATACATATATATATTATATATCCTTGGATATTATATATTGGTATTGTGTCCTTTATCTGTTTTGAGAGGTCATATTATTCTGAAAATCTGTAGCGGTACATGAACAGCAAAGGATACTTGTGGCTTTGCATGAGAGCTGTCCATCAGTTTATAAAACATGGTACCCCATTTGCTTAGCCATTTGCACATGGTGAAGGAAAAAATGAATGCTTAACTCAAGTAAAAACAGTTTAAAAAATAGTAGCTTGGATAAATGCTGGTATCTCTTTTCATGTGATTCCTTTGGATATTTTGTTACAGTCACGAATGACAGCTGCTTGCCAGTTTGAGAAAAACAAACACTTTTAGAGTTGACATAGGTTTTTAAAATCTAATTATCTTATGCATGCTTTATTTCAAAGACAAGGTTACTCTTTTTGCATGTAATATACTTGTGCAAATCTTAGGAGTTTTCAAAACAATAATAAAAAGCATCTCACTGTCTTTTTTGTTTGGTTTTTTTTTTGGTTTTTTTTTATTCCTTCTTGGTTACTGTTTGATGACACTGGTGAATATTTGACAAGCGGTTTAGAAAGCAAAGATAAAAATGAATGATTTTTTTATCAGCCTTTTATTCTGGTGTTTACTATTCCGTGTGCCATGAGCTTTTATCGTGCAAATACTTAGCCATTTGAGCAGGTCTGGATGACAATATTGATGTCCAGCTTTAATAAGTTACATTAGTTCAGGATCAGAACCCTAAAAATAAGGTGGTGGGCATATATCAGACCCTATTTCCAGTCTGATTCAAATGCTGTGAAAATGATGTTCCAGAGTCTGAAATGTCTTGCCTGGGGGACTGACTTTTCTCTCAAACAGTACCACGCAGACTATTCATGTGACAGTGTTTTGAAGCCCAGAACAATAATTTGGAAAAGGTAGTTGCAGTTAGAAATATGAATTAGTTGGGTCATGATCATTAGCTCTTAATTTTTCAGTAATTTGATAACTGTGTCAGCTTTAAGCTGCGTACTGCAGAGGAGATTTTCAGCTGGAAATCCAGAGCTTTTTGGGGACACGGATTCCACGTTCTCTGAAGCTGTGAGTCTGCAGGCTGTCTTGACTCCTCTGCCACAGCCTTTCTCAAAATTCTCAGTTCTTGCTGGCAGCACTCATTTTTGCATGTTCTATGCATCTCATAGAGCAAAATTGTGTGTCTCGAAAGGAATTGCTATATCGATTAACTGCCCAGCACCGAAAGAATCCAGCATTTGAGTCATACCTGGTAATGATGATAATTTTCCAGACTGTATTGAAAAAGGTAGTAGTTTTCCAGGTTTTATATATATATACATATATATATATATATACACACACATATATACACACATATATCTATGTATATATACTTAAATAGAAGGAAATAATGTCTTGTCTAGTTTCTGTTGAGACATCAAGCTGGATAAAGCAGATAATGTATTACTTTTCTCAAGTTATCACACTTCTTAATAATTAAATAATTTAAAAATATTTTTCCATTTATACATCGCTGTAGCAAGGCATTTCACTTCGCTTTTTGTAGCACCACACAATGTACTATGAAGTGTTGAGAGAATAATCCAGAGTAATTATTAGACTAAATGATAATTTCATTAGAGGAATGAAAGTTAAGGAGAACCAGATGAAGATGATTGTCAGATGTAACACAAATGGTCACAGAGTAGCCAAAAAGAAGTATAGTTGGGATTCTGATAATTCATAATGAATGTTGAACTAAAAATATTGCAATAACAAATACCTGACCTGTTTTAAATTTGAGTAATTTACTTGAAATACTTAAAGCTGATATGCTAAACAAGGTATATAAATTCAAATTGGTGAGCATGGTTTATGTTTATGAAAAACAAAGATGATTGAATTGTATGCAATGTACATATCTTAGTATGCTACAAAAAAGAGGTGTGCTGCATAAGAATACTGAGACTGTTACTTGATGTGACACTTTCAAGTACTTGTAAGTGTAGTGAGTGCATTTTGCTACTAAAAGTACGATATTTTCTTCAATTTGAAACAGAAAAAGCATGCCAGCATATTTGGGGTTAAATAAAGTATAGTCAGAATATATAAATATGGGTTTAATGGGACAACTTAGGTTTTTTCCCAAAATGTGTCCAAAAGTACCATTTGTTCCTTTTCCTAATACAACCTATGACATGTAATTCTGTATAGAATTATCCCATGTTATGTTTTCCCCCTCCTGTTTATTTTCTCTCTACAATTATTTTTACTAGAGAAAGTAAACTCCCTTGGCTGGGAGTTATGCACAGATGTGGAGAAAAACATTTAATATAACAAAGGGAAAGAAAAGCTGATGTGCGTTCCTCTAATGTTGGAAGGGGCCTTTAAAGGACACATTGGAAAACAGAGCTAGAAAATACACTCACACTGTACACAAACAAGGTGGGTTCACAGCTGCAGAAAACTCTCCGACTGTGTTGTAAAGTTTTCCTGCTGCTTCTTAGATCTTGAGAGTAGATTCCATTTACCCACACTTGGTTGCACACGGAAGGAAAGGAAAGAGATTAGCTTAGTTTTGAAATGAGGAACAGTGCTCTTCAGGTTGTTTACTCACAGGATCATCTTTACACAGAGAACTGATAAATTGGAAAGATTAAATATGTAACTTGTTTTGAAATTATCTTTGAATACGGTACACATCACCAGGAGTGAATACCTTGTCTTAAAAAAAAAAACAAAGAGGGGTGGAAAATCCCCATCCCAACCTTATTACTACTATGATTTTCTAAGATTTATTAAAATCTGAGAAAGAATCTCTTTCTGTGTAGGCACTGTATTCGCACACTGTGAAAACAATCCTCTGTCTTCAGGAGTTTATAATTATAAACCCCAACCTGGAGGGATTTATACATCTGCATCTTTTTTATGCAATGTGAAGTTAGTGGGAACATTTTCGTGAGACTGGTTTTGGGGATTCAGGGCCCAGGTATGAAAACCAGGCTGTATGGAATACCTCATCTGCATAGAGTGCTGTTAGAAATTATGACTTAGTTTTCATGGTGGGGAACAAAATATAGGCAAAATGGTGTTTGCTACTTTTGATAGCCATCAGCATCTTGCCAGTCTTGAAATCCGTATCAGGGACTTGAGCACCAGGATCTGACAAACACATTTTCCTCTGAAAATGCTGTCCAGGATTGTCAGTATTTGCTACTAGAATAGAAGGTAATACAGAGAAAGAACTCAAACCAAAATGAAAAATCTTCTTTCCTCAGTTCCAGCAAAAGAGTACTAGGTTGGATTATAAAGATGGTCAGTGTAGGGGGGAAAGTGACAAAATATTTTGTTTCATGGTTAGTATTTATCATGAAGTGACATGTCTTCCCTTAGAAACTGTATTCCATAGAAACTGTAAAACCACCTGTAAAAAGGAAAAGGGAGCGTGGCTGTTTCAATTCACTAGCATCTATCAGAGTTACAGTTCTTACTGTATTTTTCTTCAGTTTTGATTGTTAGGGCAGCTAAAGTAAACTAGGTAGTCTCTTTCGCCTTCACATTTTAAACAAATTGATAGCTTAATTTTACTATTCTTTTAAAAATCCAGTAAATACAACTCTGTTTTTCCAGTCCTGTCCTAAACACATACACAGGCAGTGGGATCTGTTAATACTTTGCTGCATTAGTGAATTACCTCAAATATGATCCATTTCAGCAGCAGCATGTTTGATCTACATATTCATGCCTGTGTTTGCACGCCTACTGCAGGGAGAAGTCTCGCTGAACACCTGCAGCAGTGACCCTATCGTTGGCATCAGTGTTTTGTTTGTTAAACTCCTCACAATTATGCTATTATTTTAAAGGCCAACATTGTTTCTAGGTTAATTACTGTACCTGTGAGGCTTCATTCTTGCTTCACAAAGGTGTTTCCAAAAGGAGTTAAGACTTGTTTGTTACTCTCATTTTACAGGTGTCTTGGAAGGTTGTGCTGTTTGATGTAAAATACGCCCAGTAGCTGCCAGCTGGATGAAACCACGTTTCATAGAACAGGTATAGGACAGGGAGGGAAAGGAGCCAGCTGTCATCTTGTGCAGGTTTTCTCTTCACCACAGTGGCTCACAGTGTTTTCCACATCAAAAAAGCAGAGGTCTGTTCTAAGTGACATCTTTTACCTGGTCAGCAGTAATAGAGTGGGCAAATCATTGTGGTCCAGGCAGAGAGTTCTTGTTCTGCAGCGTACGTACGTGTAAGTGCAGTCTTCTTATCCAGACAATACTTTTCCCTAGTTTCTGCTCATTTAATTTACTGTTAGTTGTGGTTGGATGCTTTGTACATTAATGGGTTTGGTTTGTTTGTGCATATATTATACCGTTTTAACAACTGAGATTGGCTGAGTTTTGGTACTGAGAGAGAAACCTGGCTGCTAGGGCTGGATCTTTCCAGTGGCTGGCAGCGATGTGTTTTCGATAAAGGCACTTCCTGAAAGTCATGTCATTTGTCATCTGGATCCATCTGCATTGCAGGTAGTGTATCTCCAGGTCACAGTGGTTTTTTTCCCTTCCCAATTTGCTCCTATTCAGGCACTTCTCGTCAAGCTACTTTAAATACAATTTTAGCATAGATCACCTAAAGGCTATTGTGTTTTACTGCTCCATCATTCATGTTTATTAAATTCACCTTTCTCTTTTGGGACATAGATTCCTTCTCTGACATTGTGTTCAGCGTTCGTGTGTGTTGAGGGAGGGCAAGAAACAGCCCAGCCATCCACTCTTCCTGTAGGTGATATTTTCATTACCTGCAATTTGCTGCCATATGCTATCTTGTTCAGTTCTGCGTAATTGCAGAGAATGATTCTGTACAAATATTGGTTCAACTGATCTTTCCAGGGCAGTAGTGGCAGCCCTGTGGTTATTTAAAAACCTGCAGTGTGCTGTAGGGAATAGTTTTGCTTTTCATCTCACTAGATCTTTTCCTGGCTTCTTATCATCCTCACTGAAAGCTGTCAGCCTCGGCATTTCAGATCCTAAACTGTAGTTTCTTTTTCTCTCTAACTACAGTTTTGTTCTGATTTAACTCAAAGCTGGATCTCATTACTTCAAAGCATATCTGAAGTATCTGCAGGGCTCCTGTTGTTCCCTTCAGCATTGACAGTCTCTTGGGTTATTTGCTCAAGAATGGTCAGTGTTTGTTTATATATATATATCCCGTAATACACCCATCTAACAATATATTTTACCTGACTCTGATGGGTTTTTTAAAAACTTAGTCTAAGTGGAACATTTAGAAGATTTGATTTCTACAGTTGCTGTTGGTTTCATATACCCCTAAAGTTGTAACAATTGGAGGTCTATTTTGATGAACTGTTCTAATTCAAACAGACCAAGATGCTGGTACAGAATCATAAAATGGTTTGGGTCAGAAGGGACCTTAAAAATCATCTAGTTCCAACTCCCCTGCTGTGGGTAGGGACACTTTCCACTAGACCAGGTTAGTCCAGGCAGCGTGGCCTTGAACACTTCCAGGGATGGGGCATCTACAACTTCTCTGGGCAACCTCTGCCAGTGCCTCAGCACCCCATAGTACAAACGCTTTTCCTACTATCCGGTCTAAACCGACTTTCTCTCAGTTTGAAGCCATTCCCCCTCATCCTGTTACTACATGCCCTTGTAAAAAGTCTCTCTGCATTGTTCTTGTAGGCTCACTTCAGGCACTGGAACACCACAATGAGGTTTCTCCTGAACCTTCTCTTCTCCAGGCTGAACAACTCCAATTCTCTCAGCCTTTCCTTGTAGGAGGGTGCTTCATCTCTCTGATCATCTTCTTGGCCTTCATCTGGACTTGCTCCAACAGGTCCACATGCTTCTTATGTTGTGGGCCCCAGACCTGGACAGAGTACTCCAGGTGGGGTGTCGGGAGTGCTGAGCAGAGTGGGAAAATCCCCTCCCTTGCCCTGCTATTTGTGCTGCTCCTGATGCAGCCCAGGACACGTTTGGCTTTCTGGGATGAGAGCTCGCATGGCTGGGTCATGTTGAGCTTCCCATCAACCGTCACCCCCAAGTCCTTCTCCTCAGGGCTGCTCTCAGTCCCTTTTCCTCCCAGCCTGCGTTTGTGCTTGGGATTGCCCCAACCCAGCTGCAGGACCTTGTACTTGGCCTTGCTGGACTTCGGGAGGTTCACAGAGCCCCACCTCTCCAGCCTGTCAGGGTCCCTCAGGATTGCATCCCTTCCCTCCAGTGTGCCACCACACCACACAGCTTGGTGTTGTTGATAAACTTGCTGAGGGTGCCCTCGATCCCACTTCCATGTCAGCAACAGCAGCACCAGTCCCAGTCCCAGCCCCTGGGAATGCCACTCCTCACTGGTCTGCGCTTGGATATCGAACCACTGACCATGACTCTGAGTGTGACCATCCAGCCAGTTCCATATCCACTGAGTGCTCCATCTGTTAAATCCATGCCGCTGCAGTTTAGAGACAAGGATGTTGTGCAAGACTGTATCAAATGCTTTGCAAAAGTTCAGGTAGGTGATGTCTGTGTCTCTTCCCTCATCACCAGCACTGTAGCCCTGTCATAGCAGGCCCCCAGATATTTCAGGCATGATCTGCCCTTACTGACACCACAGCAATGTCACCAATCACGTCCTCATTTTCCATGTGCCTGAGTTCAATAGGAACTTCCCTGGACTGCCACGTCTTCTCAAATATAATGGATAGTGGCTTAGCCACTCCCGCTGCCAGCTCCCTCAGGACTCAGAGATGCATCTCCTCAGGTCCCATGGACTTCTGCACCTCCAGGTGCCTTAGATTGTCTTGAACCTGGCTTTCTCCTGTGCAGAGCAGTGCTTCATTTAGATTTCTGTCCATTCTCTGCCTTTGCCTTCTGCACTCAGGCTGTGTGGCTGGAGCATTTGCTAGTGAAGTCTGAGTCAAAATAGTCATTAAGTACCTCAGCCCTCTCCATGTCCCGGGGAACTGGGTCTTCCATTTCCTTCTGGAGAGGGCCCACATTTCCCCTAGTCTTCCTTTACTCAGCAGTGTACCTATAGAAGCTTGTGGTGTTGTCCTCGACATCTCTGACCAGATTTAATTCTATCAGGGCTTTAGCTTTCCCAACCCAATCTCTGACAATTGTGTGGCCATGCTGAGGATTTGGCTGGAGTTAATCTTAACAATTATCTACATGGAATTAAGAAGAAAAAATGATGAATGTGTTCCTGTTGCTACATTTGCTCTCAGTTAATCTGCAGAACTGTTGCCAGAGATAATGAGTGTCATAGATCTTAATGTACAAAGGACATTTAGATAAACCTGGAGCAAATAGTACCAACAACCTTCCAGGAAGGTCTCATTAATTTGCTGATTTTTAAACTAGTTTGCCATCCAGAATTTGAGAAGAAAATAAAGCATTTGGTTCTGTAATTATTTGTGCAACTACAAATGCAGTCTCTGCTATCAGCCATCTGCCCTGCAGGCATTGCTTTTAGTGCCATTTGGATCATCAGCACAGTGTATGATCCTCTGCATCTTCTGTTCTGTGGCTGGCTTGGTGCTGATACTTCTCATACAAATATCTGTTTCATGTTTCTGCCTTTTTCCCCTATCCTTTTGTTTTATTATTTTTAGTCTTTTTAAGGGTCTTCTGCAAGGACAGAAGAGGTGATGCTGTACTCCTGGACAGGCATGCTTTTATTTATCATGTGAGTTTCCCAGTGAAACACTTCATTCCTCTGAAGCTTCCCGTCAAGAAATGCACTCTCCATTTCTGCAGGAGTTCCTGGTGTCGGTACTTTCCTGGTCAGTTCAGTGGTAAGCGAGAGGTGACCTGTAAGAGTGGGCTCTCTGCCCTGGGAACATGGCATGAGAGAAATCCAAGAGCTGCTGTTGCTGCTGGTGGCAGTAGAGGGGCAAAAGAAGATTGAGTGTGCTTGGGCTGCTCCTCAAAGTCCAGACTTCTGCTCGCTTAGGTGGCCCAGGAAAGCAGTCACTCATTTTACTGTAAAGACAGTAGCTGCAGGTTTTACTCTAAATCAGGTGACTGAGCAGCTGCTTTCGGGAAAGCCTTGATGATTCCTAGCATGAGAGGAGCCCTTGCAGTCTTTCAGAGTGATTTATCTCATTTATAAGTCTTTGATTAGCCTGTGTGCCTGATACAATAATGTTCTCCCAAGTGGCTTCTGGTGTGCTCAGCATATGGTGTTCATGGGGGAGCAGACCTTGTTTTATGTGGGGTGTGGGGATTTGCAGGTATTGGCATTTTTGCCGACTTCACTGGGTGGGAATTGGTTGAATTTCATGTGTTTGAAGAACCTAAATGTGTGCCATTCCCCCTGGAGCATGACTCCAGCCTGCAGGTCCCTAACCCTGTTAATGGGCTTTTACAGTAGCATTTCATCAGTGCTGCAGGAAAGCTCGTTCCTAAAGACTTAACAGTAACATTATCCAGAGCAGTTGGGCTTTATGGAACTACAGAGACTTTACAGAGATTACAGAGAAGTGTAATTGGGTGAATATGACAGATGGTATCCAGTCAGCCAAGTGCTATCTCTTTACAGGAATTTTATTTCCTGTGTTTTTGGAGACTGTAATGTTCAAATGGCACATTGCACCCATTCTTGTTCTTTTGAGTCTGTTGTGCTCTTAAGGGTCCCAGAACCTGTTTGTCTTGACACAGCAACATAGCAGCTTTCTTCACAGCAGGAGTGTATGGAAAAGGTCTGAGTGATCTTGAAGATTAGTCTGGTATGGTGTATTTTTTTTCTTGCTATCTGGTTTGATCATCCATTGTTTTTGAATTGCAGTTCACAATACGGCAGAAGAAACTCAAAATGAAAATACCACCTCTAATTTTCCATTGCTTCTGGTTCAGTGTTCTAAATGGGAGGAACAATTTCTTATCCAATTCTTCATTTTTTTATAGTGTGAACTGTTTTTCTCAGGAATTTTCCCTGCCTATGTCTATTCATTTTGTTTGTGCAAAGGTCCCTGATTTCACACAGAGCTTTTGGGTGCTGCTGTTTAGTAATGGATTATCATAAAGCAGCAAAAAGAGAAAATGCAAGGGTGGCACTTGTTAAACAGTGTGTTAAAGTTTAGTGGTAGTATGAGTCTGCTTGTTTGACCTGCTGTACTTTTTGGTGCAGTTAGTGCTGGGCTGCAGAGATGTCCTAGGTGAGATTTTGGACCTTTGTCCTGGTAAAAAAGTTATTTTCATGGAAAATGTTCCTTTATGAAGCAGTGTCAGGAAGGAACAAAAGCACTGCCTTGTTTGTCAGGCAGAAACAATAGAGCTGCTTTACTGTGTCAGACTTTTTTTTTCAAAAAAAAAAACCTTCAATAAAATCAGTGACTACATGCATCTTGGACATTCTAATTAGAAACATTTCTTCTTAATTATTTTTTCTTGCAATGGCTTCTCAAAATACAAGCAGTTTGCATGTTCAAAGAGCAAAGGCGAAGGACTTGCTGTGAAAAGTGTTATTTGGATTAAGTCTTTTTAGATTTTACTTAAACTGAAATCGGCCCATGTGGAATTACAGTAAAATGTAGCAAGATGTTGACTTAGAGAATCTTCTGCCTTCATCTCAGCAGTAAATTGTGGAGCTTCCCATGATCCTGAAGTTTCGTCCTTAAAACCGGATTGGTCTTGGGTTTCTCTTGAAATGTTTTTTAATGAATAGAGATTATGAAAAGCTTAGAATACTAAAAATTCTTGCATATGTTTTCATCTTTGTTATGACATGCAACACTATAGTAAGCCTGGCTTACTATAAATTGAATTGAATGTTGAAACTGTTTCTGCAAAATAGACTTTGTGTCTTAAAATGGTGGTATGAAAAGTAATACTTTGACTAAAATGTGATTGTGCTTTTAATGTTTTTCCCTTTAAAAACCAAGTGTTGAGATGTTTGAATCAAATGCCGTATTTGAAATTTGAAAATAAAGCTATCTAAAGATAATGCTTAAGTCTCTGTGGGCCTTGGTCCAGGCAACTGATATGAATCTTTACTCTTGGTAGCTATAGGCTTGACGACTTAAACCCAGCAACTAGTGAGTTCTAATGGGTGGATTGTTCAAGTTTTATATAGAAGGATGGTTTTTCCCTGCATAATTATCTGCAAGGAAACACATACAAGGTCTGATTTGTTAGCTGAATTTGGATGAGACCATTACTGCAGAGCTGAAGGGCTGTTTACAATATTATATATAGTGTAAAATTGCTTTTTGTTTTAAGTGGGTCAGAGCCATAGCCAAGATGCCAAGCAGATGCATGATCCTTGATCGACTAGGAGTAAAAATGAATCTTACTGGATCTTCAGGATACTTCAGCGTGCTGAGCAGATTGCTAATATGTATGCATGCTCTTCAGTAATTCAATTTTCATGAATTATAAAGTTATATTTCTTTATTAAATCTGACTGAGTTTC
This sequence comes from Oriolus oriolus, assembly GCA_013400235.1. Classification (NCBI taxonomy): domain Eukaryota; kingdom Metazoa; phylum Chordata; class Aves; order Passeriformes; family Corvidae; genus Oriolus; species Oriolus oriolus. The sequence goes on from VXBT01000487.1 coordinate 800,022, forward strand.
ATGCTGCTCTTGGGATTTTCTAGCATCACATCAAACATGTAGGCAGAATTGTTCTAACAGCCTCTCTCTCTCTGAGATGATTTCCTGCCATCTTTCAGTCACAGTTTTTCTGCTGTACTGGGCCTTTAGTTTCTGACCATCCCAGTTATTTGGACCTGAGTGAAACAAAACCACAGCCCCTTCCAAAACTGGGCAGGAGAGACTGGGTCCTTACCCTGTGCACAACCCTTCAGAGAGATGAGCAATTGATTTCTGCTCTTTTGAAAGACCAGGAAGGGCAAAGGCTGTGCTTCTGCTCACACACTTTAGTGTTTTCCAAAGAAAGAAAAGGCAGAAATCCAGAACTGGATTTCAGCTCTGGGACCCTGGAGCATCTGACAGAATGCACGGACTGTCGGATGCTGTGGCGAGATGATCTGCTAAATCTTTCTGCAAGGACTCACTGATGTGTGAGAAAAAGGGTCAGTGGCACTTACACACTTCATCTCAGAGCCCTCTGCAGATGTTTTTCAAGGCAGCAAGACTGAGGACCTGATGGAATTGCTATGGAAACAGAGCTTATATTATTTATTTATTTACTTACTTAGTTATGCACGCATATATTTAAACCCTGACATCCCTTAATGGCATATCTTGGAAGTCACCCAGTTTCAGGAGACTTTGTCTGTTGGAAATTGGGGAATGTGAAAGGTTGGCCGCTGGTCAGCAACTCCAAGGTCCAGTAGTTCTGCAGAAAACAGTGACAAAGTGCAGTCTCAAACTGGAGTGCTCTGTTTTTACAGCAGAAGAATATACAGCTAAAGTGAACTCTTTTTGTATTTGGAGTTGCAGAAGTGTTATTAGACATCAAGAAAGGGCAGAACTGCAGCTTTTCAGTGATACTGGAACTGAGTCACTGTTAAAATAGACGGAGTTGGTGGTCATGAGGCCCTTTTAACATTACCCTGTGAAGGATTCAGAAGAGTGGTGTGGCTGGCTGGTGGGAGCAAGGCATGCTCATTCCAGTCCAGCAACCTGGGGGGAGAGAGGATTGTTGAAGTAACCGTATTCTGCTGAATCTTGGTGTCAGTGAAGAAAGCTGGAGTTCAGTTTTATTTGTTGAATGCTAAATACAAGGCTTGTCATTAATGTATACCCAAAAAAGGTTGTGGAAAACTACCCTAGAACTTTATAAAATATGAAGTGGGATAATGAAGGAGCTGGAAGCTCCAGATGAGATTGTCATCTGGTTTTCAAAGCATGCAGCTCTCCGTCTCAGCTTTGACTGCATATATTCAGAAGCTTTAAAAAAAAAAAAGGCTTGCAGTAACAAGAGCAATGTGGAGAGGTGCTTTAGCATTGCAACATCCATAGTTTTTGGATGGAGTTTTATTTTTTTTTGGCAGTCCTCTGATTATCTGATAGTTGCTTTGCATTCATGACATGCTGAATCAGTGCAAATCACACCATTCTCTGACTGGGGTTTGCTGTTTGGTGTTATTTAAACTGCCATGTTTTTACCATGCTGAGGTTGGGCATGAAGAGACATGAAGGAGCTGTGCCTGAGCCTGAATTTGCCTTGTTGCGGCTTCCCACGCAGGACACGGGACGTTTTCCTGCCCTGTTGTTCCGTGCAGTGTGTCGTGCTGGGATACAGATGCTAGGATGGTGTATGCATTGCCGCCTCTGCAGCTCTTGGGCTCTGTATTAGCATCATTACACGGTTTGGGCTTTTTTTCAAGCATTGTCTGAAATGAGGAGGATTTGTTCAGGCCACTGAGCCTGAAACTTTACACTTAGGCATCTTTTATTCCATTGTTTGGCCGAAAATCTCCATTAGGGTAGTTTTGCTTTCTAGCAGTGCAGCTAAGACTGGTGCAGTTGTAGTGAAGCAAACAGTCTTCTGGAAAACTGATATTGTATACCATGGGGGAATGTGTGTCTTCCTTTCATAACTTCTGCAATTTATACAATGAAGAATGCTTGGTGTGAAGCAGAACATTTTTATGAGTGTGAGGGTTTTTTTTCTTTAATCTTTTTTGTGGACTATGGGTAATACATGACTTCTACAAGAGATGGTGATTTCATACCTGAGGTGCTTGAACAGCACAGTTTCAATTTGTGGAACATCAGCTTTTTGTAGCATATAATCTAAGAAAAATTGTAAAAGGCTGATGCTACCAGTAATGCTTAATTATAGGTCTTTGATAATGCTGGCATTGGAAAGGTGGCATTCTGCATGCCTTTATTAGCTGTGCTATCTAACTCTACTATAATGTTACTGTCTCCTAAAGACTGTGCATTTATACACGGAATTCACTTTTTTTAAATGCAATTTCCATTGCAATACTGCTGATTTGTATGTAGGTCAGAATCCAGGTCTGCTTGTCCTGGATCTTTTCTTTTTCTTTTTGATTGTTAAGAGTGATTATAAGAGAAGAGGCTGACATTTTATAGAAGTGTGTTGTACGAGAAAATGATTTTTCCATGTAAGAGGCTATTGTTTTTGTTCTATAGCACTATTTTCCTTGTAGGTGACATATTACTCTTTAAAACATTCAGATATCTATGTTCAATGTTTAACCGTAGTGTTCTTACAATAGAGACCTTTGTTCTCCAGAAAAATAAAGCCTAGTCAGTAGTTTGATAAAATACTTGACAAAAATAGCTTTCTGATTTCAATGCCAGCCTTTAATATCTAATTAATGAAAATGATTGAATGCACAGGAGCTAATCTCCCAGCTAGCAACAATTAGCAGAGAGAAATATGGCACTGAGCAATGCTGTTTATTTTGCCCGCCTCTAAGTGTTAAAGTGCGTGGCAATAAGTGTGACTTTTCAGATATTCAGGAATAAATTATGGTTTTCAGTGTGCAAAAGATTGGGTGGTTAATTTTCCTAACATAATTTGAAATACTGCTGAGTTGCTAAGCAGTTCACTTACACTCCTCCCTTTTTCTAGGTTTTATATGCAAATATTCAATTTTGATGCTGTATACATTGATGTTTTGCATTAGAAGAGAGTGGAAAAGAAACCAAGCTGTAGACAGTGGATTTTGCATTTCTTTGCGAACTGCCTGAATATTTTTTTTTTGTTGAAGTTTGTGTGAGCCAGAGTTTTTCAATTTTTCATGTTCTTTTAAATCCTCTGGAGCCAAGTTTTTAAGTTTAGGCCAGGCAAATTTCCGTGGAACATAGTGGGAGTTTTGTATGGATAACTTCTGTGAGAGTGTCCTCCACTGGGTGCTGTTAGGTGTTGTTTTGAGTGATAAATTTGTTCCAATTATGTACTCTTTGTCTTTGCAGTGTTCTGGATGATGAGGGGAGCAGCCTGCGTCAGCAGAAGCTCGACAGACAGGTAAGATTTTGGAGGAGGACCTTCTTGCTCCTTAAAGTCTGAATCCTGGAGTAATGAAAACACTGAGAATTGATAGAAAATTGCACTCTCTGATTGGAGGATGCAAAAGAGGGATCTGTGGAGGCTGAAGTTAGCTCAGAAGTCTAACTTCCATTAAAATTTGTCTTCTGACTGTGGTTTGAGGGATTCCCACTGCCTTGGACTCGTTTTGAGCTGCTGTACGATGTATTTGTTCCCCCAGTGACGGAACAGTCACACCAACCAACAGAGGTTAACCACAAAGTTTTTATTCAGTGGATTTAGCCCTTGTGTCTGTAACCTAGTGTCGCAGTGTGCTGTGTTGCCTATTTCCTGACTGTATTCCTACATGACTTGTACAAAGGAGTCAGAACCTCTTGCATGAATTCTGAGGGCATTGTGTCATCAAGTTTTAATGGGAGTTGAGGTTTCTGCTTTTACTTTGATTTCTGTGGTCCCCTTCTCAAAAAAGTTGTCATTTTTATAGTTAAACCTTGTGAGTTTAATTTTATCCTTTTCTATTCCCACTATTTCATCAGCTTGCATGTCTACAAGCATCTCATTTTCAAATTCAAGTACTTTCTATTTCTGCCATAATCCTGTACTTAATTCTGATTATGCTGGAGTCGTGTTGAAGTATTAACACTACTTACGGAGCTGAAAGAGTTCACTCTCCATTTTTATTCTTCAGTTTTATTGCATCTCCTTTCTAGAAGCTAAAATATCACTGTACAGAAGCCAGGAAATGGGTAAGGTAATGGATAAATGAAATTAACAGTTCAGTTCTCTGAGGTTGTGGAAGAGGGCTCAAATAAGGTCCCTATGGTGCCACTGGATGCCGAAGGTTTTGGTTTTTAGCAGGTCTAGCTGAGAAATTTAAGTGTTTAATTAAAGTTCATCTATTATAGCTGTTAAATTAGGCTCATGTCCAGTATTATCACTCGATTCTCGTTTGCAGTTACCTGCTTTTAATTTACAGAAACTGAAATTGGCATCTCTGCCTCATGCCCTTGCTTACCCTCCCATTGCTTCACAGCCCATATTCTCACACTGTTGTTTTCCCAAGGGTTATTTCCAAGCAAGCTCTGACAGCTGCTAGGCTTCTCAGAACGATGTACTTTAATTATTTGCTGTTTGCAGCAGAAGGTGTTTCAGCAGTGGGTTGGTTGTGGTTTTTTGGAAAGATTTCCTATAACGCGACATCCCAACATCCCTCTTGCCAACTGCTGGGGAAGGTGTAAAGCTGACCATTGTTTTTCATCGTAGGTTGCTGCTGTTTGGAGGCCAGTTAAAGATGCTTTTCTCTGTGTTTTCTCCAGAGAGCACTGCTAGAACAGAAGCAGAAAAAGAAGCGCCAGGAGCCACTGATGGTTCAGTCCAACGTGGACAGTCGGGCACGGACGCGCCGGACGAAACATTCGGAGGAACAGGCCCCGTTGGTTGAATCCTATCTCAACAGCAACAGCAGCACCATATATCATGGTACAGAATGTCACTTCTTGCAGGTGTATTTGCTGAGGGCCCTCGTGTAGTGCTCTCCCTGTTTGTTTTATGCTCATGAGAGCAAAGGCTCTCGCTTTGCATATTTTAGTAAATGTTCGATATCCTTTTTTTGTGTTTGAGGATAAACCATCAGAAGTTGCAATTGTAGCCTAACAGGAGGGAGCAAGGTAACTAGCTGCCATTTCAGTGCTGAACTGTGGAAGAGACAGCTTGTCCCTTCTGACTATTTAAGTGTCTTCAGCCTTGGTTCCTACTGAGTAAAGCTGATGGATTCCTCTCTGTATATTCCTCTGCGTGTAATTTTGCTTAAGCCTGATAGTGGTAATGATAAATTTGAAACCTATTAACTAAATTCAGCTAGGACTGAATACTATAATTTCAAAGATACTGTGTTTCTGCAAAGTCCATTAAAACAGGTGGAGAAGAGCATTTCAAACTTGTAGGATGTCTCCACTTTGTTATTAGAGATTGTGGGATCCGGTAGGGACAGAGACACTTCAGGTGTCACATCCACAGGGGAAAAGATGATAATGCCATTTCTTTTCAAAGACCTTAGTAATCAGAAATAAATCCTAAGGAAACCAGGTTTTATTTAGTTCTGTCCTCATAAGGCCCATGCTTTTTGGCCCCCTGAAGATGGTATGTGCATACTTTCCCTCAGGATTTCCTAAGGGGAAGCTTGAGTAATCCTTGTCCAAAACTTGACTGTTCTAGATATCATTCTGGGTTGGTAACACCTCCGAGATATACAGAGAGCAGTAATTTTCTAATTTTCTTGTTTTGCAGATCATTAAGTTGAATTTAATTCATAAGGGATTCATAAGCTTCAGTAGCAAAAGGCTTCCTTCCCTGATTATTGATGGGTTTGTGGGACAGGAGGTGAAATCTACTGATACTGGGGATGCAGTTGGCAGTTCTTCTGGTTGGGAATGCTGTTAGGTGGCAGGGTACTTAGGTTTTGGGATTTAGACGTCAAATCTTAAGATGCCTGTGAGAATCTACCTCTTTAAAAAAAAAAGGCCAACCAGTATCCTACTCTTACAATAACAAAAACTTAACCCAGCATTCAGTTCAAATTTCTATTAATTTTACTGCACGTGCTGTACTTTTTGTTTGCCCTGTTGTTTTATTTTCGCTTGGTGGTCATATCTTTCCACAAGGACAAGGTAGGTATTTAGTGGACTAACAAATCCTGCTCTGAGAAGGGCAGGTTTCTTAGTCTTTCCTCCTGGTTAGCAATTGGTGGAAATTTTTGGTTGATTACAGCTACAGAATTTACTGCTAGAATCTGTAAATTGCATTGTTTAAATGTTGAGGTCTTAGTAATAATGGGCCTTTTAAATCTTGTTTCTGCAAGCAAATAGGATAGCCTAAGTGGTTTCAGATGGAGAATTATTTTTTCAACTTACTATTATTTTAATTAAGTTTTTTCTAATAAATATTAAGAACATTAGTAATATTTCTTTCTCTTTACTGTCTGTTTCTCAGGGTCTGGGATGTAATTTTTTAAGATTAAACTGAATTTCTTTCCAGTCTAAACCAAAAAATTTGATTTAGCACAAATATTTAGTTTGTTAATTTTTAAATCAGATAAAATGGAAATTTTCTGAGCTGTTCTAAGAAATAGTGTCTTACAGTACAGAGATGCTGCTCTTTATTAAACCCCCTTTTTGTCAGTTGATCAAGGTTTTAATTTTCACAAATCAGAGAAAAAGACCTGATCATATGCCATACATGGTAACAAATGACAATAGGCACACTAACTGAGCTAAATTTTGCACCAGTTTGCACCAGAGTGGACTTCCTTACTGTAAGTGAGATTAACTGTGCTCTTAAGGTAAAAGTGACCCTTCCTGTCATATTATACCGCACCATTTACCGGGATACCTAAGATTTATTCTCCCTAAATCAGTTTGTTCTAAATTTGTCTCTCAAACCCTTTTAATGTTTCACGAGGTTTCAGAGAAGCAAAAAAATACAATGTTTCTCATATTCAACATGACATTTGTTAATCCCTTGGGATAGCTCTCCTTGTCATAAACCATGCAGCTTTCAAGAGCCAGCTTAGAAGAATTTAATTACCTAGCAGAGTGTTTTATTGCCTTGTAAAATCCTTTGTTAGGCATATTGCGTATGAAAATACTGTAAGAGCTCCAGAAGTGTCCTTTTTTGGTGTGGCCTTCTCTGGGAATGTGCTTAATATCTTCAGTTCCCCAGTTTGCATCGTAGTTTCTGGGGTTTGATGACCATTTTGAACTATGGCATTGAGCTTCAGGGCTGGCATTTTTTTCCCCTTCAATGAAAACATTTGTATGTGGCAGTGTCGGATGCATGAGACAGCTGGGCTGTTTCTAAAGAACTATTCTGCTCTTTTCCGTTCATTTGTTGCTGTTATGGGCATGCTGATTCCAAGTTAAGAATGACTCTTTGATGGGAGTTGACGCTCTGCTGAATGAACTACACTGCTTGGATGAGCATGTTTGTGAAATCAATTCCTGTGCTAGCAAATGCTACAGAAAGAACACTTCTTTCCACCTATCATCCTGCTCTACTCTCTTTTTTAGCTTGTACTAATTCTGTGTAGCACAAAAGTACTTGTTGATTTCAGCAAATAATTGGATGCCTGTGTGTCGATATCCCTATAGTACTTTGAGCAAAGTAGGGCAGAGATAACATCTCAGCAATTCTCAGATGCTGGGCTTTCTGTGCTGGGAGATTCTCCTTCGTACACTGCCATTGCTTATTCTGATGCCATTATCTGTGCTGGGAAATTATCCTTCATACACTGCCATTGCTTATTCTGATGCCGTTATCCCTGCTGCAATGGTTCCCTCATGGGCAACTCTACTCTGCAATAAAAACTCATTTAATTCCAGAGTAATTATCCGAGCTCGGAGTAGAAAGTCAGTCATTTTTGTTCTGGCATAGAACATCAGCCTGGTGAGCTACTTGTGTGTAGATACAGTAGAACAGCATATTTCGCTAGTTAAGCTAATTGTGTATTGCCAGAAATGCCATAATTTTTTTCTTAGATGACTTCAAGGCAGAGGACTGACACATTGGTAGGACAAAATGGTATTTATGTTGGCTCCCTACCAACAATTCCTCTGGGTGCCATGAGACTTTTAAGGAGATGGGTGCCCTTCCAGTGAGGAAGCGGCTCTGCAGAATCCACCATGCACAAGTCTCCACACAGAACATTTCTTCCCATGTGTGCCCATATTTCACCTACAGATAAAAGTCTTTGGATGCTGTAGCTCGTAAATGACTTGCATATCGTATATCTTTTTAAAACCCTTTTGTTGTTGACATAAGGCCTGATTAACTATTAACAACCAGTTGTCTGTGGGAATTGAGATGAATGAAGCTAAAAAGACCAACCTGAGATAAAAACTCCTTGGCACTCTGGTCCATAAGGGGTTAGTTTGAGCTGGAGTTCCAGCAGTGGTGACACAGTCATCAGCATGTGTAGATCAGGTAGGTAGAGTTAGGCCGTAAGTTTATCTGCCTGCCATTTCAAGGAATGGGTATCCTTCCACTGACTTCCATGATGTTGTTCCGTGGCTCTAGTTGGTACTATTACAATAAAGCCTCTCTCTACTGCAGTACCAAACACAGCTCAATTGCTATTTCATCATTATAAATGGCCAAATAAGAACCAATAACAACATTTTGTATTGCTATTAAATTTAAATTCTATATAAAAGACAACTAAGGCACTCATTCACTGGAAGAAATTTAATCCCTCTTTGTAGGAGAGATCACTTACATTGTCTTCTCTTCGTGTGTCCTGGTTTGGTTTCAATTCAGTGTCCTTTATAAGGACATGTTGCTACCTGTTTGCTTAAAGTTTCTTTAAAATTTTACTTGCCATTCTGTAATATGTCACAGTTACATCTGCTTGCTTGTCTTCATGTATTTCTGCTCAACTTATTTTGTGAAGTTTGTTGAAAACCTGAACAAACGTTTTAGCCTGATTTGACATTGCAAAATTCTGCTACAAATACAGTTCTTTTCAATCTGGATTGCAAATAGTGAGCATTCCTGGAGCCAAATAGCACACAGAGATATACTAATTGCTGCAACAATTTAATTACATTATTTAATTACATTTAATGCAAATGCCAAAAGCCCATTTTTATGGAGGTTTTACTTCTATGAAAATGGTGAATTTCCATTGGGGAGCGATTTTTCTTTTCACAGCACTGAGGAAGGCAGAGATTTGAATGAGTGCCAGATATGCTTTCATTAATATTGCCATACTTTGTTGCAGCTGTGGCTTTTTTTTATAAGACTTGAAATTAAAAATGTTTTCAATTAGATACTCTCAGGGTAATTTTCACTGCAACTTCCAATTTAGCGATTTAGATTAACCATGTGTAAAAAGGCAAAATGACTTTTTTAGTTTTCTCCTTTGACATTTGGCAGCACATCTAGATGTAATGGTTGTGTGGTGTGTTAAACAGACTTCTGATGACAATTCATAGCTTTAGATTGTTAAATTTGACGTGTCGTTCTGCTATCAACCATGAATGAATGAGAGTTTTCTGATGAGTGTCCGAAGCTGTCAGCTTTAAAAGATGACATCAGTTAACTATCCATTTAGACAATCATATATTTGCCTGTTCATCAAGAGTGTCTTGCCATCCCTGTTTTCCACTGACCTTGAAATGAGAAGGTATTAGTTTATTTTTTGAAGTTAGCAAAGAATGTTCTTTGCAAAGGGCTGTTAATGCTGAGAGATCAGGCAGCACTCCAAACATCATGTGGGCGAAATGCTTAACTTCCAATAAGCATAAATTCTGAAATCTTTATTTCAGCCGCAGTCTCCTCACCTTAATCTTTAAAGCATCTTTTTGATTTGTCAGCACTTACTGCACTAGTGCGTTTCCCAAACAAACAAACTCACCCAGCAGCAAGGAGCAGAGAGCAGTGGGTAGCAAGTGTTTCACAGGTCTTTTTGTGGTTCCTAATACTTACTGAATGATGTGAGAGGAGAGTTTAGAGGAAATGGCTTGAGAAACTTCCTTCTCTTTCCTTTAATGTCCCACTTAAAGTGTATTTACTTTCAGTTACTACTCACCTTTAGCTGTTTTCTGTCCTAGGCAATCTCTGAGGAGCCAGGAGGGTGCTCCCAGCACAGGAAATACCCTGGCAGGCAGAGTCCCATCCCAAAGGCTGCAAACACCGCGGGCAGAGCTGGCTGCTCCCAACAGGATTCCCTGCAGTCTCAGGCATGGCAAGGGATGAACAGGGGCCAGGGCCCTCCAGGGTGCCAGTCAGGATGAAAAGGAGATGCTGCAGTGCTGGGAAGCAGCACCTACAGCACAGCCCTGGGCTCAGCTGAACCCTGGGCAGGGTGTCGATGGAAGCCCCCAGGAAGGCTCATCAGGGCAATGAAAGCCTTGTCGTGCCCTCAAGGCCCCAGTATTACAAAGTAATTGTGTAATTTCTTACTGTCTTTAATCTTCCTGGCATAGGTTTTTCGTAGATCATTTTAGCTTTCCTTATTAGTTGTCTGCTTTCCCAAAGTCTAATTCATTGCTATCAACTCTCCACTTCACGTGCTTCCTTTGCTTTCCCCCTCCTGAGGATTAGGCAGCAGATACGTGGGGGTTAAGAAGAATCTTTTATTTAATTCCTTCCCTTGTTCTCTCTGAGGAACTCTTAGACCAGTGAGTTTTTAATAATGTCCTTAAGCAGCACCAGTACAGTTGTTCTTTTTTTGGAGCCCTAAAAAGCCCGTTCCATTTCACATCCGAGTATTTTCAGGTTTGCAACATCAGCCTGGTCAACATGTTAGTGTTAGAGGCATAAACTGCAAGGAGCCTTAGGGAATTTATAGGCAATATAAGGGTTTGGGAATCTGGAATCTGACTGTAAGTTACTAGCTGGAGGAGTAATGCCTTTGATTATAAGCACTTTGAAGCAGAAATCAAATCTTTGCATGTGATTAAACAGCAACTAACACACCAAAGTCCTTGCCCTAATTCAGGTCCTTGTATTTAACTATTTGTGTGGTCTATGTAAAACGAATAAAAATATTTCATTGCATTGTAAAACACCGTGGGTTTGCCCATCTTCAGAATATTTCTGATAAACTCCAGTCTTTTAAATGATTGTAGAAAAAGTAGACCAGTTCAGAATCCAAGCTGATTAAATAAATTAATAATGAACAACAGCGCAAATAAACAGCAAGATTGACTAAGGCTAGAACCTTACCAACAAAAGCAACAAGCCATTCTGACAGTGAAACACAAGAACATCTCCAGCAAAAGTAAGAAAAGGACAACCAATTCACATAGAGTTGTTAAGATACACCCTGACTGAACCGTAGTTTATCTTTCTTTACATGGTACTCATTCTGGGTTTCACGTTTATTGTTGAGAGGATGTTGGTGAATAGAATGAATATTTGCCTTCTACGATATTTGCCTTATACTCGCCTCACATACCTCATTGTCTGGTTCAGCCTCTTTGTACTTAAAGTGTTTTCCAGACAGACTGCACAATTTTAGAATTTTTTTCTTTTTGTGATTTTTCATTTACTTCATTCTTCACATAATGTACTGATCAAAAGCACCCTTTTTTTAGCACATGGCATTTTTATGTGATAAAGATTGGTAAGTTATGATTCATAGATTTTTTTTCTTCCTCTAAGATCATAAGAATGTGCAAGCATTATCATATCAAGAAATATGGTCATACAAATGGCAAAAAGAAAATCTGCATTTTCATTCATGCTACTTTGAAACTAATTTCCTGTGTGAACTTCTCATCGTGAAGGCCAGATGGAAAGACATGTTTTTCATTTTCATTCACTCATATAAATATATGTGGGTAATTTACAGAATTGAAAAAGAACTCGAGTTGTCTGCATCATAGTTTACTCATGTACTTACAAACTGCATCCTTTATTTGATTGTGCATTGTATCTTTATCCCTGTAACCTGGAGTGTTGTCCATCATGGAACTGGTTCATGGGAGAGGCTTCTTTTTTCCCCTTTTCTGAGTTAGGCATTGGTGGTGCAAGGCAAAGCTGGGGCATTGCCCTTCTCTGCCTTGACAAAGCCCTTCTATGCTCACCTGCTTTATGTTAACTGACTGTTGTTTGTTCCTCTTCTCTTTTCATCTCAGATCCTGAATTAATGTTGCAAGCTGTGCTCCTTTCTCTCTCCCAAAAAATACTTTTTTTAATACTCTATTGAGGTTAGTAGTCAATACTTGATTTAATGAACATGGATGAATAATACTGAAATTAAAGTTGTGTCATTGGTTTATTTGTAAGCTTGGCATTTATCTCAAAAGTATTCTTTACAATTTATAAGTTCAAACTAGAATGAAATACCGGGTCTGAGAGTCCAGTGGATTTTTCTGTTTGGAGTGCTGACTCACTACAGCACTTGCTCCTCCATTTTTTTCTTGTCTGAATGCAAATTCTGGTATAAACAAATAATTCTTATTGAAAAGGAAAATCTCTGGATTTTTAAGTGAAGATTTTAATAACCTGGGGTGGGGCATATGAAGTACTGGGATAGATTTTTCAAATGTAGTCTCCTACTGTTTAAGATAATGTCAGTAGGGATTTTTAAAGCTGCCTAAATGTCTGTCTTTAGTGAAATTAACGCATTTTTGAGTGACAGTCTTTGAAAGTTCATCCCCATATAGCTACATTTAAAGTTCTTAATTTATTTATCCTCTGGTGCTGCCTATCACTGTTTTTAACTTTTTTGATGTCCAGCAAAGGACATAATCATATTGTTGTATCAATGAATATTATTTAGGGAGCCAATTTATCTCATTTTTTTTATTCAGGCTTTCTTGCAGGGAACTGTGAATTGTTTTATAGGGCTATCTAGAGCCCATGGAGAATGCAGGCAAGAGTTAACCTCAAGGTTTCCATCCTGCTGAGAAGGGAAATTCTTGTCAGTCTGTTAGATAACAATCCAAAGATGCAGTAAAGGGCAGAGGGGAAGACATTTGATCCCCTGACAACGTGGCTGGGGATAAACACTCCCTCTCTGACTTGCTTCATCTCCACAAAGGCAGCCTGGAAGGAGTGCTGGTTCAAGAACTTCAAAGCTGCACATGCTAATGACCAGCTGCAGAGCGAGTACAGAGGGCTTAGAAATGCTCCTTCTTCCAGCTCTCCAGGGCAGGAGAAAGCACTGGAAAGAGAAAACAGGATTTTTTACTTTGCTCCACATACAAGCCTGATGGACCCACTGGGCAGGGAGGCTCACAGACCTGTCCCTGTAGGTTTGCAGGCTGCAAGGATCCAAATCCTGGCTGGCCTGTGGGCAGGAGCTGCTGTGCCTCCCCTTCCCAGAACGCTGCAGTGGGCAGGTGTTTGGAGAGGTTAGTGTTTATGGAAAGGGCAGAGCAGTGCAAGGATACAGATAACTGCCCTGAACTGAACTGGTATAGAATGCAAACTTTCTTTGGTATCTGCAGAGACAACACCAGAGAAACCATGAGTGAGTGGATGAGCCTTAGGTCTGCTATTTACCAACCAGCTAAAAGCTAAGAGTGAGATGGTTTTGTGGTGGAGATGGCATGCTGGGATTAAATTTGGATTTATTATAGAGGTAGTACTTTAAATGTAATGGTAATGCTCAGAAATGTATCCTTTAGAAATAGGACATTCTGTGCCAATTCCTTTCGTGAACCCAGGCACAATATCATTATGTTTATGATTTAAATCTTATTTTGCACCCTCCATCGCTTGTGTCTGAAAGGCTCATTTACCATAGACAGCAGTGAAGGTATATGCTCAAAATGACTACTAGGCTGAAATCCTGTTCCCTGGCTCATAGAGTAAAGCAATGGAAATATTCCCTTCTCTGTCCTTTCAAGATCTCTCACTGAACTTATAATCAGACACCTCTTGCTCAAAGTTTTGAGGCAAAAGTAACTCAAAAAACTTCAGGGCTTTACTTGTAAGATCAAAGGGTGGCTGGCAAGATAGAGAAGATAAGTCTTTAACTTTGCAGTTAATAATGCCAGAAAGTTTGATCCTTTGCTGATTAATCATTGCTTTGGACCAAGTAAATAGTGCTTCTTCTGAGCGAACGAATGGGGCCAGATTTAAAATGATTTAGAGAACTGTCTGGCCATTTAAGACAGGTCATTTGTAAACTGCTGAATTTAATTACAACATGGGTTATCATCTCCAAAACAATTAAAAGAACACAGCCTAGTTTTTAAAGAGAGCCTGAGGTACAAATACAGCGTAGGTGCTGGGTTGGCAAATCACACCTATTTAAAGACTGTGGAGAGGGGACTCAGGTTCCCTGCTTGGTCTGACGCTGCCGTGCCCATGGAAGCAGGACCCAGTGTACTGTCTTTTATGTGCCATTTTTCCTGGTGTCCTGTGCACTCCCTCCTTCGATTTTGTCCTACTCATTTCCAGTGCTCCTTTCCACTCAGCAAAAGGATTGCAGTCCTGTGATTAGTATTTGACAAAGACAGGCATGAAAAATTGGGCGGTGACAAGCTGTTTCTTTGGACTTCTAGATGCTGCTCTAATAATTTAATGTATATTCTCTATAGAACTGGAGCTCTTCCTCTGCACAATGAGAAAAGGAGCATGTGCTTATTGAGTGCCTCAGGTGCCTGCTGTGTTGTGAATGTAATGCTACTCATAACAGATTGCTGTGCTGGGGAGGGTAGCAGTGGGTTTGGGAGCTGCAGTCTACACAGACATGACTAAATCTGTTTCATCTTTCTCCTCTGAGAATCTCCTTGGCGTTTCTATTTCTATTCATGTGCTTGAAGGATTTGCTGAAGAGGAAAGTTGCTTCACAAACCACAAGCTTAGGGAGAATTTTCCCCTTCATAATAGAGAATAGTGTCAGTCCACACGTCATTGAGAATCATTTAGTCCTTTGGGCGTTAAAGAAGTTTGTCTGGATATTTTAAAAGTAATTTTAGGGCAACCAGTTCTTTCCAGTAATAGTCCTTAGTAGACTTTTTTATCCTTTTAAGGAAAGTACTTTAGTTTTGGGAAAAAGAAAGGGTGGGAGCCCATGTGCCAGGGAGAGAAACCATGATCACCACATGAAGCCAGTGGGGCTTAGCACTTACCAGTGACCAGCAGCCAACCCCAAAATCTCTTAGGACCCACCTACAGCTCAGGGTATGAAATCTGACAGTTTCTTTATGCATTTCCCTAAGGCAAGTGTGATGTTTATCTAACTTCAAGGTTTGGTCTAGCCAGAGGAAAGAGTTATGGTGTGTGTTGCTTTCACAGACTCAAATATTGACCTCAAAGTGTGTCATGTTTTTAGGAAAATGATAAAGCCTCTTTTTACTTTGAAAACAAGGAGCACTGCGTGAATTACGCTGACACTCACAGATTATGCCATGCATATTTTGTGGAGAGTCCTTCCAAGGAATTAATTAATTTGTCTATGCTATGAAGTAGGAAGAGTTTTTAAATTCAGCTTGGGTATAGTTTCGCTATAAAATGCATGGCAAATCTACTCATCATGCTGTGTTACACAATTGTGCAAGATGTGTTTTGAAAGTAACCTTCAGATGATTCCTTGTTTAGAGAGTTAGGATGTAGCTTTAAGCATGGATGCTACAAAGTCAAAATAAAATTTTTCTGCCTTAATGCTATCACTGTTGATGACCATTCTGGCAAGAGCTTTACTATGAGGAAAAATACTTCCTAAAATAGCTCAGTAACACAATAATATTCTGATGTCACTTTTGGATTGAAAGTTAGGAGTTGATATATTATTGTGGGGAGGAAAAAAGTAAGGAAATGTATCTCAGCTAACCTAACGCTTTCAGATTTTTGCTGTAGCTTTGCAAATTCTGGTTTACTTGACTCTCCTCACTGCATGAATTGTCTGAAATACCAAACTCTGCTATGTTTGCTTTCTCTTTTATGCCTTCACAAAGTTCTCAATTCATTCTCTCGTCTCTCTCTCTCTGTTTCTCTCTTCTCTCTCTGTTTATTTTCTTTTTTGGTGGGGTGCCCTGAATCTCTGAAGCAGTGCAGGAGGCTGAACAGGAAGATGTAAAGGTGGTAGTGGACGCCCAAGCTCCGAAACCAACTAAAAAAGCCAAGGCAGCAGCTGCGAGCTGTCAGAGTAGCAGCACCAGAAAGGAGAAAAAAGGGAAACACAAAGGTTAGCTGCATGCAGCTGCATGTCAGATGTTAAATTCATTATTTTGCTGTCCATTCTCTCTCTCTCTTGTTTTTTATGTAATTTATTTGAAAATCTGAAAATTGTCTAAAAGTCATTTCCTGAAATTTTTCTGAGGTTGGAAAATATATGTGACTTGGTCTTGTCTGGGCATGTCCAGCCTTGGAGTCAAAAAATTTGTAAATGAAGACTTTTCCAAAGGAGAGTGTTTGTTCAAATTGCAGAGGAGGAAGAAAGTTCTGAAGGAAAGATGCTGGTGTTTTCCTGCAGTGTTTAAAAAAAAAAGAGAGCCATCTTGCAAGAGTGTGCTTTTTTAGATTATCTGAAAGTAATCTGGTTTGGAGAAGCAGGCTTAAATTGCAGCTGCTTCTGTCCAGATTCTGACTGAGGTTGAAATTATACGAATTAGAGGTTAAGGGGATGTTTTGAAAATCAATTCAACGAAACTGAGGTAACATCCTCAAAGGGGTTTTTCAAGTTGTTACTTCAGTGTTACTCTATCCCACCTGACAAATGGGGGGGTGTTTGTATGAAAAATTTTCTGCAATGACTTTGTGTGTGATTAGGTAGACAAAAAAAATACACTATTGGTAATGACAAAAGAGTAGGTAGAAATGACATTTCTAGGCCACTAATAGATTTAAAATCTGGGCTACATAGACTAGGTGGAAGAAGTAACGAGCTGCTGTACCGGTGCTCAGATTTTGTACATATACATGTGTACTCTCACAGAAAAAGAGATGCTGCTGTACCACACACAGTTACTTTTTATTTGGTGACATGAAATAACTTCCCAATAATTTGCAGTTCTTGAATAAGGCCACTGTAACACTGTCCTGCCTGGACTGGACTGTATTCCTGTCTTGTGCACATCCAACAGTTTCTCCACTGTTGCTGCAGTGAGAAAGTAGTGTATATCCTTGACAAGTCTCTTTAAAGATAGCAATGACTAATAAGGTTAATTAGTGAGGTCAAAGTATTGGGGCTTATCTATAGGGATTTTGCAGGACTTGAGCCTACCTTAGCAAAATCCTTTGCGTATTGCAGCTTAATTCTTGAGATCTGAACCTAAAGCATCTCTCTCTCTGTTATTCTTCTGGCTGCAAGGGAAGCTCTAGGTTATACAGGCTTTAGAGCCTGGCCCTGAGCTAAATGCTGTTCAAATATTTGAGAAAAGATGGTGTGGGTCAAAGGTAAAATTAACTGAATGTAAAAATTGTTGGCAAAATAAATGAACAGAAAGCGAACGTTTCCCAGTTTAATGTAAAAAGTTATGGCGTTCCACCATAATAATACAAATGTCAATTTTATTTTGAAGTACATCTTGCTGAGAGTAAAAATTCTTTTGCTAGTTTAAAAGAAAACCTGTAAGAGACCATTATGTGAACTAATACTTCAATCGTGGTTACAGCATAGCCTTGAGGCTCCGTTTTATCTCATATAACGCCTCTTCTGACATGCCTGTGTCTGCACTGTGTTCAGAACTGAAGATATTCTGCTGCACAGTTTTCATTATCCCACAGCAGGTAACACCTAGAATTTTTCTCACGTGCCAGTTATAATTTTACTCATCTTCTGAAAAACCCCCCAAGCAGCCAAACGTTGGCCTATGTTAATAAAAGCAAGTTGTGTCAGTAAAAGTAAAGTCACTTTACGTAGACTGAGAACTTTGACATGCTGACACTGCTCCATATGTTGGGAACTAATATTGTTAGCTCCAGAAGCCTCAGCCTGTGCTGCATTTCTTATTGCTCATCCTGCTGTGCTATGGGAGCTCTTCCCTGGCCTTCAGCATTTGCCCATCAGCTCCAAGTTTTCAGAGAGTAGAGGTGTTATTCATCAATTATACTAAAGAAAACACTGAGTATCTCCTCTCCTCAAGTTCATGTTGATGATTAGTAGCAAATAAAAGTCAGTTAAAGTATGTTCAGAGCACACACGTAGCACCTCATCAAGCTCATCTACTATTTCTGTAAACTGGTATTTAGCTGTTCATTCACGTATGATTTCACCCTTGGAATAATACCTGGTTTACCTTTGACAGTGTTGTAAACTTGGGAGGATTATGACTGGATTTCCAGTCTTCCATCCTTATCAAAGCTGCAAAATACTTTTTTATTGGATGTAAGAGTAAAACCAAATGCGTCTTTAAAATTCCAGAGGGATTTTACTGATAAATCCACTACAGACACAGCTAATTTTATACTTAGGAATAAAGAAAATGCAAGTGGTAACAGACCCCTATAGTGGAACTTGTATTAATTTTCAGTTACTTTTTAAAACAAATGTGAGTCTTAAGAAAAGATTTTTTTATAACAATATTGAATGGATTTGCTAATAACTTCAGATCTAACTACAAAAATTGATGAAGGGGAAATGGTTTTATGCCATGTTTTGGCACAAGAGATTTTGCTGGAAGGAGATCATTGTTAATTAGAGCAAATCTTGGGAAATTTTAGGCTCTGCTTTTAGCTTTGCAATTGCTTCAGGTTTGTCTCCACTCTGAGTGTAACCTTTGTATGTCCCGTAAATGAGCAGGATGAATGCTGAGGAGTGAGTGCACTTGATGTGCTAAAATAGGATTTTAAAGGTTTTTGTTAGTATTTAGCTGTAGTGGACCTTACCTTTCTAAGCATAGCCAAGCGCTTTGTGTTTCAAGAAAAAGAACATTTAGGCCAGATCCTATGAACAAGAAGCTAATTCAGAGCAAAAAATTGTTGAATTATACATGAGTAGCTGTTGAAGCTGTAGTGTAATGACTGCACTCTGGTTTTAGATGTGTAATGCTTTTTTAAGTGGCTTGAAGAGTGATGAAGCTGTGATCAGAACAATGTGCTGAAGACAAACGCGAGAGAAATATCAGGTTTAATGAGGTTATGCTGACACAGGAGAAGGAATGTAGCTAACTGCTCATGTCAGTGCACTTTGTAATTCTGTGATGGGTAACATGGTATTCAGCCATTTTTTCTAAATCTGTGATTATTGCTGGTATTTCTTAATGGCAGCGTGCACTGTGCCTATTTTTAAAAAGAACCATAATTTTTGTGGGACAGAGCCTGGAACTGCAGTAAATCGATGACATTTTGTAGTAGCTTAGCTCATTAAACTGGTATTTCTGAAAGCTTTGGTCTCACACTTTATTGCTTCCCATAATATTCAGTATTGGGGAAAAAACCCCCTCAAGATGTAACAAATGCATATGTAAAATGTTTTTCCAGTGGACATAGTGGATCAAATTCTGGTTTGATTTGTGGCAGGTTGGGGTGATTGAGGATAGCAGTGAACCCAGTGTACAGCATCACTAGGTGGTTCAACAGAAAAGTCATGCAGATTAGTGAAAATATTTGCAGCAGGAACCTATGAAAAGTATGCACCCTACATAGTATTACAAAACCAGAGCATCTTTAGCTATCAAATACCTTGGTGATTCTTTTGAAAAGGCAATTCATGAAAATTTATCAGGTACATGGTGTGTGTGGCTTTTTGTTTGGTGGGGTTTTTTCCCCTAAGATAGGTTTACAAAGAAGTTAATGAATATACAGGATAAAGTGCATTTTTTGGCTGTGTACAGTGAATGGGGCAAATCAGGAAGATAAAATGGAACCTTTAAAAAACCCCAGAGAAGCATGCAAAGCGAGGAGTTAACACAAAGTGAAATCTGATATGAAAATTCAAGAATCATTCTGTGAAAAGTTATTGGTGGTTGGTTGGTTTTGGGTTTTTTTTCCCAGCATTCTTGCACTTAGAGTATGTAGGTACATTCTAGGAAAACTCACTCTGAACTGCCATGGACAGCATAAATGAAGATTTCTTTTTCATCTGTGAAATCAGGAACCTGGATGTGTTTGAAATATCGAAATCAACAATACTTTCGCACAAATTTTTCTCTTACGCTGTACTTTAAGTGTGAGTGGTACGTTGGGTATTTCCTGCTGACTTTCTGGGAGTCAGGAAGCAGATGAGCTGCTCTGACACACAGAGCTTTTCCTGCCAGGGTGGCTATTCCATGTTTTGATTTGGTTGGCTTCTTCTGTGTTTCTTCTCTCTCTTTCACGCCTGTCTGACTGTTTTGATTTGTGCATCCTGTCCCGTTTTCGTATGTAACAAGCAGCTACATTAACACTGGCTGGCTCAGAAAGCAGCAGCATTTGTTGGGTAAGAAGCATCATTTCTCACTGTAGCACTTCCTTTCTGATGGGGGGGAGGGAAGTTCATGTAAAGCGGATTTATCTCGGCTTCCCTGGGCACTAAAAAGAAAGGGTAGGAAGAACAATAAGTGAATTTCCACCAAGAAAGGTCCTGTTATTTCTAGATCTGACAAACCTTTCAGGCTGCGCTTTGGCAACACATGAACTTGATTGTGAAGAAGTAATTTTGACCTCCTAAGAAAAAGATTTATGAATGTGTACAGTTCCTGCTACTGTTTTCTAGATTTCATCAAAGTGAGTATAGAGCTTAGTGCTCAAGTACTTCCTTTTAGTGTCCTGATCTGGTGCCAGCAACAGACCTTATTTTGATGGAGGTTTGGACTAAATCACCTCTAGATGTCCTTTCAGAAAAAATTTCTATTTGCTCCCTTTCCCTCTAAACAAATCCCTGTGTGATTTTGCAGTTGCTTGAACCCTGATCAGTGGACTCACAGCCCCCACGAGAACAGGAATGTACTGGGAAATGGATAGAAAATATTGACAGCAGGGTTTGCTTTAAGCCAGGTTCTCTGCAGGATGGAAACTGTTTGTTCTGGTGTCAGATCTCCCCGGGATTCCCTGTCCTTGACCTCAGAGCAGGCCATCCTTTGAAGGGTTTTGCTGCTGTCCCTCAGTTGGAGGGAGAGCTGCTCTGCGGTGGTCTTGAATAGCAGTTGCACCCACAGCCTTGGGTGTTTTCCACGTGGATGTGACTCCTTTGTCAGACCTAAGTGAGCTCAGAAAATGTGAGTTCTCTTCCAGAGGCCTCCTGCCTGACCTTGGTCAGCTCTCCAGGTCTGATCCGCAAAGGGCTTAATCATATTCTTCGTCTGTGAGCAGTATGCCCAGCTTCACACATCAAACTCGTGCCTTAAATGCTCTATAAAATGAGAACAAGAACTTCTCTGTCCTGCAGCTCCTTATTTGTAAAGCAGGGACAGAATTACTTGTTTTCTGTGTTACGTTCGTCTCCTGATACGTACTCTTGTTTGCCATTCAGTAGTTTAGATTGCCAGCTTTTAAGAGATTGGTGTTGCCTGTTTATAAATATTGTCTAGAAGATTTTAGGTGCTAAGAGAAGACAGAGGTTGATGAATAGTCGTTTATAGGATGTAAATGCCAGCAATCCTCATTTACTGATGCTTTTTTTTCCCCCTGTATTGATTTGTTTTCATTTCTGGCACCTCTGGTTTTCATCTGGGACATGACCATGTCAAAGTGCACCAGAGGCCTTTACTGAAGGGACTGGTATTCTGAGGGTTGTTCCAATCGTCTTCTTTCCTCTCTGCCCTCCTTCACATTTGCTTCTCAAAAGTTCCCCTTTCTTCTTAGCAGGTATTCAAGGCTGTCTCTGTCAGACTTTTCCCTACCTTTTTTTTGGGAAACACTGTAAAAAATGCTGGCCGTAGCAATAAATACCCTTTTTGGCACAACCCACTCAACTTTTTTGCTTCTTTTGACCCTGTCCTTAAGCACAGAAACTATAGATGAGTGTCTTGTTTTATTACATGGAGAACCATCCTTCTAGGAAGTGGATGAAAAGGAGTCAGTGAGGGAAAGACAGGGAGAGATCCACCTTGAATATCATGATGGCACAAGCTTGGAAGTGTTTTCAGATGTTTTCAGACATTTGGTAGGTGGTGGTAAAGCTGCCTGTTGAGCTATGGCTTAAAAGATGCACTTATACCTCGTGATGTAGAAAAATGTGTATGTATGCCTGAATTTAATCCCATTTTACACAGGCATGTGTAGCTACAAGGATTATGCACATACACAAGTATTAAATAGTTAATGCTGCATTTGCCATGAACCACCTACAGTGTTCTAATGCAGCAGAGGTTCTTTTTTTTTCCTTTTTTTTTCTTTTTTTTAATCCTCTCTGTCTTGCTACATATTTCATTCCCTTAAATGTGCTCACCAGTGGAACCATTCATAACACTTAATAACACACTCTACCAGTGATGCGCTCTTCAGAATACTGAAATTGATTTTTCTTCTCTAAAACTGTGACCTGCCAGTGCAGCCTTTGTCCTGATTCCTAATAGTACATGATGTTCCTGACAGTATGGGGTGTGAGTGCAGATGTTCTGCAGCCTCAGTGCAATCTCCAGTGCTGTCGAAGGCATTTCATTTGCTGCAGATCAATGTCTGCTTCGAAGAGGAATAATTAAAGTGTTTTGTTCCTTCTCAAAAGCGTTCTCAACATTCGGTTTGTATCATCTAATGCTTAATAAGGGGCTAGATATGATATTCATGAGGCATTTGTTAAACTCACGGATGCTGAACGCTTTTAAAATTCAGAATATTAAGGTAAGAACCTAACTTTAGGCAGCCACTTTAATGATAATGGTTAATATTGTAAAAGCTGTTAAAAATACCACAGAGGGTCTGAGCAGCTACCTGTATGTTCTAGAGCACCTCTGTGGTGCTTCTCCTAGCATAAATTTTAAGAAAAATGCTGTTCTCTTCACTGCCATATTATACCTGCAGCACAGCAAGTGATACTGTTTGTTCTGTATCATGCAGAGCTGCTTCTGAAACTGTCATCCCAGCAAGGTCACAGAGACATTTCCATGGACTTTATCTAGTCCTTCAAGGTTGGATGGACAGATTATTTATTTGCTGTTATTCGTAGTTGTTGTTGGCTTTGCTGCAAGTAAATCAGAATTTGCAGCCTTGGTGCAGAAGTTGCCAAGGTCTGTGTAATGCAGATGAATTGATAACTCCTTGTGCTCTTGAGCTGTGTGAGTTTAACACCTCTGCGGTGTCAGACTGCATCTCCTTGGGTGGTTGCACAGCCAGAGCTGTTCCTGGGGGTGTGGACCACTCCTTTTTCCACTTCTGCTTTGTATTGCAGTGGCAGTGACAGCAGATATTGTGAAGTACAGTTGAGCATGCTAAATGTATCATCCAGCTGTCTTTTAATGCAAGATGACAGCTGCTGGCAAAGCAGGATGAAATGGTATTCTTGGAGACTTCTGCTACAGATCACAGTCCAAAAAAAATCCCGATCCCTGCAGCTCCTTCTCACAGGGTTTATTCAGCTCTGTTTGGTGTGAGAAGCACCATATTCCTTTACTGAATTAGCTCTTTGTAGTGCTTGCTAAGTCTCCACAATGTTGTTTGCTTATTAACAAAAATTTTGCAACAGCAGCAGTGTACTGCTCATGCTGTTTATTATATCTATACATGAAAATATTACCATTTTTATAGAGCTGGTTTAGTAGCATATTCCAGCTCTGTGTCTTAACTAAGACCCGAAGTACATTTGCAGTCTGATGTTTTACCTCGCTGTCCTGAAGATACAAAATGAAGTTCGCTTGTGGTAAGAACACCCCCCACCCTTTATTTTCTTTTTCTCTTTTCAGAGGTGGTTTACAGCCATAAGGAGGTAAATAGTTTCTTTCTGGCTGGGGTCAGGAGCCACAGGATCACAGCATGGCTGAGGCTGGGAGGTGCCTCTGGGCACGGTCTAGTCCCACATCCCTGCTCACAGCAGGTTGCTCAGGACCATGCCTGGCTGGGATTTAAGCATCTCAAGAGGATGGGGGTTCCAGGGAATATGTAGTGTCTTCCTTATAGTTTTGCTCTGATGTATTAACTGTGTGGCAGTTTCCTAACTCAGAAGGTGTATTTATGTTTGTTAACATGCTGTTGGATAAACTGCCAGACCTACTTGTGAATTTTCCAGGTTTTTGAAGCTTTGAAGTATTTCATAACAGCAGTGGTGTTTATGTGGGGATATGCCATAACCTGGGACTCAGGTTCATCTGTTTCTGGATCACCTGTGTGCCCTTATGAAAATTTTATCTGTTTTCTTTGTCAGTTCTCTCCAGTGTCTCTCTTCTGCTTAGTTTTCAGTGTTTCTGGTGCACGGGGTGGGTGTGCTTTGGGCTGAGGAGGGCAACAGTGAAATCCTGATCCTGTCCTGGAGATTCTCTAGTGCAGTATGTGGGAAGTAAAATGTTTGCCTTGGAGACTAGCTTAGTCTTGTTTATGTCTAGAAATGTTACTGAATGTGAACATGCAATCTCTGGTTCCTAGAAAAGCTGCTTTTTTTTTGCGAGTGAGCAATTCTCTTTTCAGTAACTTCTTGACACAAAGACAGCTAAGGCTTTTGCTGCTGTCTGACAGGGATTGATGGCCCAGCTGCTTTTCAAGATGATGTTCAGAAGATAGGAAGTCAAGTGCAGATTCTCACTGTTGGACAATCTAGCCATGATGAAGATGATGGAGAGAAAGTGGCTAGTAGCCAACAACAGCAAAGCAAACAAGACCTTAGAACAGCAATGCAGAAAAAAGGTAAGTAAGTAAAGCTTGCTTCATGTTCTCACTGCCTCCTTGATGTACATTGACTCCTTTTCCTATTCTCATTCTCAGCCCTAGCCTAAGCAGAGTTTGTTAGTTCTGTGTGTCTTCTCCTCAGAGTCTGCTGGGCTCTATTCTGTTACATAAAAAACCCCAAAACCCCAAACCTAAAAAAATATAAAATAGTGGAATTCTCTCTTGTCTCAGGGAACAAGAGCTCTGTAGGCTCTCGAGGATGTGGCTTCCCCATCTGCAGTGCAGTGCCATTATTACAGTACCAGGCAGATGCCAATGCTCACATCCATCTGTTCACATTTTTATAATGTGCAGCTCTGGAAATCACTTACTCGATGGCTAAAAACAGCATGAAATAGCAACATTCAAACTAGAATATTAATTTCAGTGGTGCAGTCAGTTACACATTGTTCATGTTTTCATAGTGTGTGTTCATGGTTGCAGAGGTGAAAAGTACACCACTGTGCACTCTGCAGCTTTTCCCACGCAGAGTCCTCAGATGTTCTGGAATATTTTTTTTTCCAGAGGCACGCATGCTTTGGGAGGCAGATTGTGTACGTACACATTCACGCTTCTGTCTCTTCCTTCCTGCACTGTCGTTATCTCCCCTTAGACACTAACCGTAGGAAGGAAAAAAAATATCCCCAAACCCTCACAAAGCGTTTTCTGAAGACATTTGCTTTGGAGTTGTTCTTCTTCAGTGTAAAGCTTTTGAAGCAAAGATGGCTCAAGCCAAGAGTGCTCTGATGCTTTAAGAATAAACTCTTTGTGTATAAAGAGCAAAATGTAAGTGCAAACTTGACTCGTGTAGAATGGACTATTCATACCTAAATGCCGCCTCTTGTCTGCAGAGCAGTTCTCACTAAGATTCATTTTTTCTGGGATGTTACCCTGCAGATGTGAGCAGCTCCAACTGAAATGGGCAGATTTGCTCCAAGTGCGCTATTTCCTGGGCATTTGAGTTGTAGGGGTGTTGGGCATGACTAACAAGTTCTGATCTGTGTGGTGATTGTGTTGCCTTAGACCATGGCTCAGAATATTTAATTGTCAGGCACACTACTAAATTAAAGCTGATTGACTTGAAAAGTACCCACAGACTTCGCAAATTAGGTCACAGGGCTCATATTTTTGCTCTGGGGGACACTTCTAGTTTTGATGGGTTTTGCCAGGTTATCATATATTTTTATTCTTTCCAAATTTGTGTTTATTTTTAATAGAAGCAGTGAGTGAAATTTTTTTTGTTTTCTTTGTTTCTGTATACTCTCAAATATATGATAGGACTTTTTTTACCAGGTCTGAGTATACTCCTGATCAGAACAGACACTGCTAAGAGTCTAGAACCACTAGTCTGTTTCAAGTTGAGGCAAGGGGGACTTTTATTTAAATGGGAGTACCAAGGTTTATTCATTTTTGTTAACAGCAGAGCTATGCTGGGTGAGACACAAAGACAGGTATTAAGACAATGCCAGCAGCATCTCTGTAAATTATTTTTACTATGTGTGTATGGTTTGATGCTTGATACCAGCAGAGGAGGCTCGTTAGGAAGTTTTGAGTATCCCACTATTGATGTGATACTTTATGCAGAGATAAAGCTCTTCATGTGGATTCCCACTGCCACTTCACTGCCTGTGGCATGTCCTTACTGGCATGGCACCTGAAAGGTGTTTAGAGTTGCTGTCTCCCATCAGGCCTTTCCTTGCATGGAGCGGGAGCAAAAGGAGAGGAACACAGAGATAAGGCTCTGCAGAAAGGGACCTGGGGACCCTGGTCAATAGCAAGTTGAACGTGAGCCAGCAGTGCCCTGGCAGCCAGGAGGGCCAAGCGTGTCCTGGGGGGCATCGGGGACAGCATCGCCAGCCGGGCAAGGGAGGGGATTGTCCCGCTCTGCTCTGCACTGGGGAGGCCTCACCTCCAGTGCTGGGGGCATCTTGGGATGCCACAATATAGAAAAGACATCAAACTATTAGAGGGTGTCCAAAGGAGGCCACAAGGATGGTGAGGGGTGTGTAGAGGAAGCTGCATGAGGAGTGGCTGAGGGCACTTGGTCTGTTCAGCCTGGAGAAGACTGAGGGGAGACCTCATTGTGGTCTTCAACATCCTCATGAGGGGAGGAGGAGGGGCAGGCACTGATCTCTTCTCTATGGTGACAGTGAAAGGACCCAAGGGAATGGCCTGAAGCTGAGTCAGGGGAGGTTTAGGTTGGATATGAAAAAAAGGTTTTTCACCCAGAGGGTGGTTGGGCACTGGATCAGGCTCCCCAGGGCAGTGGTCACAGCACCAAGCCTGACAGAGCTCAAGAAGCATTTGGACAATGCTCTCAGGTACACGGTGTGACTCTTGGGGTGTCCTGTGCAGGTCCAGTAGACTCCATGATCGTGAAGGGTCCCTTCCAACTCAGCATTTTCTATGGTTCTATGAAATGCTAACTAGTCTAATGGGGAAAGCTGAATCCCATTGGATTTGCGTAGCCCTGGTTCGTGCCTGTTCTGCTCTTTGGCACTAACCTGGTGGAGAGAAGCTTCTCTTAGCACGTGTCTCTGCTTCCCCAGTGAGTCAAGTTCTGTTACAAGACAAGAGGTTATAGGCTACTGAGAGTGAAAAGAATATGCCACTTGTAAGAAAATGCCAAATGCTTTATTTGATTTCTCCATCTGTTGGAAATTGCCATCCTAGAATAATTTTCCTCCTGCGGGAAATATTCGTCCTTTTGATTTCCAGAGTGTTAATCTGTAGTTTCTCCCTGGCAAATGAGTCACCAGGACAGAGTCAGACTTCCATAAGCTTTAACACTGAATAACTAACATGTAGTCCTCACACTTACCAGTTTCCAATATGTCTCTGTAAAGGACATGGAATGAGCAACTGGGTCTTAGTTCTTCTTTGCCACCTGAAGTTTTGAGATTTAGGGAAGGGATCGATTTCATTTCTGCATTCAAAATCAAAACAGGTGCTCCCTGAAGCATTTTTCCCTGCAGGCCATGAGTGCAGACTTTTCTAAGGCTGGCACAGAATTTTCACTGCTAAAGGATTGGTGGTGAAATAGTGAGCACAGGTGTGGAAATAAACCAGTTCTGTCTGTGGATATGAATTATGGCTTTATTGTGCAGCTGCCAGCTGAGGAGATGGACTGTGTCTATTACCCATGCACCGAGCCTAGAACATGGTTGTCCTTATTAAGAAATAATGCTTGTGATTAATGAGTGTGTGATTAATAATGAATGAATTCTACAGGCTTTGAAAATATCTGTTGACCTGTGAACTCAGGCCTCCCTTGCATAACCAGATCCTATTGAAAGGTTTTGCTGTCGTGCTCTGTGGTGTATGTCAGCACTGGGGGAGCTGAAGAAGTGGATAATGAGACCTTTCACGGGGCAGCTGAACGGAATGCAAGCATTGCTTATGCTCCTGGTTTACTTTTATACCCTCACTCTTACTACTCTGGTGGTATTTCACTATCCAGTGTGCATCTGGGTATTCTAAAACGATATGTACTGAAGTTATTGGAAGCAGCAGTTACAGGAAAAAAAGTATTTTAGTGCCTTTTTTGGCTGTCTTTTTCTTCATCCGTTCCAAAATTTGAATTGAAGAAAACTATTACTGAGTCTATATCTGCTGTTTATATTTCTGAAAATCAGTTTGGTTTAGCGTCTGCTTGTTACAGACCAAATTCATATTCCAGAAGACTAAACTACAAGAAAATCTTCATGCATATCCCTGGAGCTCCCAGAAATACAGTTTAGAGAGCCTGATTTCATCTTTCAATGATGAGGATGCAGTAGGAACAGGGAATGAGGCAGAATTTAGGCCATCTGAATATGAATCTGAATACTTCTTTCAATGTGACTGACTCAATATTGTGTGGAATCTGTGTGTGCCACTTATGTCAGTCAGGTTTTTATTTTGTTAGAATTCAAAAGTAGGCCCCAACCCTACCATGCAGGGCACATCATGCACAGAAGTGTTGGTGGCACATCTGCTCAGTGTGGATGACGTTTCCCAAAGCTTCAGCTCTGTGATCCAGGGCTTGTTCACTTTATTCAAGGTCCTGAAAGTGAAGATCACAGCAGGTATAAGCAGGTAGAAGGTGAATTTGATTGTGCAGTGCAGCAATTGCGAATCCAGGCAGCAGCATTGTGGCCCCATCCCATAAGCCTTTAGCCCTGTGTGGAGTCCTCTTGCCAGGTTACGCTTGTTCACTCAATTAAGGGTTTGCAGAATGAAACCCTTGGATTTTTTCCTTTCCCAGATCCCCATGCAAATACATCCTGGTCCTCTTCCACCTCCCAATCCAGTCTTGTCGCCCTGGATCATGTTCCTGGTAAGTACAGAGGGAAAAAGTGAATTATGCCCATGCTGCTTGGCTCTGGACATCTGCATTTCATTTATCCTTCTACGTTGGACTTACCCGTAACAGGAATTCTGGACCAAGTGATGTTTCTTGGTTTCTTTTAAAGGATAAAATATAACCTCTAATATGTGGAACTTAAGAGAGCTTGAACTTGAATATGGGGTGGCTTCGTGTGCATGATATGAAAAACTTGGAAAAACTAGGCCTGGCAAATGTCTCACCATTGATGCTTTTCGCTGCTAAGACCTATTTGATGTTCAAAGTTGTGTTTCCCTTTGAAATGTCTGAGGTTTTGAATTCCTGTAGAGTCAAATTTTCAAGTGCTGTAAGGCAGTTCTGCTGGCCTGGGCTGATACTATTCTTTACATGAAATAAAGATGCATGAGAACACTTCCTTGATGGGAATGTTTCTTTTTGGTCTAAGATGTGCTCTTCAGCAGACCACATAGGAACAGCTGAAAGTGTGCTGTAAAAGGGCTCATATTTTAATTGTGAAGGTTTCCATGTGGCTGTGCTATGTTGTCCTCTCAGCTCCAATTTCAGCTTTATGATTTTGTGTTGTGTTTGAAGTACTTGATTGGATGAAGATGATCTGAATTTAGTTATTTGCTCCTGTATCAGTGGATAACTCAATCCTCTCTGTGGAATGGAAACTATGATGTTTCCTTTCTCTTCTGCTTGAATGTTTTGGCTTCTCAGGACAGATGCTGTCTCACCCATATATTCATGCACTGCCTCACACAGTGAACCACTCTCACACACCCCCTCGCTCACCTGTGAGCCTAAGGGTGCAGCAGTCTGATAACTGATGTTTTACAGCACGTATGGACAGCTTTAATCCATCAGTATTTCATGTAAGTGTGCTGCTTTCTCCTCAGGCATTTCAAGTAGCATGAATTTTGATGAGGAAGAAGATGAGGAGGATGAAGACAGCTCCAGTTCTTCACAGTTAAACAGTAACACCCGGCCTGGTTCTGCCACGAGCAAGAAATCCAATAAGGTAAGGGGAGAGTTCTGAAGAAGGGCCGTGCAAGCTGCTATGTACTGCATGATTTCAGGGTGCACTCAGGACAGGCCTGGCTTTCTTGTTCTTTTTTTAATATGCACTGGAGGATCTCCAAGGTGATTTACTGTGATAGCTCTCAGGCTTCGCAAGAGCAAGCAATGAACGTAATGACTTGGAGAAAAGAATGGCAAATATTGTCTGAACTTGAATGAAGAGAAACGTAAACAGTAAATATTTACCTTTCTACCTCTTGCAGGTTCTCAGAAGGATCTTTTGTTTCCACTGCCGTTTTCTGGGCATTTTCCCACCCTGTTCTCTCTGCTACCATCCGAACATAAAATAAGGGTTTGGCTGGTTCAAATATTCTAAATCACAAGCCCTTGCTGAACAGTTGGTGGTGCCCTGCTCTTTTATATACTGCACTGACTTCTCATCTTTGTTAGATCTCTCTGGAGCTTAAGCTCTTGCTCCCTATCCCATTTCTTCCTTTTGTCAAAGGCCACCCCTGTCCTTGAGTAGGGCCTTCTGACAAAAGGAGTGTGGTGAGATGGGAAGGTGTGAGCCAGGGTTTGCTCTGTAACCACTGTACAGCCTTCTATCTGTGCAGCCACCCCGTTCTGCTCTGCCAGGCGGGTCTGTACAGGGAGCCTCAGCAAGGCAATGTGTCCCTTGATCTGATTTTTTTAAAGTGCAGCTTCTATCAAATGCCATTTCTTTTTGCTTATAACCTTGTAAATCGAAGTTAAAAAAAACCTGAATTTTGCTTGTTGTCTTAGGAAGCGGCCTCAGCCCCCAGTCCTTCCACAAATGAGCCTCTCATAGATGTGGATGACCTGGAGGAGTTTGCTGTCAGACCTGCTCCACAGGGGGTCACTGTCAAGTGCAGGATCACAAGAGACAAGAAGGGAATGGACCGAGGGATGTACCCTACTTATTACCTCCACTTGGAAAGGGAGCATGGTAAAAAGGTCATAAAATAACTTGAATGGCATACCAGTTGCAACTGAATATTAAAAAGAAAAAAATTAATAAAGATCTGAAAGAGTCTTACAAAGAAAATGCAATGTTATATTTTAAATACATTTTTACTTTCACTATATCTACCCTACAGTCTTCCCAAAGCCAAACAACAGTATCACTTTCTTCCACTGCCTTTTGTCATATGTCTAATCTTTGGCCTTAAATAATCCATGCATGGCACCTTTATGTGACTGTCAGCAGTTGGGGCTCTCTGCATTCCGTGGCCTGAAAAGCATCTACTGTCATTTCAACTGGAAGAGCCAGAGCAACTTAGAATGAAACATTTAACAAAATAGATCAGATTTAATTATTTAAACCATAAATAATGGAATGAGTGGTTGAGAAGTCATTTTCCCTTACCAGATTTTTTTTTTCTTGGTTTTGCTAAATCCCAGGAGATCTTCTGTTACTTTGCTAGTGATGCTTGAAGACAGAAAAATTGCTTATGGTTTCCTTATATCAAAGCAGGAAGTGGTGTGTGCTAACCCCTTTAGCATTCTAGAATATGGCTTTTTGCATTGCTTAGGTGTTTCTGTTGGCTGGAAGGAAACGAAAGAAGAGTAAAACCTCTAATTACCTCATCTCTATAGACCCAACTGACCTGTCTCGGGGTGGAGAGAGTTTTATTGGAAAACTGAGGTAAATAGTGATAAGTCTAAGAATTTTCTTTATATAATGTAAAGTTTATTTATTCGCTATTAAGAAGCCTGTAAGCCACTGTCTTCTTAATTAGAGGCCTGACTACATCATGTGATTGTGTTCTTAAAGATCACCAGTATCCAAGGCATGTTTTCAAAATGTCTCAAGCACTTGCAGGATCACATTTTATTAAAAGTCAGCAGGACTGAAGTTCTTAAGTGCTCAAAGGCCAGATTCTCAAGGGTGTACCGGCACAACTTATCTTAATGGGATTTTCAGAAGTGCATGAGTACATTGTGTCTAGCCTCTGTTGATATAAATACTTTGGAATGCACTGTTACACAGTCTAAAAATCCCTTTGGTTTTGCCTGTTCCTTGAGATCCAAATTAGTTATTTACAGGTAGTGGAATTAGTTCAGAACCACGTGTTCCTTTTCTGTCTGTCACTGCGCTGTACAGCCAGTCTGCTGCTGATCCCTCTGTGGAGCCTCTGGGCTCGGGTTCGGATCACCTGTGCCTGTGTTGTATTTTGCACTCCTTTCCATTGCAGTAGAAAGACTGATCTCAGTTATGGCTTTATAAAAGTCACTCCCTATATTCTAACAGAGTTTAGTAGTCAGGTACGAGAGCAGATGGTTTTGTAGAGAGTTAAGTGTATTTTAAAAACCAAGCAGACAAACAAAATAACCCCACCCGTGTGTTTCCTTACAGCTTTCTTGATTTCCTAGTTTGCAAGATGTTATCAGAAGTCTCCAGCATAATGATAAGGGACCTTTAATATACACTTCTGTACTGTACCTTTACATTTTTGTCATTTTGGCCTTGAATCCACGAATTGCCATGTAGCTGGGATTAGAAATAACAACTCTCTGTACTCAGTATTTGTCTTTCCTTTGGGGCCACAGTGCAGTAAAGTATAGATGTCTCGGGCAGCATTAGTGGCAAATGGTGATTGGATTTTCCATTTTTTTGGTAGATCAAATCTTATGGGAACTAAGTTTACGGTTTATGACAATGGAGTAAATCCAATGAAAACAACATCCAGCCTGGAGGCGAGTACCCTGCGTCAGGAGCTAGCTGCTATTTGTTACGTAAGTACTGCTCACAGGCGCAGCGTGCAGGAAGGGCAGCTCAGTGTCTGAAACAGCACACTGAATTTCCTTCTCACTTCTGATTATGTAAATCAGCATTCAGACTCTGATGTAAGCAGGCAGCTGACCTCCACTAGAGAAACCAGGAGACTCGGTGGAAAGTAGAGGAGAAAAACGTTGTGCACTGAGCAGGGTTGCCCAGTTCTCACCTTTGGTGAGAAGAAGGTGTTGGAGCTCTTACATAACCCTCTGGAAAGGGTAAGATCACAGCTTGCAGGCACCACTTGAGGAAACCTCCTGAACTGGGAAGAATTGTGCACATGGCGTTACTGCACTCAAATATGATTGTTAAGGCATTTTGGAGGAGGCCTCTCTGATCCAAACCGTAGGTAGCTGGACAGCTAGGTCTGCAGCAGCTGAGAGACTGGGATAAAAACTCTAAACCTCCTTCTTACAAGGGAAAAAACCAAGCAAACCCCAAGAAAAAAATACAAAATTCAATTGAATGAGAGAAACTGGGGGTCTTACAGGACAGTAAGTAGCGTTTGTCAGGAGCAATGCAGACAATCAAGACTTGAAACACAGTTGCTGTTGTGATTGCTGGATGAGTAACATTGTTGGCGAGAGTGTTCTTTCTGTCCAGAAATATTTGGGCCCAAGAAACCATTCCAGTCAGAACTGTTATGTACACTGCTACAGAAAGTTGTCTGGTTTTGCAAATAAAAATATCCAAGAATGACTTTTCTGAAGAGTTCCTGCTCAGCTCTAATCAAGGATGCCTGGAAATCTGTTAGTTTGAGTTCCACCACATACCGGGTGTATGCACAGAATGAGCTCCCAGAAGGGTCAGCTTTGGGCTGTGGGAAGCAATGCATCTGGAAGATTTCCATGAACAGGAAAGCAGGGAGCCATCCTTTCCATGCAAAGTGCTGGGAGTTCTGAAGGAGGGTAGTATTAGCTGCCTGCATGTTCTCTTCCTGCTGCTTAGGATGCAGTTTTAATGTGGATAAAGTGTAAATTTTGTGTGTGTGTGTGTGTTCACGTGTGCTGTTACTCAGGCACATGGTTTGTGGTTGGAGACAGACAGATGAACAGATACATATCCCCCCCCTTTCTGCTGGATTTGAAATTCTGAGAATTTTCAAAAATCCAGCTAGCAGGATTTAAAAAGAGACTCCAGGATTTGCTTTCAGTTTGACTGAAATCTCAGTAGAAACCTGACAGAACGTACGTGTTTAATAAAGGTAGTTTTACTGGTTTATATAGGATGGCATTCCCTGGAGCCAGGCAACTAATCTGGTGCAAACTGGAAAAGCAAAAAGAAACAAAGGCCAATTTTTAAAAAGTTATGTATTGAGAAATTCAAGCATTGCATAAGTCAACAGCAAATGATACTTGAATGGTGAACAATACCAAATGAAAAGCTGTTGTGGTCAGCAGAGGTAATTAGAAGTATGAGTGCTGGAAAGAACCAAACCATGGCCACTGTTTGGAGAATGGGGCTGAGATAAGCTGCTTTTACATGTCTGTTTGTAATCAGCAGTTTGAAACTGGTACATTTGTTTAAGAAAATTACATGTTCCATTGGTATTTTGATACTAATGGAGACAGGCAGCAGGCTTTGCAGGTGTGCTGAGGCCAGAGGACAAAAGGAAATTGGAACTGTATTTCATTTCAAATTAGCCAGGTTTGCTGAAGTGAGATTATTGTTCCTGGCTGCAGCAGAACGAGAGCAGAGAGTGCCAGAAAGAGCAGAGCCGAAACATCCTTGTACTAAGGTGGTCTTTTAATTCCTGCCTTGAGATTTCCGCTGCAGCAAAAGCTATAAAAACAATACTTTGAAAGCACCACTATGCCTCTCACTGTCCTTCAGCTCATCTGAGCAAGTACCTATGTGGAGATCAAGCTGTACCCAACTTACTGAGCATGACCTGCTTAATCATCTCAGCAGGTCTAATTTAAATAGGCAGAAACTAGTGATGCATCTGTGGCTGACTGTGGGATAAATGTGGTGAGGACTCTTTTTGTGGAGCTCACCTTAAGATGTGTTTCAAGCAACAGGAACAGAGTTAGGCAAGGACAGAATTTTTTCAGGTGCTGTTGACCACTTTTACTCCCCTTGTGTTGGCAGCCCAGCATATTAATAAACCTGCAGCAGCACCTAATGGCTGATTGCAGAATCGTTGGCAAAATTTATCCAGGAGCAGTGAGGTGTAACCGTGCCACTGGTACCAGGATTTTCTGTGCTGGATTCCTTTATATCCGTATATCTCACAGTTCAGTTTGCACCAGATTCCAGGCAGGGAGCTCAGCTGCTGCTCTGAGATGTGAATCAAGTTTCAGTAAAGTAACAAGACTCCGTGTTCCTACTCAGGCCTCAGTCACTTGCATTGTGCTCCTCCAGTGTTGTGGGTTCTGTGGTTTGGGCCTTCCTTGGAATGGCAGTTCGTACAGAAAATGTTAAGGACAAGGCACAGCTGTGTGAAACGAGCCCAGGAAGGGAAGTGGCTGCAAGAAAATTGGGATAATAAAATGGTGAATCTCCTGGGAGCTGCTGGGATATTCACTTGCTGCTTTCATCATGGCAGCTATTGCCACTAAAGCAACATGCTTACATAATTGTTTGAAAGTGTGTGAGATTTTAAAGGCAGCCCTGGGGAGAGGCTCTGCATTCTTGAAGGCCAGTTTACTGTGAGGCTGACTGGATGGGCTGAGGCAGAGAGTGCAGCTTCTGAGCAATACTGGGCTAAGTCTTGAGCTGATATAAATCATTGGTGTCCTGGTTGAGTCAACAGGGCTCTGCCAGTCAAGAACTACTTGTGTTCCTGTGTAAACCAAGACTGTCAGTGGCGTTGAAATGGTGTGAAATCAGAATTCGGTTTGTGTTCCCCTAATAATGCCCTTTGTAGTTCTTGAATTTCCACACACAAAACAGTGGAGGAGGGAAGTAAAATAGAAGCAGGGAGTGAGGCAGGAGGTGAGGTAATTGTAACCATTTTCCTCACATATTGCATGTTTATGTAATTTCAGTTTGGTACTGGGAGTTTAGCAAAAGGGTAGCATTTGCCAGCACAGCGTGTGATAATTGGTGATGATGGTAATGTGTAACTAGTAACCATTCTCTCATCATGTGCCAGAAGTACCAGTTTCAGTGTTTCTGAGTAATCCCAAAGAATATAGTCCTGTTTTTTCCTCTGCTTGTTGGGAGGGAAGTGATTCAGCACTATTATTTAATTTTACCTTCAATAATGTCTTCAACCAGTTGGCATCTAAATTAATTATGTGTAGCATAACTGCAGCTTGAGGAGAAGAAAAGCTTGTAAGGCATAGCAGAGAAGCCCAAAATTGTCAGTACTTAGTGGAAGATAAGCATAAGCATGAATCTTTTCTTAGAACTTGTCCTCTGCTGTGCTGAGTCTCTCCTACTTATAAAATCTGCTGGCAGTCATATCAGTTTTCATCTTGCCGTGATGCAGAACCAACTGAATTGATAACATGTTTTACTCTGCCAAAGGATGGGACATAAATGATTCAGAAAAGAGGCAGAATCTTCCCATTAATGTGCAGAGTTAGGAAGATATATGAATATGCCTGGATTGCTTCAGGAGCACGCAGTAAAATACTCCAGTAGAATTTCTCTTGCATGCATACAAATCTTTAATGAGTTGTGGAAAATCTCCAGATGGTTTGCTGGAACAGGCAAAGTTATTTCAAAGGTCTGATGATGGAAAAGCTGCGGATATTTTAGGTGGGTATCTTCAGATGTTTCCAGTGAGCTGAGATGTGTGGATTTTTGCTTGCAAAAGTAGAGATGTTTTAATAAGTTTAGTGTTCCATAGAATCAGGACACTTCAATTAAAAATATAAATGCAGAGACAGCTGAATATATCACTTCTAACTGTCCCAGTGGAAAAGCCACACCAGCTGGAGCCAGGGGTTCTTGGCATCTTGTGGTATGTTGCTGGGAACAATGGGAAATGTTCTTCCTGAGATTCCTTAGTGCATCTCCAAAGCGCTTCATTTCCAAATGGTAAATGGGGAAAAAAATATATGTGACTGAAAAAAAGCTGTCACAAAACATGAGGAGATGGACTTTGAGGTGTCACTGTTTCATTTACTGGAGTTAATGCTGAAATCAGGTTTTACTGGAAATTATTGCTCTTCACCTTTTCTGGTTCAAAAGCAGATGATAATTTACTGAAATATTTGGCCCTGGTTGCTTCTGTGGGAGAAAAAAAGTGTCAGATGAAAATAAAGCTTTAGGCTGGTTTAGATTTTAATGGTTGTGTTGAGAGGACAGTGCCATGCTGCAGTGCTTTTGTGAAAAGCTGGTCAGGAAAGCATCAAACCATGTTTAATGGAAGAACTTGTATTTTATGTGGATTTATTTTTGCTGCCCCTGTGATTTCTTTACTCTCCCTGTCTTCATAGCTAGAAAATTGGTCCTCGTGCTAATGTGTTTGTTTTTTTACTGTGGCCATCTCTAAGCATAACATACCTGAAGACTTGGAAAACCACAGCACTGCTGTCAGATGCTCTGACTAGCATTTTGTTTGCTTTTCTGCTGGCTCTGGAATAAATGGAGCTGGTCCCATATATTTAATTTTGTCTCGCATCAAAATGTGTGACTGCATTTTATGATTTTTAAATTGCAACTACTTTATTTTGGGATCTAGCAGTAGCCAAGCAATCTGGTTAATTCATATCCCTTTTTAACAAAGGGATTTTTTAAAAAAAATTATATTAAGGTTGCTGGCAGCCAGTGCTAGGAGTGTTTTTGGAAACCTCTCTATTTCCATTTTTCCTGTTGTTGGAGCTTCTAAGACAAAGCTAGAATGTTTGGCAGTGCCAACGAAGGTGGGAGTTTCAAGATGTTTTTTGAGTTGACTAACAAATAACTTCCTTGGGCTGCCACTCTCTGTTGAAGAAATTAACTTTAAAAATAAAGAACATGATGAAATCTTTTCTAAACATTTTTAGGAAACAAATGTCCTGGGGTTTAAAGGACCTCGTAAAATGAGTGTGATCAT
The DNA here is from genome assembly GCA_013400235.1 of Oriolus oriolus. NCBI lineage: Eukaryota > Metazoa > Chordata > Aves > Passeriformes > Corvidae > Oriolus > Oriolus oriolus. The sequence continues at coordinate 837,682 of VXBT01000487.1, forward strand.
ACCGGGAATGAATATGGATCATGAAAGAGTTTCCATCAGACCACGAAATGTAAGTCGTACCAGCAGCCAACACTAAAAATTACTTGAATTCTTTTTCAGGTAGAGTTGGGGGTTTTTATTTGCGTTTCTGAAGGTCTAGAGGTTAATAAAATGGTATTTGAACAATTACAGAACAATGGGATGTGTGACTACTACTGTGACTCACAAAAACACTACAAATGAAGTATTCTGATAACAAAAGATACAGCTAATGTTTCTCAAACTGTGGAAAGGACTCAAATGCACATTTGCATTTAGCCCCTCAGAGTTCTCAGTTTCATTCATTGAAGCTGTTTTGAGGGTTGAGGGTAAGAGTTTAGTCTTTGGGCCAGGACTGATGGATTTTTTCTTCCCTGTTACTGTATTTTTTGTCACATGAGCATGTTAAACTGAAGTGTGTATCTGTGGTGTGTGCAGGAACACGAGACGCTTCTTGCAAGGTGGCAGAACAAAAATACAGAGAGTGTCATTGAGCTGCACAACAAAACACCAGTCTGGAATGATGACACCCAGTCCTATGTTCTGAATTTCCATGGTCGAGTCACACAGGCCTCAGTGAAGAACTTCCAAATTATCCATGATAACGATCGTAAGTGGAGCTCTCTGTCTGTGAGGTGTAAGGTGTAGGAACAGCACGGGAGGGATTCTGCCCTGACAGAATTGTCACCTGAGCAGGTTTAATTGAGATCTGTATAAGGGGCTTCAACCTTCTATAGAGAAGCCATCTTCTCTCTGTGCTTGCGAAAAGTGCTTTTTATATGCGTCCTTTTTTCTGACAGTAACGTCTTGCAACCCTTTATCACTCAAGCTGTCCTTGCTTCTCGCTCTGCTATCAGCACACCCACTTGCATGAATAAGTGCTGTGAGGTTTGATGAGTGAGCACGTTCAGTTGGTATTTCACTGATCTGGGACTGAGGGTAGTGTTGGATGAGTGCTTATTTAGTAAGGGCTGCAAACAGCAGTAATGCCTTTTGCCTTTTCTGACCTCTCTTGCAGCCGACTACATCGTGATGCAGTTTGGCCGCGTGGCTGAGGACGTGTTCACCATGGACTACAACTACCCAATGTGTGCACTACAAGCCTTTGCCATTGCCCTTTCCAGTTTTGACAGCAAGCTGGCTTGTGAGTAAAGGGGCGTGGGTGAGCATCCTCTCGAAGGAGGCACTTTGCCATATGATCCCCAATTCCTGCTGGTGTCGCTTATGGTCCATAGTAAAAAGGTCAGGGAAAAATGCAGTTGTGGAGGACCACTCTGTTGCTGAAGAGAAAGTAAAAGGAATCTTCTAAAAATTCAGGACATTCAGGAAATTATATTTTCCTTTTTTTTTTTTTCTGTCAAATTTTTCTGGAAGTGACATCAAGTTTTTGTAAATAGGAGCTGTCTCTCATGTCCCTGGTTATGTTATGGATGTGTGCCATGATGTACTGTACCGTGGCTCCAGTAGCACCATGACAGTGGTGTCTTTTTTTAAAATCCAGAAAGGGCGTGAGCGCTCCAAAAGTTTCTTTTTACATTTAAGAATCATTCCGAGGCTGCAATCGTACCTCAAGGTTGCATTCCTGCATCAACTAATCAGAGCTTCACATCATCCAGCGTAAGAGAAAGATGAGGAAAAAAGATGCACTTTTTTTTTTTCTTTTTGATTGTGCAAGGATCTCATGTAGTATAAAGCCGAGTCTGAAGGTTGAAAACCTCCACTGGACTGAACTTGATGCATTGCTATTGTACATGTAGTAGGGCATGATGAATTTTAATTGCAGTAGGAGGAAATGGAGAAGTAGAAAGCACAAAATAACGTTGCACAAGTCACTTGAATTCTAAGCTGTCATTATGTTTTAACATCTACGTGCTTTTTAATTTGTTTCAAATGGAAATGTATTTGCAGTACAGAAAGGGAAAAGGAAAACATCTAGATGCCAAGAAAGCATAACTTATGTTGAATTTGGCATTTCGTGGGCTGGGAATTTATATCCTTGTATTGCTGTGGTAATTCAAACACATATTTTGTATGAAGTGATATAAACAGTTGGATAAAGGCATTCTGCAGAGAATCTTAGTATTTTGAACAGGCTGTGTAAAGCTGAGGAAGGTGAATGGAAATATTTTATTAAATTTGTCTGGCCTTTTGAGCTTTTACAATTTGTCGATTGCATTTTTTGAACTTTGAGCAACAACCACTTTTCATATTTATTTCCCATTGTAAGAATGCTTGAAATCGATTGAAACTGTGTATGCTGTTCTCTGATGTAAACGTGCCAGCTACTGAGCTAAATCCTTCTAGGCAAATCTAGTGTATGCTGCATACAAATGAGACACTGGCAGGACACAGAATAGCTTAAAATAGCGCAGATTTTGTGTTTCCTTTTTTCTGATTTATCTGGAATATATAAACAAATACCATTTCAAAACAAAATACAAGCAAAGAACAAGCCATTATTACCTTCTCTCCTGAACATCTCAAAAGCCAGGAGCTGCAACTCCAAAGCACATTGTAAAACACCTTTAAAAAGAATGGTCTTGCTGCCATTATTCTGTGCAATGTTGTCCAAAATGGCACACAGAGTCATAGAATTTATATGTTCACCAGAAGGGTGTTGAAATGTGAGTGAAGTAGTAGCTGTGTTTTATACTGTGTGTATTCAGGCCCTCCTTTTTATTCCTTATAAACTCTTGCACTGCACAACCAGAGCTTATGCAATGCAAAAATGAGATCAAGTCTGATTGTCTCATAGTTGACAGGCACTTTTTGACTGTAGGGGACAGGCCATAAGGCTCTCCTTAAGGTTGTGCCATTTGGACTGTATAATTTCAACTAACAAAAGAAATATGCTCTCTTCACCTTTGCCTTCAGCTTCCCAGTATACAGACAAAGAGATTTCAGAAAAGAGATGAAAATAAATAATTGACAGCATTTTTTCTAATATTTTAAACAATCTATGGGAAGAAAGTCTGCTGGCTTTAAACAGTGTTTTCCTGATAGACTCAGCTTGTCAAATATGATCTTTAATTAACAGAAAGCTCTGTCTTTTTTTTCCCCCACATCTTTTTGCAAGAATCCTTTCCATGCATGAGTATAAAATGGAAAGACACCTTTTGTTTGAGAGAAATGAGCATCAGTTCCCTCAATGAATGATCCAAGTGTTGAGTCGCGAGCTGCAGGGCGATACTTTGGCTTTGCACATGGGTGCTTTGTTTTCCTCTATAGCTGGTGGTTTCCCACAATTTCACGTCCCCATCTGTCATCTCACTTTGGATATAACACAGAAGGCCCTTAGGCCTTTGCTTACCTCACATTAGCCTTTAAAAACTAGCTCCAGTGACCACCAGAATTTTTTGTTTGGACTGCTGCAAAGCCAGCCGGGGATTCCCATTGCTGGTGTTCAGGTGTGATGCGGATTTTGAGAACTCTGCAGCATGGGAATGGTTGAATCTGCGTGGCTTGAATTCTGTGCCTTGCCAGTCACACGCTTACTTTAGAGCCTGAGGAAGTGGCACCTGACACAGTTTTCTGCCTCTGTCCGTGCACAACAATGTGTCAGAGGAACTGAGAGCCTTGTGGTGCACATACACAATCTGCTGGCTTTGGTGGTGGAGTTGGTTTAGGAAGGGTTATTTTTAACCCAGATCATAACAATGGTCTGACTCACATCATGGCCCCCCAGGGAATTGCCATGAAAGGAAACTCATGTGCAGTGAATTCGTGCACGAGGGTGAGAATGAGGGGCTGGGGAAAGGCTGTGAGTTCAGCTTCTTGGGACAATTCTGCTGCCAGCACATTGTGTAACTTCACTCTCACTGCATGTTCTTCCCAGCCAGGTATTTTTTTTAACCTGTAACCATGCCAGGAGGAAAGTGGTGACTCAAATTCCCATCATCTTAACAGAATCATTCAGGGCCATCAGCCAACGAGCTGCTGAGGGAAAAGCTCCCCACAATAAATTGAGGTCACTAGAGGGGGATGTTAACCTGGGACTGAGGAATGAGGAACTCTCATTAAATCTGGTTCAGTTAGAATAGCATTTGTTCCTAACTGCCCTTTGCCAAAACCCTAACTCCTCACCATTGTTGAGCAAGGTGCTGGGCTTGATTCACTTGGCCTTCACCTTCTGCTGTGGAAGCAGTTTCAAAGATTGATTTTGAATCGATATGATTTCTGATGGATAATTTTTTGCTGGTTATTTTCTGGTGAAGGTTACATGCAAGGTGATACCACAAGTTTTCCAGCGCATCCCTGAATTTTATTCTCCTAACTTGGTAAAGTCAAACCAGGTTCTGTCTCAGCATGGAGTCTAAATGAAATTACATTTTCCTCACAAAGTTACATTTTCTTCCCCACCAGTAATAAAATCTTGGTACCAGCAGGTATTTTCAGAGATGTGCACACTGAAGTAACCAAGGAGTAGTTAGTGGTACACTCCTGTTAGTAACTTCTGCTGGGCCTGCATTCAGTGTGCAACAGGGCATAACCTTGTTTACTCAGTGTGACAAAGAACAGAACGGCCCCGAGCTGTGTATTTCCTTCACACAGTCTTAGTGAGTGTTTGGATACAGTAGATTTAATGTTATTTAAAATCCTAATATTGATGATTTTTTGCATCTGCTGTTGATTTTGGCAGAGTTGTAAACAAATTCCTTGCCTGAATTGCTTATGGGCAAATACTGCACGCTTTAATGAGAGTTCTTAATCTAACTTGTCACTCTGTTTACATCAAACAGTTTCTTCCTGGCCCTTTATCTAATTTTCTTCATCTCTGATGTTCTGTTCCTTCTCATTCTCTTTGCAATTCCTTTATCTGCTCTTCAAGGATGTGCAACTCAAGTGTTCGACAATATTGCTCAGTGATCTCTCCACAGATTAATAATGCCTTTGGTGCACATTCAGTGATGCTCCTACAATAGAAGCCTTATCAGAGGGGTGAATTTGGCCCTTTGGCTTTTCAGTAGAGTAAATTAACACATTAAAAGGTAGAAGATAAAAAAGCTTGCCTAAAATATAATCAGAATTTTTCTCAGTAAACATTCAGTTTCCAAACCATTGGTTGCAAATCAATGAGCAGAGCTGTCCACAAGCCTGGAGGCAGGCTGTTAGATTCCCTTTGTAGTGCTGCCTTATTTTCCTTCTTTTTTTCCAGAAGGTTGAAAGTGATTTTGTGAGCTGAAATGTGTTGATGGCCTAAAATAGTTTATTTTTTAGAAGCTAGGCATCACTCTGCTCCTTTTGTAGGATAATATATGGCACATAGAATAGTAATGTCATAGGCTCTTGTTACAAACTCTACTGTTAAGAAATCAGTGAGAATGGTTTTGTAATAATTACTGGGCAAATCTCTTGCTATTCAAGTTGCCTTACAATAGTTCTGGAGTTCCAAGCTGGCTGTCCTCATGAGGTCCTAGCACTGAAGGAGCTGGGGTGCAAAGGGCTCTGTAATAAAATCTGGGGGCTGCACAATTGAAAAATATCATTGTGGAGTCAAATGACACCACAGAGTTTTATCGGTCATGGAGAACCAATGCCATCAATTCAAACTTTCTGAGGTTTTGCTCCTTTGTGATGAACAAAGGTGGGGCTTTAAACAAGCAGAGGCATCAGTGAGGTCTCTAAAAATGTTGGGCATTAGACCTACTTTTCTGCCATAAAAATCTTACCCCTACCTGGGTGATGCCCATTGAAAAATCAGAAAATCAATCCAGTCCTTACTATGGAAAATCATTCCTAGTTCTTGTATCATAGCTTTTTACAAATTTTATTATCAATTAATTTGTGATTTCACATAAGGATAAAACAAGGTTGGGGAAACAAGAGTTTTTGTCCTGAAGGGGTGATGAGTCTAGACTAGTATCAGAATATTTACCTTTGTTTACTGTACTAGGACAAGAGAGGTTACCTGGTGTTCTGGGCAGAGGAGGTTTCTCCTAATGTATTGCAGGTGTCGGAGGGAATATTTTGGGTTTGATCCTGTGCCAGTCTAACTGTTTGCCCCATGCTATCTCACTGCTCTCCTAAAACATCATTTGTGAGATTTTTCCTGGTTTTACAGAAGCCTGTGCTCACCAATCAGATATCTTTGCTTGGCAATTAAGGACAGCACAGCAGTTACCTGTATTAGAATTATGGGCTGATGACTCAGATTTCTCAAAAGGCCTCATTTTGATTACTAGAATAAAGTAGTTTTATATATATAAATCTTGCAGTAGAGTTAATCTAACTGTAGGTGCAGGCTTCTCTTGTACGTGCTACTTAATGAAATCAGGTCCCTGTTGTTCCTCATGTACAAAAAGTACCTTCCAGGGTTCTGCTCTGTGTTTGAAATTAATTGTGTAGATATTTTTCATTTCCTTTTGTTGCTTGCCAAGGAACTAAGAAAAGAATTTGCACAACTCTCTCAATGCTTTGGTGTTTTGCTATGAACTATAGCTCAGTAGCTGATACTCACAAACGCCTGTATATTGGATGAAAATGCATTAAAACTTATTTTGTATGTTGTATTTTATTTAGCTGCCTATACATTTTCGATTCCCCTTTTTCAGTATGCTTATCTATACCTTCCCTGAGAAGACTTGAATTAACTGGCTTTCCTGAAACTCTTTAATGGAACCAGTACTCTGGTTTGCTAAATGGCTCGAGGAAGAGGACACTGTTCAGAAAAATTATGCTTACATTTTTGAAAAAAAACCTTTCCTATTCACATCATAATTGGATTATACAATAACACTGGAAGCTTATCATGGTTTTATTTACGTCTGCAATGGCAGTTTGAAAATTTCTCTGACAGAAGCTTGTTAAGCACATGAAGTGTAACAAAGTCCTGTCTTAGAGTGAGAGCCTCACAAGTACCTTGAATACTCGTGATCTATTCTGTGCTTGGGTATAGGCAAAAAAAGTCCTGAAGAGTCAAAATCTGTGTTAAAACCAGCAGTCTTCTGGGCCGATTCAACACAGGCCTGGAGATCAGGTCACCTGGGCTGTAATCCCAGCTGAGTGTCTGACTTGGTGCAAACCTTGGAACCTCTTTGTGCCTCTGTTCCAACGAGCTGAGTGGGAACCAGGCCGGTTTTTGGCCTGGCTGCGTCCATCTCTGCTCTGCCGAGAGGATTGCCAGGAGTGCTCTGAGGCTGGTGCATGACAGGTGGTGTTGCTGTGCTCAGAACCCAGTTTAATGCTCGCTGAACCAACCAAAATATCAAGTTTTCTGCCACCTATGTAGAAACCACGTAACTAACCAATCCCTTAGGATAAAATCTTGATGCTATTGAATTCCATGGAAATCTTGTCAATGACTCCACTGAGGCTTCAATTTTTTTACCTTGTGTTATTTTTGGTTACTAAAAGTGCAGAAAAACCACCAAGGACAAACCACCTGATACACTTTTCCTTCTGACAGTGATGTGTTGTTGGTTGTGTTTTACTTTGCAGCATCAGTTGTTTTGAAAGTATTATTCCTGAACACATTGCAGAAGTTCAGTTAATGCAACCACCTATTTATGCTTTTATGTAGCGAACTGAGACACTTGGCAGTTGTGCTGCAAATTGCCTTTTTGTATTTTTGTTTGGTTTTTTCCTTTCCCTTGGGTGGGGCTCAGTTGTTCAAAACTTGTTACTGCCCACTTTGACTCTGTCATGCACATCTGATTTAAAAACAATGAGCCTCAGGATTTATGACTACCTTTATACTGAGCTGGGATGTTTACGGTGTTTCTCACATTTCACCCGGTATCTGTGGCTCCTTACTGAGGCTGTCCCAGTTGGCACAATGCCATTAGAAGTGTCAGTAATTTATGAACTCTCTAAAAGTAACAGAATGTAATTTATAAACATTTTTATAAATTTTAACATTAAAATCTAGCTAAGTGTAATGCTTATAATTTAGATGAAATTGCAAGGAGATTATTTGTTCAAAATTTTCTTTCCTTGAGCTTGGTTTGAAGCTTGAGCTCGCATTTAGGAGATTTAGTAAGCTTTAGTAAGCTTCTGATCCTGCAGCTCCATGCAGACTGCCAGACTGTGACTGCAGCAATCTGTCAGTGTGGTGAGGACACACCGAGTGATGAGAATTCCAAAGTCCTGGCAAGAGTGCGCTTCCTAATTCTCTTAGGCACTCTTGAACGTCACGTAAGAAATCGTGTACCTTTGACCTACCACGTAACAAGAGGAATATTTTCACTCCCTTTGAATTTTAACATTGTTTTTAAGGCCTACTATCTAGGTAAGTGTAATCTTAACATTTAGTCTTGATGTGATGGAAAATTACATCCTGAGATCGCTTATTTTGCCAGTGCAGAAAATCTCACCAGTGCACAAAACCAGAGTGTGTTGGGTGGGCTTTGGGCACTGCTCATGGAATCAGTAAGGCTGGAAAAGACCTCCAAGATCATCAAGGCCAGCCTTTGGAGTTCAGTGTTCAAACAAGTTTATGAGCCCTGGCACCTCGTAGCAGGAGGTCTTCATCCAGTCTGGGCTAGCAGGAGATAACCCAATTATTGCCATCCTGTTCTCTTCCCTAGGGAGAATCTCCTGTCCTTCTACAATTAGAACTGTGTTGGTCCTGATGTGTCTTTAAACATTACAGCATTTTTAAACTATTTTTTTAAAGTTTTTAAAGATGTGGTTTAAGCTCAAATAAAATAGTCTTTGAAGTAGTTAGAGGTGTACCAGGTTGGCTTAGTCGAGAGGCAGCTGCTTTTTCCAGCCATTTCGTCAGTTGTTGTATGAGCAGAGCTTGATAGTCCTGCTGGAAAAACATAACATAGCTATTATATTATATATATATATATATATAAAAAATATATCAGCATATTATATAATAATATGCTTTCCTTAGGTTTGGCCTTATGATGCTGCTGGCTTGTGCACCACTACATTTCTTTCTGAAGGGCAGTACTTCCAGTGCTAAACACAGATAGAGCAGTGTTTTCTGGTAAAGTCTCTGCCTCATTTCCTGCTGCCTTACATGTGGAGATTTGGTATTTGATGCTGAAAATATAAAGTTTTCATCCAAAAAAAAAGGGATTTCTAGATGAAATCACTGACACTTAGTGCTGTAAGCCTGGGCTGGCAGAAGGCTTTCTTTGCCAACCAGGAATGTTATTATTCCTTATTGTTCCAGCTGCTGCCATGGGTAAGCACGAGGAGACAGAGGGTCTCCGTTTTCACTTTAGAGGACTGGAAAACCAAACCATGTAACTACAGAGTTCTCATCAGGCAATTAAGTTGCACTGAAATCGAGTTTCATGCAAATTAATTTGTGACAAAGACCCCAAACAAACATGAGAATGCTGAGCAAGTGTCAGGAACTGAAAAGTTGCTCAGCAAAATATTTAAATCAAGCTCACTGAGTTTTCCTAGGTAAAAAAAAAAANTGGAGTTCAGTGTTCAAACAAGTTTATGAGCCCTGGCACCTCGTAGCAGGAGGTCTTCATCCAGTCTGGGCTAGCAGGAGATAACCCAATTATTGCCATCCTGTTCTCTTCCCTAGGGAGAATCTCCTGTCCTTCTACAATTAGAACTGTGTTGGTCCTGATGTGTCTTTAAACATTACAGCATTTTTAAACTATTTTTTTAAAGTTTTTAAAGATGTGGTTTAAGCTCAAATAAAATAGTCTTTGAAGTAGTTAGAGGTGTACCAGGTTGGCTTAGTCGAGAGGCAGCTGCTTTTTCCAGCCATTTCATCAGTTGTTGTATGAGCAGAGCTTGATAGTCCTGCTGGAAAAACATAACATAGCTATTATATTATATATATATATATATATATAAAATATATCAGCATATTATATAATAATATGCTTTCCTTAGGTTTGGCCTTATGATGCTGCTGGCTTGTGCACCACTACATTTCTTTCTGAAGGGCAGTACTTCCAGTGCTAAACACAGATAGAGCAGTGTTTTCTGGTAAAGTCTCTGCCTCATTTCCTGCTGCCTTACATGTGGAGATTTGGTATTTGATGCTGAAAATATAAAGTTTTCATCCAAAAAAAAAGGGATTTCTAGATGAAATCACTGACACTTAGTGCTGTAAGCCTGGGCTGGCAGAAGGCTTTCTTTGCCAACCAGGAATGTTATTATTCCTTATTGTTCCAGCTGCTGCCATGGGTAAGCACGAGGAGACAGAGGGTCTCCGTTTTCACTTTAGAGGACTGGAAAACCAAACCATGTAACTACAGAGTTCTCATCAGGCAATTAAGTTGCACTGAAATCGAGTTTCATGCAAATTAATTTGTGACAAAGACCCCAAACAAACATGAGAATGCTGAGCAAGTGTCAGGAACTGAAAAGTTGCTCAGCAAAATATTTAAATCAAGCTCACTGAGTTTTCCTAGGTAAAAAAAAAAATGAGGCTCTATTTAATTCATAACTGTATTTAGTTGGGGATTCAGTGTTTTATAATGTAGGCTGAAAAGACAGAAATTCTGTGTACTGTTAATTCTAACCTCTGGTTTAAAGCAGGGCTGCAGCAGTGATGTATACTCTTACAAGATTTGTAACAGTGTCATCTCAAAAAGCTGATTGTGGGATATAACTTTTTAACTGATGAATTCTCCATAGTTACTGAGTTCAGTGACACTATGACAAGGTTTTTTGTTGGTTTTCTTTTCTTTCCAAAACCACCCCAAACCCCTGTTTTCAAAAGCACTGGTTATTCTGTCTTTTAAAGACTACATTGCACAAGTCCAGGAGGTTGAATTCCTGCTTGGTATCACTTCAAATACTTTCTTGCAGGTGGTAGATGCTTTTCAGCTTCTTGGTGATCTTGGTTACTGCAATTCCTTGTTTTGCTTTAAGCTCCCTGGGTTTTTTTTCCCCACCTTCTCTTCTTTCAAACATGTGCAGGTTTTTCTATATGGGGACACTCCAGAACACTAAGTCAGTGAAAGCTCTATAAATTCAGTATCTGTGAATTAAAGTGTGTTAAATCCCTGTGTATATGTTCTCATTTTGAAGTAGGGTGGCCTTCAATTCTGGTTGCATAATCTTCCACCGGGGTATTCATCAAGTTGGGCAGTTCAAGGTTGTTGGGGAATTTTAAAGTGCTGAAAATGTTCCTGAGCAAGACCCTGGTGAACATGTAAAGGGTTTCACCCCTCTGCACTCTCAGGGTGGCACTTAGGATTTACTGTACCGCATTTCTTGGCTTCTTGAACTGTACCTCAGAGCTCAGCACCTGCACAGTAGAGGCCACGTTTCCCAAGTCCTGTTTTCCTGCTGCAGTAGTTTTCAGCACTGCCTGATTTATTGCCAACTGTACGATGAATTTAAGCTTCCTGACGTCAGTGTGCTTTCTCCTTGGGATTTTGTGGCTGCCAGGATGCTTCACTAGTGTTGCAGAGCTTGACTCTAGGAGTGTGATGTAAACGATGCCAGTAGAGCTGGGTTTATTTTACAGGGCCCGTCAGAGGGTATGCTTGTTTCTCAGAAAATAATCTTCCTTTCTCTTTTTCTTCTTCATTTCTATCTGCCTGGATCTGGAGGATGAGAGCCCCTCTTAGCATTCACCATGTCAGGAAAGCACACACAGCGGGTTTAGCACGGAGCAGTGCAGCTCTCGCATGCTCGCTGTCACCCTGCTCTGTCACAGTGCGTGTTTGTCCCCGTGTGCTGTCCCCTGCCTTGTGTGTCTGTCACCAATCACAGGACACGGCTGCAGAGTCGGGCATGGAAGCTTAGCAGAGAAAACGCTGAACAGAAGCCATTAAATTGCAGCTCTCCCAATCCTGAAGAAAGAGCTCCTCCTGAAGGCAAAAACTGGGACCTGTGGCTCTTTAAGTTACTTCAACTTTCCTTGTGTTCGTGTTGCATTTGAGAAGATAACACCTTTTTGTTACACTTGCACTATTTTGAGCCCTAAGCCCAGAAAAAGGCAGCACAGAATCCGAGGAGTGCAGTTGCAGAGAAGCAAACCAAAGTGCAAACAAGCTCCATTTGCAGATGTGGAGGAAGTCCAGCGTGCAGGCCGGGCAGTGGGATGTGCTGGGAATGGCAGGAGGTGATTTCCTGCCAGAGAATGGGCACACTGCTTGGCACTGCTTAGAGGGAGCCATGGATTTCAGCGTGCAGTGATAGACTGGTGGTCACTGCTTATGCTGTGGTATATTGGTAAGAACTCTGCCCATACCATTTGTTTCTCATCTAAACTGCTCGATTTCTGTTCAGATTTCTTCATGATGTTACTTTCACCCATTTATTTCCATGTCAGGCCTAATCCCAAGCCTGTGGTGTAACCAATGTTTCTTTCTAGCTTCTGTTGTGTCTCCACTATGCCACACTTGTGTGTCCCTGCCAGAGTCCTCATGTCTTCTTGTCTTTGTTTAAATGTGGGCTTAACTGGATCACAAAAATGGGCATTACCGGCATGAACACTGCAGAAAATTGGATTTGGAAGGGAGGCCAAAGTCTGCTCTTACGTACATCCCATGAAGACTTGCTGACACTCAAAGAGGGATCTAGAATATCTGTTGATGAAAAAAGTTCACCTTTCCCATTAAATGTGCTGCCAAATTCAGTGTTGTCATTACTGCAACTCCACTGGGCACTTAGAAAAACAAAATCTTGCCCATGATTTAAGGGAGGAAATAGGGGATAACTGAACCTGCACAAGAACTAGCAAATCACACAGGGGAGTTTTCCTAAGAAACAAGGTCTGCATGAAACAAACCTCTTAGAGTGACTTACTGAAAAACACATATGAAAAAGACAAATATTGGAGCTTTATTAACTTTTAGTATCTTAAAAGTGTAAACATCTTTTCTGGTGATTGAAACTAAGTTTGTTTCAAATTAAAATCCTGTGCTCAGTGGCAGGAAAATCAGGTCTTCTGACAGTTGCATGCAAAGCATAAAGGGGACATACATATATGCCCAGCAGGATTCTCAGTGTTAAGGGTGGAGTGGGTTTAATTTATGACTTTCCCAACATTTTCCAGGTTTAGATGCACAAACATTTGTGCACGCAAACATACAAATATGGATACAGTCTTAAAAAAACCCCATTGGTGATACCTTCTTTCCCCTCTGTTCGCAGTGACAGCATAAACCATGATATTAATTTGCCTTGGTGTTAATTATTGCAAAATATCTCTGAACGAGTCAGTTATTTGAAACCTCTTTTAAAATAATTTTGAACAAGTGATTTTTTTTTTCTGTTGAAAAGATTTTAAAAAGTTGTTCTCTCTCATGCTGTCCATGGAAGTGTCTGTACCTATTACAGAGAGCCATCTGCTTTTCCTTTGAGCTGCCTTTTCAGTGGGATTGACCCATGCAGTGAACCAATCTCTACCCCATGATCACAAGACCAGGGCTCTTGTTTCTGCCTTTTGAACAATTTCTTATGCTCAAGAGCAGGGAAACAAAACAAAAACTATCTGTGGAGGATGTTTTGTAATTTGTTGCACCTCTAGAAGTATCTCAGAAAGTACATTCTCTTGGGGTGGTTCATTTCTGAGAGTTCCTGGCAGACACTGAGCTGATTTTGTACTTTCTAACACTGTCTTCATCCAGCTAATGACAGCCTGAAAGATCCATCTTTGGGAGCAGCCGTAGAAATACCCATTTTAGAATATGTTGAGACTACATCTTCCTGTAAAGAAAAATAATCTTTGTTTCTGACTTGTTTACTTAAACTTCAAGGAGTAGAAAATGTGCTACATGAATGTTTCTGTCCCTAGAAAATGAAAAAGCAGATTAATTAATTTTTTTTACTTTTATTTTTTTTAAATTCCCACAGTAAACATTTTCTGATTAATCTCTTTGCCTTTCTTAAATAAACCGATATTATACAGTAGAATTTGAATATGTTATGGTCTATATTTCCTTTACATTATATGGGGTTTAAAGAATGGAATATATCGAAATTGACAAAAAATGACCTAGTTGTGAGTACTAACATTTAACCAGACAAGTTTTTTCACCATAGCTGTAACATGTCAGGCTTGTTTGCACACAAGACTGTCTTGGCCTGTTTCAAGTAGTCAGGCACCTCCCTTTTTGTTCAGACCTATAGAGAGTTTTAGATAAACCTGCAAGAATGTGCTTTTACAAATTAAAATTTTTAAAGAAACTCTTTGGTATTCTGGAGTAAATGTGTTTATTTACCAGTATGTGCAACGACTTATTTTTGTGTTCTCACATAATTTACCTGGTGTATGTCACAGAGGCTCCAGTGTTTGTGAATACAGAACACTGTACAGAAATATTAAACTCAATTTGTTTGAAACAATGATGTCTTTCCCTACCCAAGGTCAGAAGCACCTCAATAAATTACTTCCACTGAATATGGAGTTATTTAACACAGGGAGTTTCCTGTGCCATTTAAACTGTATTTTACAATTTCCTCTGTCAGGAACAATATACTTTGGGTAATCTTGCACTTGGGCAGGTGTTTGATCACAACAGAGAGGAGGAGTGGTCTCCAAGCAGTATCTGAGCCATCCCAGGAAGATCGCTGAGAAAAAGGAGAGGTGTCTATTTGCTCTTTAGGAATCTGTGCCCCCCAAAAAAACTGGTGAAGCTCCAAAGCTGAGAAAAATCACTTGACCAGACCAACCTTTCCAGCTGTGTTTGGGATGCTCAGTCTGTCTGATCTGGTGTTGCATTCATTTGCTTTGAAATATATGGTCAATATAAAACTATTGAAATATAGATTTTTTTTCTAACTCTTACCTGGGTCCTCTTCTCCAGTGTTTGTGATACACGAGGTTAGAAACATGAGGTATTTTTATTAGGATGTGCAAGTAAATATACTTTAAGTAGAAGATTATTGCTCTATATTGTTCTGTATTATCAAAGGTAAGCATAATTTTCTTAGCTGGAAAATTAAAAATAGACACTAATTGCTAAGGCAAAGAGTTAGGTCATAAATTTCTTAGATATTTATCTGTTTTCCAAATACTATTTGATAACTAATGCTCTTTAGAGTATTTTTGGGACCAGCAGTGATCTTACTTTTTGCTTTTTTCCTGATGCCATGGAATGCCCAAAACGATCTGTAACCATTCTCAAATATCCAGGGAGAACTAAGCCCACTTGTGGGTTTTAAAATCTAGTTTTATCATAATATTTCATTTTAACAGCACATGTGCTGTTTCTTTTAGCTTTAACAAAAAGTACAGCCATTTCATTTGCCAGCTGAGAAACATCACAAGTAAAGGAGAATATGCTTTTAAACAGCCTGACTTCTTCCAGTGGGCATCCACCTGAGCTTCTATGACTTTTTCTCAAATTCCCAGCTTTGCTGATGTTCTGACCTATGATTTTGATTTACTTAATAGCAGTTCTCTGAGAATCCTAATTTTGTTCAGATAAACTCTACTTCAAATGATGAGTGTTCTCTATTAGAAGTGAGGAGTTACTAGTTAAGAAAGCTGGAGACACACACGATGGTCCTTTTCTAAACTGACATTTCTGTTTCAGAGGGGGGAAAGCTGAGGCAAAGGGAGAGAAGGAAATGTGGTATGAACAAGAGGAACCCCAGTTTGAAGGCTGCTGGTGAGCTGCTGCACGAGGCATGGCTGGCACTTACTGGTCCCTGGGGAGGGGCTGCCAAAGGCCATCAGCACCTCGGGGCTGAGCTCTTGAGGCTCTCTGACAGCACCCAGCCAACCTGCATGAGTATCATTCTCTCCCGTCTGTGCTGCGAAGAAATGGGAAGCCTTTAGCTCTGTCACAGGTGTTAAAGGAGCCCTAACAACTGCTAAGGTGCAAGAGATTAGAGTCCTTGCAAGGCACAGGTAAAAGGGGAGTTCAGCTGCTTGTTTTTCTTCTAAGGAGGGGGTTCAGGTCCCTCTTAGTGCTTGAAACAGTTGGAAATAGACCTGGCATTGAAAAGGGGACCCCCTTGGCTCAGGTTTTGCAAACCTGGGAGAAAATGTCTGGTCCAGCACAGGTATTCCAAGAGCACACAATAATGCTGTGCCAAGAGGATCGGGCAGCTCCCACCTGGACTGGCAGCTCAGCAGAGCAATGGCCATCACAAGGAGCTCCTGATGAACACAAATTCACCTTCCTGCAGTGATGTGGGTTATTGGTCCATTTGGAACAATTGCACCTGGCACACTGGAACAAGGGTGGCGAGGCCAGACCATAACTGGGGCTCCAGACTGGTTCTGAGAGCTGGGTTGATTGGGCTGGGACACAAAACAGGGCCGGGTGGTGACTCTGGATGTGGCACAGGCCCTTCCCGTGGGCTGCCCCAGCTGTGGTGGGTGGCATTGCCATGGGCATCTCCCCCATCCCAGCACCAAGGGCCAGATGTGAGCAGTTCTGTGGGGGTGGCCCCAGGCCAGCACCCCACCTCGTGGTGCCCAGCATGGCTGGGAGCTGGTGCAGACCAGGGAATCCAATTTATTTCATTAAAGCAGAGTGTCCCAGAGGCCCGTGGTGGGTGCAGATGCAGCGGGATGCCTGCCCTGTGCTCCTGGGTTTGTGCCTCGCGGAGCACCACGGTTCCAGCGACGCCCAGTGAGCACTCGCCAGCCTGTGACAATCCAGGGAAAGGGTGTCAGTCTCACACTGGGCTGTGCCTGTATCCACAGGAGGTCTTCAATGTCACCAGCACATCTCCTACCATTTCCTTGGGAACACTGAGGAATGATTTAAGGGCTTGCCTGAACACTGGGGTGAGGCTGACCCTAGACCAGAGTGGTCAAAGCCTCCAGCCAGCCTGACCGTGAATGTTTACAGGGATGGGGCATCCGCACTTTCTCTGGGCCACCTGCTCCAGCACCTCCCCACCCTCGTGACCACAGTCAGCTCCCTCAGCCTGCCCTTGTGTGCCATGGGCCCCAACTCCTCACCATCATACCCCACACATCAGTATCCTTCCCGGGCTGTGGGGACCAAGAGGGGACAGAGGAATCCATAGGCACCCACCAAAATCCCAAAAAAAAGAGAGGAAGAAAGAGTTTTTGCTGTTGTTTTTTTGGTTTATTGGTTTGGTTTTTTAAAATCTATTTCCCAACATTGAAAAGAACTTCTTATGAAGCAGCTAGGAGGGACCTCCATGTGAAGGCCAGCACTGCTTCCTGGCTGAACTGCCATCTGCTGCTTCTCCAAAGAAACAGCTGTCTGCATTCTTGCCTTGGTCTGCTAATATTCGTCATTCAAGGCTGACTTCACTCATCCATCAGGGAATGTTGTTGTCCTCAGACTGAAGAAACCTCACCTCCAGACCCTAGGAACCTCAGTGGCCCTCCTGGGGACAACTCCTGTCACCTCAGCACAGCAGCCTGGTAGAAGGCAAGTCAATTCATGTCCATTCCCTCTGGCTCAGAGCAGAGGAGCTCCAGGAAGGGTAGGGCTAGGGGATGGGAAGGAAGGGCTCATATCATGCATGGCAATCAACAAAATAATTGTTGATGCTGGGAGATGGAACGGGTGAGCCAGCAGGACGGGCTCCATGTGGAGGCTGGGACTCCATAATATTACCTAGCACATTTGGAAAGAAGAAATTCCTAGGCTCCATGCCTTCATTATGATCATTTTACTCTGTTTACAAAACCTAGTCTCAATTTTTTGATTTTATAGCCCAAAAAAATCCCAGGATGTAAGGTGGCACCAGCAAAGCAGGATGTGGGCATCAAAGTTTCTAAAAAGAAAAGTTTCTAAAGTTTCTAAAAGTTTCTAAAAAACACTCCTACTTAAGGGGTCATGGGAGCACAGATGCTGTTAATGCCATGATGATTTTTTGCTTTTTCTTTTATACCCCTTTTATACACTTTTATATAGCTTTTATGCATTCTTAGTGCTTTTAGCCCACATAGTTACAATTCTTTAAGTTTGATAACTTCCCTTAGACCCAGTATCCCGTTAAGCCAAGAGACCAAACATTCTAAAAACCCCAGACACCAAGGTCCTCTCCAGAACACATTCTGTAAACAAAGACAGGCCCAGCCAGGGGGAAGGTTCCTCGGACGAGGGGTCTCGCTGGAGCCTCTCACTGGAGAATCTTTGATAGATATGCTAATTTGCAAGGCATATAATTGTATACACATCACATCATGTGTGAGTGGCCATTTTCTTCGGTGGGCATTTCGGGGTGCATTTCAATGTGCATTTCAGCACACCTACGGATCCTTAAATAAATACCGAGGTAAAAACCCTTTCCCCTCTTAACTTTGTTCAGTTCTCTTAATTTTAAGACCAGGAAAAGGCATCACTGTCGCCAAAGTACCAATAAGGAGGATGACAGCATTTTCATCCTTGTCTTGTTGCTTATTTTTCAGTCATGCAGGTGCGGATTTTGCGCCGCCAGAATTCCTGGAGGCATGAGCTGGATGTCATCCCTCCCACGTGTGCAATGGCTCTCATGGTGCAAGGGCTGATGCTCCTCCTTCTCCTCCTCCTGCCCCTCCTCCTCCTGCTCCTCCTGCTCCTCCTGCTCCTCCTGCTCCTGCACTGTCGATTGCCATTTTTCAGGCCCGGGGAAGGTGGCTCCCTGTTTGGCTGCTGCCGGACGTGTCTCTGTGCTGTCGCAGGCAAAGGTGGGTGGCCACCCAGCTCCCTGCTCCGGCTGCTCCCTGGCAGGCCGATGTCCCTGGGCTGCACAGCCTTGCCTGGTGGGCACAGAGCCAAGCTCTGCATGGCCATGACCAGGGAACTGAGGGTGGTGCCACTCAGGGCAGAGGGGTGGTTTTGTTCCTCCTCGTCCACTGTCTCCTTGGCCTCCTCCTGGCACATGCCTTCTTCTTCGGCCATCACTGGAAGGGGCCCTGCTGCTGTCCCTTACAAAGGTGGGTTGTCATCTGCCTTGCTGCTCTGGCTTTTCTTCCTTCCAGACGTTCATCAAGGGCCTTGGAGCTGGGTGGGGAGGGGGGCAGCTGCAGAGGGCCCTGCTTCCATAGTGCCGGAGCACTCAGGGGACTGCTGACATCACAAACAGCCCCTGTGACTGCGCCATGGAGCGTGGCCCAGGACACGGGGTTATGGTGGGCCTGTGGCCTGAAAAATGCCCAGGTAGGGGAGAAGGAGAAGGGTCACGGGGGCTGAGGGCTCCTTTCCTGGGACCCATCCTGCCTGCCGTGCTCCTTGTACATGAAAGGCTGTCCCTTGGGCACAGGGAGCGCCCTCCACCTCCCCTCAGGAGCCCTTGGCTCCAGCACCCTCCTCATCCCATACCTGGGGCTGCCTGTACAAGATAGTGGCAACAACATTCCAAGAGCATAAAAAACCTGCAGGTTTCCAGGAAGAAGGAAAAGCCTACCTGCTACCTTCAGTCTGAGGGTCCCCCTCATGCTGTTCTCTCCTTTACAGACATACCTTAACACTGCTTTTTTGGTTTCAGTCTCTAGGGATATTTTTAGTGCTCTCACACATTGTGGTCCACTGCCTGCAATCATCTGGGAATTTCACCACAGCTAAGGCAAAGTTAAAGCACAACTCACAGAGCTTCAGTCTTGTTCGCACAAGTAACACAACATGGATTAGGCTACCATTCCAACAACACGGAATAACTGGGAAAGGGGCAGTGGGGTAGCACAGGAGCTTTGTGGATTGTAGTGACAGCAGTTTCTCAAGCGTAGGGAGCAGTGACAGAGTTGAGAGAGTCACGTGTGTGACTATGACCTGCTCTGCTGACCAGTTAACGTTCAGCTAAGAGAAAGAAGGCATATTTTGTCCTTCAGCATCCCAGTAAACTCATGTATATATAAGGATTTGATTAACTCTCCTAACTGGTAGCACACAGATGCTTTTGAAAAAGTCAGAAGAGACATTTGGTTAACTCTGGGATGACAAAGGGCAAAACCAGGGACAGCTCCTTTGGAATTGAAAAGGAACAAGTCACAAATATCTGCGCCAAAATACAAGGCTCCAAGAATCAAGGACAAAGCATTGCTGGCAACATCATGGTAGTCCATGATGAGTGCATGACAGAGGGCACTGGCTTCCAGTTCAGGCAGATGATGTGACTGGTACCACGAGAATGCAATTGGTACAAGGAGATGCACACAGAGAAGTCTTCACTGGGAACAAAAACCACGTGAATGACAGTTTATGACCTCTACCTTTACCATCTGGATAGCATCCACTGCTGTCCCTATCAATCAAGTACTTTGGTGTTGCGCTTTCTCAGTGTGCCCGTTTCCTCTGAATCACTGACTTTTTGCTTTTCCAGTGCTGCATTTTCATTTTCTGACTCCACCGACAGGTCCTCTTGGCTTGTTTCTTCCACTTCACTGCAGCTCTCTGAGTGGAATCCAGCGTTCTCTGCGATGACAGCAGGATCATCATCACAGCAGCAGCAGCACTCCCCAGTGCTCTGGCTGGGAGGAAGGTCACTCTTCTCCTCTCTGATGAGAGTTACCTCATCCTTTTTCTGCGTTAAATCCTGACCACCCATTCCCATGGTGAGATCACTTAGCAGGGTTTCATCATAAGGATACTCCTCGTCTTCCATGCCCTCCATTCGTTCTGCCAGCTCTTCTGGAGAGGGCTGGCTCAGGTCAGGGTAATCTACAAGGATTGTGTCCGGTTTGCGCTTGAAGCAATCGGAATTATCGTAGACAGGATAGGTCTCTTCTGGATAACCTTAGGAATAGAGGGATATGTAGCTTGGAGTATGACCAGCATTTAAAAGTAGTCCTGACTCCAGTGGGGGATGCAAAGTTGGCCAGGACAACTGTTTTTTCTGCTGCCAGTGTAAGTGTCAGCTCTTTAATGCCATGTGCACATCACAGTATTAAATCCATGGCAAGAATGTGCAAAGCATGTCTTCTTGGGAGATGATGAAAAAAATTCACTTATTTTTAGGGAGCCAGGGTATCAGCCCTGACTTTCAGGAGTGAAAGCTGAGCTTTGCTGGAAGGTTTGGGGGCTAACAGGTAAAAATGGTGTGTCTTAGATCTTTAAATGGATCCTTCTTTTTTTTTTTTTTCTGTCTACTAATTGACTGATCCATGTTTTGAACACTTGCTATAAACAGCATTACTTAGACAGTAGAAAAAATAGATACATCAATGACTTTGTGCATTTCATTTTAGAAATAACATAATAAACTTGACTTTATGAACAGAGCTCAAGGCCACTGTTTATGCTTTCTATTTTGGATCATTTTTGAAAGCTTTTTAAAAAGCAAGAAATTAGGTCTGCATTTAAAATTATGATAGCGAGCAGCTCAAGATATCTTGAAAACACATTTATGTAGCAGGTAAACACCCAGGGATGGAAAGGACATTAAAATAAATAATTTTTATAAGACAGACTTCCCAGAGCTGACTTTTACAACACCGGGGCAAACAAAGAATGGCTAATCAAAAGTAAAAACTGTAAGTTATCTAAAACATACTGATTCTGATTTCCAGGGGTTTTATGATTGTCATGAAATCCAGCCTAGCAAAGAAAGGGAAAGATACAAACCTGGAGCAGCCAAGCCCCAGCAGCAGGTGGAGCATATGTGGATATTCATATGCCACTTTGGGCAGCAGATAGTGCAGTGTTTACACTAAAAGAACTGCTGGATACCTCAAATCTATTTTTTTCTATTATGGTTGGGTAAAAAAAAAGCCCAGCAACCTCTTGCAAAGTTTTGAACACTGGCTTCTGGAAAGGAAGGATAAAGTTAACCAAGACTTTGAAAGGATCTGGGACTGTGAGGAATCCTTAATCAATTCTTCTAGTAAGGGTAGCAAGAAAGGCTCTCACTTACCTTCCCAATCCTCCATGTAAGGAGCTTCCTCAGCTTCCTTCTCAGGAGAGATGTCGTCAATGAATTTTCCTTCTTTCATAACTCTAGTAATTTCTCGGAGTTGTTGAAGTAACATTTTTTCCTGGTCTGTTGTAACGTTTTGAGTCCTGCTAGAAAATATTAGACACCAGAATTTAGTCCACTGTTACCACAAGCTATGAAAAGAGTTTGAGCCCAACTGTTTGGCCCGTGCCAGCAGCACGGTCTGAAGAAACCTACTGAGGAGTGTGATCCCTCCTCAACATCTGCATGTGCTCTGCACTTCAGCTGGGTGGAGTTTATCCCTTCATCCAAAAAGCCTGCAAATTTAAACAGGTAAAGGAAGGCAGGTAAAGCCAATGTGAGAACGAGATGAAAGTCACACACACTAAAGAGCTATGGTACAAAAGACACTACAGAAATTTCTTGCCTTTGAATGTGTATTAGGTGAGAATTAGGGTGCAGTGCCTTGTATGAAGTGTTATAAGGAAATGAAATCCTGAATCTGTGCTACGTGTGTAGCTTGTGGGGCTGATCAAAATTTCTCACAGTCATTAGTCTCAAGACTCTAATGATCCCTCATTATGATAATTTAATTTGCAAGTTGGACAGATCATCCTGTCGTTATAGACAGTCAACAATGCAACCTGGTGGGGAGGTGGGGGGAGAAACAGGAAGGATGATTTTAAAATGTAAAGAAGGTGTTAGATTTAACCGTAACTTGCCCTTTAGAATTAGAGGGAGAGGACTGAGATTTTTATCAGATTTAAAGCAAACTTTTGACTGGTTCTACATTGCTGAATCTAGTAATTATTACTGCTTAGGTAATACAATTACTGTTGTAACAAAAATGCTTCCAATTGATAAGATCATGTAGTCATTACATGTTATTCTCTCTGAAAACAAAAAAGGATCCTAAAAATCTTATGGACAAAAAAGTAGTATTTAGAGGGGGGTGCTCTGTGGTCTGCTAACTCAGTAGGTCAGAAAAAGAAAGGCACTGGCTGTCACCAGGGGTGAAAATGGTTCTGACCAATGGTGCTTGTTTCATCCCGAGTTTAAAATGACGGTATCTTGAGGTTTAAGTTGTTCTCGAGCAGTAATGCCAGTTCAGGCCACTCCTCCGGCGCCCTTTTGGATCAGTGTTTCAGTCAGGATCTGTCGCCCCCAGTTGCTGCGAAAGGGTGGCCCTGGCATGCACAGAATGCTGAGCTGTAGGTGGGGTGCGAGGCCAGACAGATGATCTCTGGTGATCTCTGGTCTGGAAAGCAGACAGATAATCTCCAAGAGCAGATTCACTGAGTAGGCTGCTCAGAGAATCGTAGGGATGAGATGGGAAGACAGGAGCTGGAAACAGATTTTGGCTCTAGGTGGTTAGTATCTATGTAAACCTCATTTTAGTTATCTGAATTGTAATCAACTTGCAATACCCATCTTCAGGTTTTCCTCTTACTAACTGCGGGGACTGGAGCAGCACTCCAAGGGGTGCTTTGTGCCACTCTGCTGATATGGGGATGATGGTGACACGATGGCTACTCCACTAAGGGCAGCAAAGTCACACAGGTTTAAAGCCAAGCTTAGCATCCTAGTGCTGGTTGGTGTGATGGTGGAAGAAGTGCTGATCCTGGGCTGGATTTTGTGCACAGCTGCAAACACAGGTGTGTGTAACTGAACTCAGCTCAGGAGCTGGTTTCATTAGCACCTACCCAGATTAAGCTGCTTCGCTGAGACCACAAGGCAAAACATCACTTCTCTGCATTTCCACCAAGGAGCACTTTGCCCCACGGTTTGGAAAGCTGATATCCCAACGCTGCATGTGGGCTGCACTGAGTGCCCCCAAGCTGTGGCGGCAATCTCTGCCAGCCACAAACAACTGAAAGTGTGAGGCAGCATCTTCCCAAAAGCCTGGCTTATGCAGATGTGGAATCTGAGATGTGAATTAAGAGGCCCACAAAAAGGAATGGTTTCATCAGCCTTTGACCAAAGCTGTGACAGAATTGCCAAACTAATCCTTCTTTTACGGACAAAACTGTACCCAATTTGAATGTACATCACGTGGATGAAGACAGAGGGGCCTATCTCTTTAGCACATTGGGCAGATAAGCTAGCTCAGATAACAGGATCAATCAATCAGCTGTGACATTTCATACAGGAAAATTCCTAATGTGTGGGATACCCTCATTAGAAAACACTACTGTCTTATTGCAACACAAGGGCTCTGTATTGCAGCACATTCCTCCTCCAAATTTCCCTGCAGAGAGGGAGAAACTAAAGCCCTTATTTTGACTTCATTTAAGGCCTCTGGGAAGACACTGTAGGATGCTGGCAGTGTGTAAGACATCTGGCTGCCTGCACAAGGGAGATTTACCAGGATATAATGCACTTAGGAATACTAAGAGGATAACAGATGCAGAAGGTTTACAGTGTAAGAAAAGGTCATTATTTTTGCTCTCTGTGTTTGTAGCTCCAACACAACTATTACTTTTCAAAATGGCAATACTTTGTAGAGTCCCAAAGTGCTCACTAAGAGGTAAAGTAAAGGTTTCTTATTTTTGCTCTGAGATTAGAACATTTTCTAAAGAGCCATCATGACTGCAGGGAAAATAATCTAAACAAATACTCTAAAATGGCATCTCAGACATGTTAACTGGTATTTTTTAAGCTTCACAATCTTAAAATAATCACTAACAAAATGCAGCTACATCCCAAGAAATTGCACCCCATGGAGCCTCTCACTCTTCCATATCACCTTTGCTCAGTTTATGACAAAAAGGAAAGTTTTTCCGGTTGACATCCTGGTAAACAGGACTTTAAAAACCAGTGGGTGGGCTGCATTATTTCTACCTCTTACCTAACTACCAGGAATAGAAATTTTTGGTTACATTGTTGAGGACCTGGCCAGGCAGGTCTTCCTTCCTATTGTTTTCTTTACCTTGCTTCTTCCTACAACATGCTAGGTCCTATTAGAAGTATCTGTACTTGTACTTTTTGAAAGTTTTGCATTTCTGGAAGGGTGTTTCTCTACATAAAGGTGTAGCAATTCCAGCTGCTGTGCTGGTTTGGAAGGAGGTCTCCTCAGTTGGTTTGGAGGTTGGTCTTCAAACCTCCTTTAAAAAAAAAGCAAATCCAAGTTTCTGGCTGCTAATTTCTACAACGCAGAGCTGGGTAACAGTAGCTATCCCATCTGAGAAAACCAGCTAATAGTATTGAGAGCTCTTCCAGCCTCACTTCACTCAGATGAACTTGAAAGGCAAAGAAATGGAGCAGAATAAGTCATAGCAAGAAAACAACATGTACACTTGCTACAAAACAAAGCAGAATAAAATCACACAGCACAGTTATATTATTCCTTTGAAACAGGATTTCTTTCTGTGGTGCAGCATTCTCTGAGAATAAACGATCCTTTCAAATTCATCCAGATTTCAAAAGCAATTTTTTGGAAGAATATTTACAAGACTAGAATGTCTTTGGGTTCTAAGAATCTGCTCCAGGAGAAAGCCAGGGTGAATTTGGGAGCAGTTCAGCTGGGAGAATGCTCCTGAGGTACAGTGAGAGCACACTGAGGCACAAGCTCAGCCCTCAGCACTGACAAGCACTGTGCGTTATGGTGACACATGAGGTTTTCTGTGACAATGCAGAATATGACCTTTGGTTTGGTTACTAAAGCTCCACTTGTCCAGCTGGCTGTTGCTTTGCCATGCCCGGTGTAAAGGGATGTGGTCTCACCTGGGGTCTTTCAGCATCAGTTTAAACTTGATACCAGCGATTTCTGTCCCTGACTGTTCTGTGTAAGGGTTTCTGTTTAACTGCGTATCAGTAACTAAAGCTCAGGTCATTTTTACTCTCTTACTCTTTCCTTTTTATTTAAATCTATCAATATCCAGATTGAATAAGCCTAGCTCAGTACTCTGATCTAACTACACTTTCTAACCATAGGTTTTATTTTAATAGATTTATCCAGTATTAGTGAAATTAATGAGTAGATTAAGAAAGCTTCAAAGTATTTGAAAACAGCTATTTTCTCCATCAGGAGGTGCTTTTCCCCTCCTCTTCAAAGAGGCAACATACAAAATTCTTCATTGGATTCAGATTCTCATTTCCCCTGAGACCTTTAGACCCATCTATATAAATAGTCTGGTTGAACAAAGAAGGGAAGTTCTACTAAATAGAGGCTTTGGGCCAATGACACAGAGTGGAACAAATACTGGATCAGACCCTAAACCGATTTTCTCAGTAAAAAAAATATTCCATCCTGAGAGTCAGCACAATATCTGGGCAGCTCATAAGCCTATTTCTGTCAGCTTAGAGGTACGTGTGGAGCATTGTGTCAGCTCTCCAGAACAGAGATGAGTAGCAGTCGAAGCAGGATCCTTCTGTTCCATTAACAAAACCAGGGCAGTTCAGGGGCTCTCCCACTGGAACCTGGCTGAACTTGGGCAAGCCGGGCTCCTCGTCTGCCCGAGACAGCACAGGGCACAGCACAGAGTGGGCAAAACTGCACTCAAAGGGAAGTGGTTTGAGGCATAAACAAACAAGATGTGCATGTTCAGCCCACAATTCCTGCAGGATGGGTTAAAACAGGACTTGGCTGATCCAGACAAAGTTAACATGATTTACAACCACAGCAGCTCTCGTTTTTTGCAAACCTCACCTTCATATTTATGGTATTTCAGTTTCCAAACACTGCAGTTATGTAGTGTCCTATTGATCTGTTCTTTTTACTCCTTATGGAAAACACAGACTTGCTCCCAGTGTTTCTTTGTAACGTAGACTGGTGATATCAAATTTGTAGGAAACATTAATAAACATAATAAAATCTTGAATGCCAATTTTACAACCCTTTGTCTTTTACATTTAGAAGCAAATGCATGAATTTACTGGTTACGGGGTGGAACTAAGTTATGTAATCAGATTATTACACAATTCTGCCTTAAAGAAATATTTTATGGTTATTCTAACAAGAATTTACATAGACTATAACAGAATTTCAATTTAGGAAAATAATCCATAGAACTGGAAAAGAATGATTCAGGATATTACTTTGGTCACATAAACCAGGCTGTTTTATGTACTTTAAATGTAGAGGGTTCATCTTCTGTTTACACACACCTGTCATTTTCTTCCAAATAACACTCTGTACAAAGGGGGAAAATAGGGATAGTTTCTTTTCTGCTTAAGGAAAATGAAGTTGGAGAAAATAATTTATTTTATATATAGATGCTGAAAAGAGAAAAACTGCAGGACAAGAATCGTGATGTGTAAAATCAAATTTCTATGATTTGAAGTAGCAATAAAAATGCTATTTAAACATAGATAATGCAAGAAAGGTTAATTTCTAATCAGAGTAGAATCTCTTTTTAAAATGCTGTAATCTGAAACACACCTGTCATACATAGGTCCTACTCTGTTGATTAATTTTTCCATAGCTTCTTCTGTCTCTCTCAGTCTTTCCTGGAGCTGAGTGAGTTCATAGTCAGCTGTAAAACAAACAGAAAAAAAATCCCAAGATCTGGCAGTAGGAACTTTGAAAATGTATCTCTGTCCCATCATCACAGGCAGCAAATGCTGTACCAAACTAAACTGGCTATGAGGAAACTACAGCATTCAGTTTAGAGAGTTCTACCTACTTTTCCTGGCCTAAGAAGGTGAAGAATATTACCAATGGTAATAGGACACCCAGAAAGAACCTTCTTTCAAATGTTCCCAAGCTACCTCCCAACAAGCAGAGTGAGTGGGCCACTGGAAATGCCCTGGAGATTACAGTTTCGGAAAAGAAAATACTGTGGAGGGTGTTTGTTTGGTTGGTTTTTTCCTGTCTCCTGCAGAGTTAATAGTTCACATGGAATTTCCCTCTTAGGACCTTGGAAGCAGAAACAAAAGGTCATTGGAGCGTTTTCTAATGAGTCCAAGGTTTGAGAAGCCGCTTCCTTCTCAAAGAGAATGAAGTTTATGGGCTTGATGGCTTGAACCCAACCCTGCCCAGGTGTGCCAGGCTCCCTGAGATGATTGACAGTGAGCCCATGGTGTCTGCCTGGGGAGCAAAGCCGTGGTTGCACCTTTTTAAAAAAAATGTGGCCATAGTACAATAGTAGAAACAATGCAGGAACACCCAAACTGGCTTTTTGAAAGCACTGACAGTCAAGATGCAACAGCATGGGTGCCAAAAAAGTGCTTGAATTCCTTGCTGGGCTTTTGTAGCTCATGCTCAAAATCCTACAGCTGAGACTCCGCTGCTCCCCAGTGCAGGACAAAATGAAACCAGCCTGGGTGAATGAAATATTCAGCTGCTTCAGGCACACCCACTTAAGCAGAACAAAGGCACAATGGAACTGCACCCTAGCAGGAACGGAGAAATCCATCCACAAACATCCTGTTTTTAGAAAGATCTCTATTCTGCACAGCTTGTCATTACTTAATGCAACACTGATGTAATTATTTTGCGTGTCTGAGACTTTAAAAAAGAGGAAGGGAGATTGGCAAAGAGAAAGGAAGTTACTTCCTCCAAGTCACTATGTAAGTGGTGACTCAGTCTTCAGGTTCCTAATCCAGTGTCCTGTCCCCTGCTCTGCTACAGCTTGCCATGAATGCTTTAGGAATATAAATGAAGAGCTCTAGGAAAAGGCACAAGAATTTTCACTGTTAGTTCTTTGGGATATAATGATGGCAAAGTTAACTTACTGCAAAGTTACTTTCTCTTGCCAAGTGTCAGAGAAAAAAAATACAATTACCATTGCTAATATATTGCCCAAAATTGCCAGGCAAAGCGCAGTACAAGTGCACTGGAGACACAATCTACAGCACTGAGTACATTAGGTATTCCTAATATGTGCATTAATGTCAAGATAATTACAGCTATGTTAAGAGAATTACCTTCCTGCTACCGCTTTCTATAAAGCCCTAAGTACTTTTCTTTCCTATTACAGTTTAGCCAGCTAAACACAACACATTTAAATGCTGTAATGGTAACTACTCTTCCAATCCTCAGTAATAAGCTCATTAATTTATATAATAAGTGCCTACAAATACTTGAATCTATCTCACCAATGTTTGGGTAAAATCAAATTAACATTTCAGAATATTATTTGCTCTCTTCATTGCATGCATGAAAACTGTGCATTGCAAAACAAGGAAAGGGACAAATTAGGGAAGTGCCTGATGATGGCTAAGTATTCACCAATTCAAAAGAATGAAACTAGCTTTTATGGTATCTTTCTATGCTCTTACTAGACTACTAGGGATTATAGAATAATTACAGCTGGACATCCTATTATCCATTTTTAATCATCAGCAACACAGCTTTTCAGCAAATCCGTGCAGTTAATTCAGCAAACCTCATGAAAAGCCATTCCTTCCAGAGGGGCTTGGGATCAGGCTGCTATCACAGCCTCACTGGCTGAATGAGATTAGAAAGTGACAGTGCAGTAATTCTTTTTAACTCTTGCTCATTCCAACACAGAAGATTCTGTGGGGTTTTTGGGTTTTTTTGGGGGGGAGGAAACATCAGTTTTACAGTGCACCCAGAACTTGAAGAACCCTGTTGGACCATTACAGAGCCAACAGCTGCACAGATACAACTCAGAGTCACACTCACTGATTTTCCTCTTCATGTTCCCAGGCGTAGCTGTAGGGCATTTCCGCTCTGCAGGAGTAGTTCTTCCCTTGGAAGCCAGCTGATGAGGAAAAAACCGTGGCCTTTCTATGAGTTACAACAACAGAAATAGATAAACCCCAGAGGCAACAGAAAAAAATACAGAAAATTGAAATATGCCAGAAGGCAGCCACAGAAAAGCACACCCAGCTGCAAAACCAGGAAAGATGCCTGGGAGATTTTGCCAGCTGAAAACTCTTGTAAGACTCTTGGAACAAATAACAACACGTGACATACACAGTGCCTGTAACGTGTAGCCACATACAACAGAGAAAAGAATACTATGCGTATATTCAGAATTAATCTAACATTGCTCTAGATATGCACATTTTCCAGGGGTAAAAAAATCTTTAAAAAATTTTAAGAGGTCAGAGGCCAATGCAGGATCAGAGAAATCCTTCCCTGCATTCTTAGCTACAATCTTTGCAACGGCAAAACCCACAGGATACTCCAATCTTTTGACCACCAGGCAAAGGTCCAGCATAAGCATTTTTCTGAGCACAGAAGAAATGGAAGAAGGTACTGAAATGAGAGTATCATATTTTTTTCAAAGTTTTTTGAATTATTTCCCTGACTTTTTAATTTATGTTGGTCTTACCTTAAATAAAATGTACAGGATATATAGGAAGATGCCAAATCCATATATAGGGATAATCTGTCCCACAAGACCTCTCCCAGTTCCACCAGTGCTTCCAGTACCACCTCCACCTGCCTTGGCTTTGGCAACTGCTTCAGTAAGGTGAGACCTTGGAAAATGAGGGACAGCTCGGCTGTCGGGAGTGGCGTGGGAATGCATCCTCGGCGGAAAGCGACCGAGCTTCCCTGCAAAAAAACACACAATGATCATTTCCCTTCTGTTGCTTTCCACCCTTTCACATGAAGCATAAACCTGCAGCAGGTGCAAGTTACCTGTTTTCTCTGCTTGTAAATTCACCACCACTGATGAATAAGTAACTTGTTGGACTAAGTCTGTGAACTCAGCCCTCAGTCTCTTGTGATACGCGGTGCTAAGAGTTAGGTTTTACTTAAAGCCATTTACTCCCAGCAATTTTATTCCTACACGATTAGGAGTAGATTCACACAATTAAAATCTCTTGATTTTAAGTAGAGGAAGAGCTGGCAGGGCAATTAAAAAACCATGGACTTTAACAGGTATATTCTTGTCCAAATAGCCGATGGATGAGCATCTCCAGCGGGATGAAATGCCAAATTCCTATTTGTTTCTCTCCTCAAAGCCCCCCCAAAACATACCAGTTTTCCATTGTGAGCCTGATCTTTCAATACTGCCCAAATGTATTAATGTATAAATGTATTAATGTCTGAACCATTATCCACTTAACACCCTGACACACAGCTGCAGTGTTTGCCCAGCATAGATTTTTGGCTATTGCCATAAGAAGTAGTGTTTTACCTGATTTTACCAACCGAGTGAGTAATGAAAGATTAAGAAAAGCAGTGTTACCTCAAGCTGTTCTCCTTAAAAAGGTCTAAGGTAAAGCAATGTGAGAAAAGACATTGAATATAGCCCAGGACATATTATCTTTGGCATTTTAGAGGGAAAAAAATTTAGAGGTTTCTAACCTTTCTAGGCAGAGCTAATTTAATACAAGAAAGGAGAGCAAGCATAAATGGATGCACAGACGCTAGAGGAAGAATGCAGAGAGCCTGAAACAGTGCTGCAGATGATTTCATGCAACTGAAAGGCACAAGAACCTCAACAAATGTAAGCTCATGCATTATTCTATTTTCTTGCTGCCATCAATTCAACAGTTTTGCTGTGAAATTCACTATTTTACTCCTCTGTGTAGCTGACATCCTGTTTTCCATCTCCATATCCAGCTCAGACATGCACTTGCACTCCCTTCTGACTGGGGCTCAGCTGAATTACTCAGCTACTCTGCCATGGAATCTGGTGGCAAGAGGTGCTGGATGGACTGCCAGGCTGGGCTGCAGCTCACTCCCTGATCCCAGCTGGAAAGCTCCCCCTCCCCGGCACACAGGGCCTGGACACTGCTGCCTGGTGCTGGGACAAGCTGCTTGTGCTTGCAGAATGAAAATGAAAAGCAGGTTTGAAGTGGCACTGCAAACAACCAACTTTACTTCTGCGAGTACGCAGCTGCAAATGCTTTTATGCGACACAAGAGAAAAATTGAATTAGCATTTGGTCTTGCTAGGAAACACCATCATAGACAGCTAAATTCCTGAACACAGAAAATTGCAGTAAACACTTATTAGGAAGCAATATCAATAATTCATGAAGTTCCACTATTAAAACCACATTTTTGTTGTAGATGATAGCACACATTCCGTGAGTTCTTTAGTGTAACTGCCAGGCTACGCCACCACTGACCAAACCCACTCTCAGATTAGCTTAACTTCGAGGAAGCTGTTATCAAGCTCTTAAATTTTAGTGAATTATTCAAAGTCTGTGATGGAGCACAGAGAATCTTATTTACCAGAAAGCCCCCCTGCTCCTGCAGCCATGCCCTGTAGCAGTAGATCACTGTGGAAACGAGCGTGATGTCGTGCAGAGAGCAGTACCACTGAGGCGGGGATGAAGCAGCAGGGTAGGTAAATATTTGTAAAACATCTTATGCAAATATTCTTTATTGGAGAAAAGAAAAGAGGTATTAAGAAAGCAGAAAATAATTGACAAAGGTGAAACTGTATTTAAAGGGAATAGTTTTTAAAATTATCCGCAAGGCCTCGTTTGTGTTTTAAAATATTCAATTCAATTAAAATATAATCAAGCCAAGGGGACATACACCAGACATTTCATTATCAAAATAATTGTAAAGGGGAGTTTCATGGCTCCTATTTCTAAACCTACCCTGTTGACTTTACACTTCTGTAAGTATTTCCTTAATAAACAAATACTACCGTCCATAGTTTTTTATTGTGAAGAACCCATGCAAATTACACAGGAAATTGAGGGCACGGGCAACTTGAAAGCAACATATGCACAAAGCTCGCAAATGCACAGTATAGAAATGGAAAATGCAGCGATTTGGGTGCCACCGTGACTTGAACAAGATTCCACATTTCCAGGGATGAAACAAACCACTTTCAAATGGAGACAACAACATACTCTCCATCAAGAAAATCAAGTGACACTCGATGAGCACAGAAGGGCACATGTTGGCTTCTTGTTTGCCACCCCATCCAGCTGCCAGTGGGGATGGTGTGGACATTTTCCATGCTGTGGAAAGAGCACTAACTCTAGTTAGCTTTGAAGGGTGTGTGCTGTGAACGCAGTGCTGTTCTGCTTTTGAAATGTTTCTCATCTCCCCTGTGGCAGCCTGAGGGCAGCCTTCATGCAGACTAATTGCTGTGTTCAATAACTCCACCAACCACACCCTGCCTGGCTTTGCCATCTTTTTACCTAGGAGTTATCCTACACATTTAATAAGTTTTGTCAGTTTTAATGTTTCAAATCACCTTTGCAAACCAGCTACAGGGTAAGCAGAGCATGTTTTGTCTAACCCTGTCCCTTCAGTAGCTTTAAGTATAAAAATGAAATTACGACCCAGCGAACATTTGTGTTGTTTAAAAGACTGTAGGTTTCTGAATATAGATGAAGCCCTTAATGGCATTTTCACATGAGAATGACTGTGAGCTTTTTATCTTGTAACAATATTAACACTCAACTGAAAAGAAGCAAATCTTAAAAACTGTATTTACAACACAATGAATGCTATAACCAACCAGATGATGATACTCAGACCATCTAAGCATCTTTTTCCAAGAAAGCTGTTATGTGTTCTACTTAATGGGTTTTAGGAATTGCTACTGAGCCCAACTTGACTATTTATAAAGTTATTTAGAATTATTTTGCTGCACTATTCAGCAACTCTTAGGCTAGGTAATATGTCTCTGCCACATCTGGCCAGCTGTAAAACGCTGAGACACATATGCACACATATAATAAAAGAATAACGTTTGACACACAGTACACACAGGCTGTTGCTACATGAAGTTTGCATGTCATTCATCAGATTTATGACACATGACTGCATTTATAAGACATGTATGTGTCCTAGGTTACAGTGCAAGATGTAACCAAAAGCATGTATTCTGTTATCATCTTCACAAGCTGTTAAGGCAGGTGGGCCAATGTTCATTATCTCCCACCATGACTCATATCTGATAACACCCTCCGGGAGCTATCTCTGTTCAATTGGCCATCAAGAACCCACCGCATGACTCACGGAATTACTTCATCCCATTGTGAGATGCTCCGCCCAGGGGGGAGGAGCCAAGCATTCCCACCTGGATATAATCTGGGCTTCGGAACAGCAGAGCAGCCCTTACCTACTGGACTCCCAGAGGACAAGAGCTACTGTTTGGACCTTCAGGTAAAGACCAGACCCTTCTTTCTACAGGATCACTGCTTCAAAAGCACCATTTCATCTGGACTGCTGCCACCACCCTGACCAACAGGGTGTCAGGTTGTATTCTGACTCTGTCAGTGCTCTTGTACTATTGCATTTTTTTAAAAATTTTCCTATTAAATTATAATTCTGACTTGTGATCTCCCTCTGGTTTGTTTTTCAAACTAGTACAGTATGTTCTTCAGACCCCAGACATGTAGGAGGAGGGTTGGGGATGGGAAATGTCAGTCTGGGAAGTGCATGTGACTTGTCCAAGCTGACAGCAAAGCAAGGGATGCTATTCTCATGGGCTCTCTAATTTCAACCAAGCGGCTCCTCAGGGGCACCCACAGTTCTGCTGTTGCTCTGCAGGAGGTCTTCTGCCTTTTGGTTTTTGTTTCCATCCCAAAACCATGGTTACACTACTTTGGTCTGGAAATGCTAAGATTAAGTGTGTTTTTCCCAAGTAAGACGTTTACTATTCCTTCCTCTGCACGCAAAACAAACCAAACCAAAAGCCCCAAGAACAAACAAACGTGACAGTGGGATACAGAACTATCCTCCTGCCTCAGAAATGTAAATTCCAGTCCTCCAACCTATCTTTAAACTATTCTGACTCCCACGTTTAGGGATGCTTAGTGCTATTCACATTTTCCTGGTAAAATGTTCTTCATAGTGACTGAAAAACACCATTTTTTCAGACAATGATAGGGATCAGAAATGAAATTCACTTCCGTGAGATCCAGAACTCAGAAGTTTTGCACATTTTTCTCCCCTGCTGTGTTGGAGTTTCTATTTAAAGAAGATGTGTCCTCTAAGGAAAACTTTTGCTAAGTAGGCTGTGCAGGACCTCCCTCTCTGGTCGAAGCCAATAAAGACTCATTCATACCAGTGCCTTCACCTCAGGACACTTGAATCAATCTTTAGCCCCTCTCAGCAGTGTACTTTCATAAACTATTTATTTCCTCCCTCTCTCTGTCCAATTAGATGAATTACCTCCACGTTCTAAAGCTGCAAGTGGCAACATACAGCAAGACACAGTGACTCCATGATGATGTGACTTTATGTTGTCTAGACAAAATGTCCTCCCAGGTTTTCTTGCATGTTTGGTGTAACAGCTTAGAATAATCTGTACAGAAACTGTTTTCTTGACATTTAACCAAATTCTCTTTCAGGCCACTATATAATTTCTACTGCTGTTCTCCACCCTGTAATTTCTCCAACGTCTGCCCACAGAAAGCCTAAGTAATTGTTCCTTTTCTAACTACCAGTTCAGTTTTATGCACCACGATATAAAACAAGACATTAGGCTATTAGAGGGTGTCCAAAGGAGGACCACGAGGATGGTGAAGGGTCTGGAGGAAAAAATCTTGATTTTCTTCAGGACACCAGCAGGCAACCTATGTGTGCATTGCACAAATTCAAGCTGAGCAGAAGGGTTACCTGAACTGTCATATATATATTTTTTTTTTGTAAAGCTGATGAAACTTGATTGTTCATAAGAATGCAGAGCTTGCTACTGTCATGGAGCTATAAGGTTTTTCTGAAATTACCAACTTAGATGGTAGCTTCACAAAATGCATGGCATATATTTATGAACATTAGACTTAAAATGTACTTTTAAAACTGCTAGTAGGTCCCCTTTTTGTTCCTCTAACAAAAGATAAACATTCTAATGCCTGTCTATGAAGTCAACTAGGAATGTGATACAAACACAGTAAGTTAAGTAAGCTTTGTCATATACATGAAATTATTACTGTGAAAAAGAACAACATTCCTGTCTGGAAGATAATATTAACTTCTACAGTTCTGTGCTCACCATTTTCCTAAAAGAGACCTCTGAAAATGGCTTTATTAGAGAAAGTGCCATTTCCATGCTTAAAGCCCATTTCGATAAAAAGCCTTCTGGTAACACTGAGTTCTAACAAATGGTATTAAACTTTAAGCATGTTTTATTCAGAGACATTTTGCCTCCAAGACTACAATAAGCACTTTATTAACTTCAAGAATGACATGATTACCTCGAGCCCCTGAGACTCCTGTCAGGTAACTGCAGTTATCAGTGCACCGAAGAGGACGACTAATGACAGAGATATGAACTGAGCGGTTCAATCAAGATTTATTCTTCCAATAAAAAAAAATAACTTCAGGTGAAATAAAGTTTGGTCTACAGAGCAGGTGTAATTAAATCCTTGCTATCGAGCTGAAAACATGGACTGTAAACTCTCATCTGAAACTGATCAGCTGAGGTGAGTTGTTACATCCTTGGCCAAAGACAGGTGCTGGGGTCCAACAGGGGAACAACGCTGGGTGCTCGTGCTGCACCAGGCACACACAGATCTGTGCTGTCCTGTGATCTCTGCAGGAATGATGAGAAGTATTTATAATATTGATGGAAAGAGTATTTATGCTCCCTATTTTAAGCATTTAACTGCAGCTGTGAGTAGCCACCCTATCACAGCACTGCTCAAGGACGGCTGTGCTAGAGCAGGTACAAGCCTCATTCATTAGTCAGATGGCACTGAAAATAATTGGGAGACAAATCTGTTGCTGGGTTTTTTAAAGCTAGTATTTCTGTCAGATCAACCTGCAGCCAAAGACAGGAGCACCACAGCATTAACTGACAGCTGCCAAGGACTGCACTGCTGTGGGAAAACAGCGTGTCAAATTCCATCATCTGGTACTACTGCGGGATCATTTGGGAGCTGTGAGGGGGCAGAAGTTAATGGGGAGCCAGGGACCACCTCCCACGACATCTGCTCCCATCCCTGACGGCTGCTGGGCCTTTATGGGGCCCTGCACCGTGCTCTAACAATACTGCTCTTGATGTGCTGCCAAAAACTCAGCTCCATTTCAGGTTTTCAGTGTGAGGACATTCTGCAATGGAACTATAAACCTGTAGATATACAGTGCTGACCAACCTATTTTCAAGTTCTTAAAAACCAAAAATACACATGGTGACCATGAAAGTGCTGTTGTGGCATAGAAATCCTACATTTGGCTTCAATGTAACACTGTTTTAGCAGTAACTTCAGCCTGAACGTCCTTAGAAAACCCTGAAACGAAATGTTAAATGAAATCCATGTCACTAAAGTGTGCAGACATGGAAGAAGCAGGCTGTTGGAAGGATGCAAAAAACACAGTCACTGAACACGAGTCTCAGGGGGACAGCATCCAGAAGAACCTCTAAGTTCTCTGTGCTTCCACCAGCCTCACCTCCGGCTTGCAGGCAGCCCTGGGCAAAACTGCTTCTCTGACAAGACTTGGGGTTATGATAGCAGCTACTTTTGTCTAGTGCCTTGGGGGAAAAAAAGCCCTACAGTAAAAGGCAACAGGAATAAAAAGGATGGGAGATGCTTGTATGAACCCATTCCCTGAGAACTTAAGAGAGGACATGCGGAGTGGGAGGGTAGCAGGAAGGACACAGCTTGGGAGGCTGCATGGGCAGGACATGAGCCCAAAATGAGCCATCACATGGCCACAGCATTATGAGAATCTGGTGCATGAAAACAAAAGTTTAAAATGCTGGCGTAGGAAACTGAACAATGAAGACGATTCAAATGAATTTTTATTTCTTATGCAACAACAAAAGCGTTCTGTACACAAAGTAACAAAATAATGATGGGATGTATCGCAATGAAGAAACAAAACAAACAAAAAAAGTGGAATGAATATGTCACTTTTCGGAAACTTTAATACCCCACATAAATAAAACGAAATTTGGAAGATTTTAACTACTTATAAAAAAA
>VXBT01000488.1:0-114557 GCA_013400235.1 Oriolus oriolus
TCGTGTCCGCGTGCGACACCAGGAGAATTAAACTCAACAATTTATCTCAGGAATCAATAGTTTTATTTGCCAGTAATAACAGTGAAAATTTTTCCTTTGGCCAAACAAGCATCCATACATTTTTTCCTACTTGAAAACTGTAATTTTTTTTTCTGATTTCCTAGCAGGGAGATTAGACTTGTGAAGGTCCAACAGAGGAAGAGGATGGCTTCCTGTGTTTCACCAAACACATCCACAGAGCCACATGCAGACACAGACGCACAGGCCCCCTGCAGAAAAGATGGAGAGGCAGGATCTGCCACGCTCCATCAGAGGCTGGCGCAGTGCCCACCCTCTCTTGTCCAAAGCCACGAGAAAACAAGAATTGCCATGTGAAACACTGGAAAAAAGTTCCTGTTCAGTCGCACACCTGACCTCAGCTTCAAAATCAATTTTTCATCAATACTGAATAGAAGAACAAGGACTGCAGCCGTCAGGTTCTCATTATTTCAAAGTGCTTCACAACACTTAAAAATTAATAAATATAAATCCTAAGTGAGGTCAAGTGGGGAAGACCCTGCCCATCACTTCTTTTCTCCTGCCATCCATCAATGACGTGCTGCTGTGTGAACATAACATCTGAAGAATCAGTTCCAGCTGCACTTCAACTAAAACTCATAATAAACAACTACAGGATGCAATGAAGCTACCTGCTAATTTCTTATCTAATATATGTATCTTTCCTTCCAGCTTCTCACAGACTGCTGTTGCCACCGAGGTCCACATCCTCACAGTTCTCCAAACTAAATCTAACACTCACACTGACAGTGTAAATTATGGGCTAAATAAAAATACCAGTGAGAGAGAGAGAGAATGTTTCAGGGACTAGTGCTAAAGAAAAGAAAAGCAAATCATTATTCTGTACAATACAGATATAAAAGATGTAGTAGCTTATCTATGTTCACCCTGAGCAGAATAACAGGAAGAAGGGAGATTCAATTAGAATGAAAAGCAATCAATACAGATACACAACCATATGATTTCACCAGATTTTGAAAAAAAAAGGTACAGAATAATTACCAGCTAAGCGGCCAAAGTAGGAATTTTCTGTACAGTTATTACATATCTTTAAACTACCATTACACATATCTTCGGGGGAGTCAAGATGCATTGTCTTTCCCTCTGAATTATACAGATATAACCCCTGTGCAGATCAGGATGTCGCCCTGGGATGCACTGCCTCTCTGATTCTGTGGAAGCACTGCTTTTATCTCACCAAAGTAAGACACACAGCTTGGAGGCAAAGTGATACAATGTGGTGATAAAAACATAAATACTAATGCTTTAAAGCTAACATATTTAAACCTTCCATTAAAACACTTTTTTTTTTATACAATGCATTTAAATAAAATCACAGCTCATTTCAGAACTGTACCTGCACTAATTTAAGTAATCATAGGCTGTTTCAGAACTGTATCTGCACCAAAAGAAAGTTTACCAAAGAGCATGCCAAGTTTCTTACGCACATCTGTTGCAATGAATGTTTCCCAGTAAGTCATGTCTGAGGTATACCACAGCATTTATGTTAACAATTAAACTGGTAAGAAGGAAATTATACATTTACAATTTTACTCATATTATTCATTATTAGTCACCATTCCCTGTTCCTCTTCACAATTAAACTGTTCAAATTTTTCTTTCTTCCCATGTTAGAATTTTGGACTGTAACATCTCCACGATAAGATTTGTTTCCAAGAAAACAAGTGTATTTTGCTTTCCAGAATCTGAAATTGAGGACAACTCGACTGGGATT
The DNA here is from genome assembly GCA_013400235.1 of Oriolus oriolus. Taxonomy (NCBI): domain Eukaryota; kingdom Metazoa; phylum Chordata; class Aves; order Passeriformes; family Corvidae; genus Oriolus; species Oriolus oriolus. Next base: position 1,793 of record VXBT01000488.1, read on the forward strand.
TCCAAGCCCATCTGAAGGACATCTTATTTCGTTATTCTGTCTGAATAGTTGAAGTAGTGAGCAGATTTCTCTTACCTGTTTGTGAGCATGATCGTAAGAGTTAATGTGATTGTCAAACTCCTGGTGTTTATAGTACTGCTTGTCACAGAGTTCACAGTAGAAGTTGGCTTTAAGGTCTTCCAGAGCTTTTGCTATCGTGTTTTTCTTTTCAGCATAATCCTGGAGGGGGGCGGGAAAAAGTAATTTTAGTTTTGCCTTTGATGCTGTGAATGGATTTTGCGCTCTGCAGTTAATCATATTTGTAAACATTTACACACCTCTGTAACTAAAAGCCTTCCCATATTTGCTGTGTTACGCTGCACATATTTACTGGATCTGCTGCGAGGCTGAAGATTTGCACGCTTCAGTTTGCTATACAGCTGCCAGCTCCCCTTCAGGGCTCTGTCAGAGGCTAGAAGGATTTCCCCGGGTTCTATTTAAATACAAATATTTATCATGCTGAAGGCTATTTTCGAGTTAATTTTGATCCAAGCCTCACTCCTCAGTAATATACCCAAGCACAATAAGCATGAAGATACAAATGGCAATAATTTAGTTATAAGGCTTTTACAAGAAAGTTTGCTTACTTTAAAAAAAAAAGAAAATTAAAGAAACTGCTAGGTCCTTCTTAAATGCCTGTACACATGAAACATGAGGAACGCTTTCATAGCTGAGATGTAATTACTAACTTCATCACTTTGTGTTTGTCATCCCCTATTTGGACACATCTGTGTTTACCATACATTAGCCAAAGCATCACATCCAACTCTGCTTATCATTTATGAGAAAATTACATGCAAGATTTATTAATTCCCTAAATACATTGATGGTAACATGGCCTGTTGTGAAAGAGCATGGAAATGGTCTGTCATGTCAGATTAGTGTAATGCCAGTTAAACACTGAACATGTATAACCTCGGTGCAATGGTTCCCGCTTCTGACAAATCTGTCCGGGATAGAATCTCGGGACAAAATCCCAAACATGTCAAATATTGTTTAACAAAATAAACCCCTCAGATTCATTTCTCAAAGTTTCTTCACTGTGAGTTCTTTGGTTCAGATAGATTAAGATAAAAGATGATATTGCAATCAGAACATCCAAAACAGAGTTAATTTGGGGAAAAAGTCTGTATTTGCTTGCAGTTTTCACAGCTGACAACACACGTGCTTCCAATATATTTTGGGAACTTTAAAATGGAAAATTTATGTTTATCAGATTAGAATATTTTCATAACAATGCTGTTTATTCAAAAGAGAGAGAAACAGTAGTCATAAAATTAAACTTATATCCAGAAAGTACTTATTATTTAAAGTAGTACTTTAACTATAATTCAGCATGATTGGACTGCTAGCAAACACTGTTGATTCATACCCAAACTGAAGTACTCCCTCACCAAAATTCTGTCCATTAATAGAATTGCACAAGTCACTTCAGAGTGGTGTTTTGAATATTGGCTGACACATGACAAATTCACACATTCCTAACTCTTTCCTACAATGATGTTTCATAAAATCTGTTCCATTTAAACCCAAAGTGAGTTAGCATTTTATTTCAAGAAATAACAGTATTTTACACATGGAAATACATTTATGCACTGTGGAAATTTCGCCTGGAAACTCTGCACTTAGCTCTTGGTACCAACTAGTAAAAACTACAGGTTTTAAACCACTTCAGGTATTACCAGAATGCTGTGTATGGAAAGCAGTGGAAATAGCATGGAGACCCTAAGGAGATACACTCCCCTGAAACACTTGAAAAGTAATTCTTGTCGTCTACAAAGGGATGACACCTAAGCTGGCTTTATTAAAACATGAAGAAAAATCTGAATTTGGGGGAATTATCAGAACTCTGAAATACTACAAAACATCATATATATATGTGTGACTGTCATATATATATATATGATATGAATGATGACAGTCAAAGTGATGGATCCTAAGACAAGAACAGTGAATTGAAGAATAATTCTTCATTAAGATCTTACAGCATGCTGTTGATTAACCCTCAAGCAAACTTTCCCAAGACTTACTAATGTTGTGTAATACCTTGAATAAATTTCTGTAACTTCACTGGTGGTGTCCTTGACATAAAGCACCATTTTGGAAACAATATACTTTTTTCATAGCAAAACCTAACCTGAATGCAATTACATTTGGCATACCAATGCATATTAATGAGACAGGGGCACTGGAACCCACGAAAAACTTTACTGCAAAGTAATAAAATCTCTTGGGGTTTCTATCACGAAATTCCTTCAGCTGGGGTTTTTTTGGGGACAGGGTTGAATTTACATTACAGTAGTACATCAAAGTTTCAAAGGTAAGAATGGCAACACATCTAAATTAAATGCAAATAGATGGGATGGAATAGAATAATGGAGCTCAATCATGCATGGAGAAGGGACTTTTAAATGACAAGAACCATAAGTATTTGACCTTGGGAACATAGAAATGGCTGTATTGGTACAGTTCAGCCTTTTAGACCTGGGCAAGATTTTGATCTGTGCAACTAAGGAAAGTGACTCTTAACTAAGCACCGTTCCCTTTGCTTTGCACCTGCAGTCTGCTGGTTTCAGTTGTTGCACATTGGAAAAGGTCATTAACATTTACCTTTTATTCCCTTGGACTGGGTCATTGACAAGCATATGTACCCCTACCACACGTTCTCTCAGGTTATTGCTCCCTGAATGACATAGTTCTGGTTTACTCAAGTATTCCTTACACCAAGGCCACTCATCACCTCTGCTTATTCCTTCCACAGTCTCCAAAAGAAGACCTGGGAACAAGCTACACCACAGTGCCATGCATGAGTCTATTCATGGTCTCTGTTTTCTACCATCTCCCTTCTTGAATGTTTTTTAAAATCATGATACAGCACTAAACCAACACTTTCCTACAACTCCTTTATCACCCACATCCTTTGCTGCTGTATAATATTCTGCTGGCAGATGTTTCTATCCAGCTACTAAACTTCATTCAACTTAAAAAATTTCCCATTTCTCCAGGGGCAGCAGAGGCCCAAGACAAACCTCAAGACTTCAGCTTATTGTATTTCACATGCACAGACACAAAAAACCCCTTAAGAACACCCTTAATGGAGGGTGTTCAGGAGATTCTGTGTGGCTGTGGGATCACCTGGGCTGGGACTGAGTCAGCTGCTCTGCTGCTGGTTGGCACTGAGAGTGAGCAAAGTCTGATTTCAAGGATGAACAGGGATTGCAAACAGGAGAACGGAGGCTGCTGGTTCTCTGCCTGCTAGGCTGTTACTATCGATTTTGCAAGGAGTGCTGCCTTGGCAGAGGAGGCTCTCCCTAGCCCTGCCCATTTTGATGAGGGATGACTGCCCAAAAACTGACAGTAAAAAAATTACAGTCCCTGGACCTTGAGAGCAGCGGGCAATGGACTGCAGACAGAAATAACCTGGAAACTTATGAAGAGAAATATCCCTGGAGTAAAGTAGCAGCCAAAAAACTCACTTAAACTGGTTAAATATCATCAAGCTTAGTTTCATTTTCATCAAGATTTGCAAACCGTCCTGGAAGTTTTAAAAGAACTTTGAATTATGATTCAGCCTGGTAATGAAACTCAGAACTGAGTGTCACTTAGTTTCATTATTTTTTTCCTGAAAGGCTTATTATCTGAAAGCCTACAGCTATAATTCACTGTAGCTATTTTTCATAATTTATATGAAAGATCTCTAATAAGTGATCCCATCTATCAGCTGGCTTTATTTCTCTAAATCCATCTTCTCCATCCTTCAAAGCCTTAAGCCTGTGCAAATGCTACTGCAAACATCTGATAAATTGGATTAAGAGCAGGCTTTATTCACAGAGGGGCTGTCACAAACCAGACTGGACTTTGTGCTCCCATTAAAGGAGAGAGAGAGAAAGAAGGAAAATGACAGGAGTGCTGAACTCTTTACACAGATAACTTTGGAGAGTTCACTGGATGCCTCAGCCTAGGGGGTATTTTTATGGAGTGCACTTCAGGCTCATACTTGTACTATCTGCAGAAAGGTCAGCTAGACAAAAAAAAAAAAGGAAGAATGTGAAATTGTAATACATTATCTATTCCATGGTGATTACTAGAGTGAATATTCTTACTTTTCAATAAATGTGAGCTCCTTTTATTGCAGTAAGCTATTCTGCATTTACTGTAGACTTAAAAGAGCCAGGCCTGCAGTCACTGCAAAGCAAAACGTATTACAGAAATAAACCCCTTCTTCAGGATAATTTACTGGTATAGTCATCCCAGAGAGGATTAGGCTGCTCTGGTCTGATCCTCTGGATTAGAGCCCATTAAACCTGACAGATGTTCCAGTGTAACCTTGTTTCACAAAAAAATATTTAAAGCATTTTTTTTCTGTTGCAATAAGTAAAACAAAAAAGCAAAATTGTATATTAAACATTTCCAAAAAAATTAAACTAATACTCTTGATTTGGCAAACTCTGCATTAACCATATTTATATTAAAAAACAGCCTAAAAATATGTTGTTACCAAAAAAAAAAAAAACCACCCAAACAAAGCAGTCACAACTTAAGAGCACGCTCCCCTATAGTCAATTAACTGTGACATCCATGGGCGCAACTAACAATGGATTCCTTGTTTTCTGGTATATTTACTTGGTATTATAAAGACAGCCCAAAGAAGCAGATTTTGTGAAATAAAATGTACAACTTACTGACTCTCCTCTGCTATCAATCTTGGTACTACTCAGGATCTAGAATTTTTTTAATATCTTTGCATAGCAGTTTTTTCTCCTCATGTAAGCAGTCTATACATCATCCACTGATGTACTTGAAGGTATAAATAAAAAATAGAATACATTAATAATATTAATACAGTCTAGTAACAAATCTAATTATTTATAAGGTTCCTGTCCTTATCAAGGTGGGGAGGCCAAAGGAAAAAGGCGATTAGATACATGGATCAAATTACTCATTGATCCTAACAAATTCATTTCCAAGCAGTGCAGAGGAAGTTTCAGTTTTATAGTAAGGAGACTGATGACTGACTGGGAAAATAATTAGCAAGAAAATTGTCAGGTCTTTTTGATTACCTTACCTGAAAGTTTCCCATTAGCTGTGAGAGGTGATAGTGAACTACAGCTCACAAGGCCACAAACACCACATGCTATTTCCTTGATCCCTTCTGACATTCTCCTTTTGGAGAAAGGTGTTTCCCACAGTGACCCCACTGTTTCACTGCCCTGGATGAGGATGGGCCCAAGGAAGGAGTGGCACCCTGTATTAATCGAACACCGGAGGCTGAAAAAACCCCACAGTACCTTTATTTTCTCTTCAAGATTACCTGCAGACACCCAGTTCCAACCAAAACACTTACCACATACAAGAGAGCTAATCAGTATTCTGCTGAAAATGCATACTTGGAAATGCTATTGAAGACGTGCAAATTATTATAAAACTGGTTTCTCATCTTCCCAATAAACACACAGACTGCACTTCGTGTTTGGGTAAACACCCTAGCATTAGGATAAATAACATAGTGAAATTAGAATGAAACAGCAAAATTTATTCCCATTAGTGCTGTTTGCTTCCTTAAGTCATCCTAATTTTGCAACACCACATTTGCTAGCCATACACCTACTAATGCAAACAGCTGAATCCCACACCCTCTGCACTAAATGGAGTGAGACAGATGAGAACAGGGCCAAAGCTGGACTCAGTGGAGAGCAAAGCGATGCAGAACACTGGCCTGCAATGGTGAGACTGAATCAACTGCAAAGGAAGCTTATGACAAGGCAGCAATTTGTTATCAGATTTGTCTGTCTCATTTACTCACTTAGAGCACTTATACAGTATAATTACTTTTAACTGGGACTCATAAAATCACTTGATTGGTTTTTTCTGCCATTAAAACTAACTGTTGGGCACAGGCGTCTAGAATTATTTATTTATTCTAGTGCTTTATAAAACCTACTTTCAGGCAGAGCAGGCACTTCTAAGGTGAGAGTGCTGGCCACGCATTTTTGCTTGGGAGGTTATATTAAGAAGAAGCTCTTTATCAGTGCTTATGGAAAAACACAGGCCTAGTTATATCGAAGAAAAATTTATCAACCACATCTCTACCACTAATCTTTTGACAGAGTGGAACTGAAGGAGGCTTTGCTGTGGAAAGGAAAGACAGTTTAGCTCTAGATAATATCTTCTTCACTGAATGTTCATCACTGCTTTAATGATATGCAAGGGAAGAAGTAGCCTGGTATTAATCTCCTTTACTCCTCTATGTTAAACAGTCCAGTCACTTACTTTAATTAGAGCAGAGTTTTGATTTTAAAACATCCTGGGATTTAAAACATTTTGGCTTTTAATTTCCTTACAGGAGGCATGTAGATGTCCCAAGATTTTCATAGCTACTTAATGTAATTCTATTGACAGGTGAGTGTCTAACATAATTAGACTCTCTGGGAAAATCAAGTTCCTCTATTTGATTCTTCCACTGACACACTGAACTCAATGAAGTGCCTTTGAACCCTGCAGAACTCACAGCCCTGGAGATGGACAGAGAGCCCCTCTTGAGCACAAAAACTGAGTGCTGGAACAGCTGTCAGTGTTCGTGCCTGGCAGCCCTCAATCCAAGGGTTATGACCACATTTTTCATAAGCGTTTCAGGACCTGAGGAAGGGCAAAGGACAGGATGAGGGCAAGTTGTTTATTTATTCTACTAGAGGTTAACTGACTGCCAATTGACTGTCTGCTATTAATTTGTATTAAAAAGTTGCTCTAGAGCTCTTCAGGCTTTAATGAGTTGGTGAACTTCTTTTTTGCTTTTGGAAAAATTGCCAGTAAAGTTGGCCAGGGCATCAGGGAAACAGAAAATTTGACCCTATATTAAATATATTTAATTTGGAGCATGTGATTGATCTAGGGTACAACTTATACATGAAATTTTGCATACTTGTATTTTCAGGATGAGAGTTCTTCGTGATTATTGCGTTCAGCTTTCCTAATTTGGCTTGTCATGCTTGACTGTAATAATTTTTTTTTCTGCAAGATTTTTAGCATGATCCTCTGTAGCGTTTTTCTTACTAAGCTTTCAAAACAGTTTTTCTTGTACTTTCTCTTTTCTGCTTTTGCTTACATTTTCTAAAGATTTTTTTTTTAAAGAAAGACAAAATTAATATAATGCATGAATTGAAATAAAGATGTTTCTGTCTCATTTTGTTCCCTTGAAGAACACAACTTCTCCGTGACTGGTTAAAACTGCAATCTGTTCTACTTTTAAAAAAACTGATAGATAGTTATTTAAATATAAAGCAACGTCTCAAAAATGCAAGCATTACATTTGTTGTATTGAGGGAGTTTCAAGTCATATTTTAAATTCAGTCAATGATGCTTTCAGAGCCAGCGTGTTAGCTGGGAGCTACTGAGGAGCACATGGTGCCCCACTGAACTCGGCGCTCCTGGAAATCCCCACAGCAGGCTCAGTGCTTTTTCTTTACAGACCCTTGTATTTAGTGGTTCCATTTTACTATGGCTTTCCAGCCCATTAAGTCTTTTCATGCAAATTTACTGTCTTTTTATAGCTTCGGGGATCCGTCACGGCTGGCCCCACGTTCTGTGCTCTGAAGCTGTGTGCCACGAGCACTTACCTGCCCAGCCACTGAGACAGAGACCTCAGACCCGGGCCAGGTCTGAAACACTCCTGGGCAGCTTTGCGTGTCTGCCCAACACGTCCTGGATGTGGACAGGGAACAATTCCAGCTGCACACCAGGACAATCTACTCCAGCATGCAGCTGATGGTCTGTATGGGTTTATCCCACTGGAAAGAACCATGTCCTACACAGATATCTGGTTATTAAACAGAACACATGCTACAGGGTTGGAACTTCTAGTTAAAAAAAAGCCCCTCAACCACAGCATCAAACCCCAAAACCCGCTAGGAATTACTCTCCTGAGCTCCTTCACTTGTCTAATTATGAATATGTATGAGCTTAAGATTTGCATCATGATGCAATATGATGCAGTAAATATTTATTTTCCTAAAATTAATCCTCAGTGTTATCACAGTCAGAAGAACATTTCATCTGAAGGAAAAAAAAGGCAAAAAAAAGAGCATCACTCCTTTTGGCATCGTTAAATAATGCAAATAAATCTTTTTACTCATAAGCCCAGTGAAAAAGTTTACCCTAATGGGAAATAGGATTAAATTTAAATTTGCCATAGAGAACAGTCCTTGAAAAAAATCCTTCTAAAGATTTATCCAGCTCTTGAGTTGATTCAAAATCCTATTCACCATCAGTATTCGAGCATGATGAGGACGCTCGGTCTAACTGAAAAGGCAGCAACACTACCAAGGCAAAGAGAAATGAGACTGTAAGAACAGTGCTTTGCAAATACACAAAGAGATTTTCAAGATCCTGTTCTTTCATTTCTTAGATTGTTTTTTAAGCTGCCAAACAATGAGAAGAGCCCTGCAGGGGTCCTGCTTTACCCTGGCGGATCTATGCTAGCTAAATTAGGAGTGACCTTGTAGCAGTCTTAAACCCAGACACAGCATCTTTGAGATGAAATGGGCCTGCTCTTCCTTCTCTCTGAAAACATAATAAAAAATATTGCAAATGTCTGAATGTCCTAAAGTTGAAAAAAAAAGAAAAGAAAATAGAGGATATTGGAGTGAGTGCAGCTGCTGCTGAAGCAGCTGCCTATATGCTAAATACAGTAGCCAACAACCCATGGCAAATGTATTTTCCTGATGACTTTTAATGAGTTTGTCTTACTCTTTACAAATGGCAAATGAAGCATTTATCATTGCTGTGACCCTCACCTGTATAAGAAGTTATTTGAATAGATGCAACTCATGAGAATAGCGACTTTATGTGAATGCTAATACTTCAGTTTTGAAGACTTTAGGCCATAAGGCTGGATAGTTGATAGTCAGTAATTTCAGTAAAAGGCAAAGGCAATGGAAGCTTAATAGAAAATACCACCTAAGGTTCATAAATGCCTAAAAGCCAGAAGTTCACTCCACCTCCTGGCCACAGGGGAGAAGAAAAAATTTTGGTTGACTTGATACTTTTCATTTTTGTGTTAGCAAATTAGGAGTAAATGAAGGACTGTGGTACAGCCATGTGTCAAGATACATGGTTAGGCAAACACTTCTGAAGTTGACAGTGTGAGAAACAGAAAAGGCATGAGAAAGCATTTTTATTGATCTGTTTGCTGTCTCCCTACCCAGGCAAGCATTCAGTAACAGCCAACCCTGCCATGAGGATAGCCACACTGAAGTGCCTGCCACCCAGTATCCGTACACAAGCTGATGGAAAATACCTAAAAATGACTGGCCACTACCACCACAGACATTTCCAAGGAGATTCCTAAAAAAGCCCCAGGACTGTGGCCGTGCTCGGAATGGCTTTGATGCCAGCAGCACTGCTTGCTGCTCCCCCATCCAGCACTGCCCATGATCATTAACTACATGCTGAGAGAGGCAGGGAAAATGAGCCACATCCACAAAATAGCCAAAGCTTCCTCAAAAATATCACACTTAAGCTCACACCTTAGCGTAAATGATACATTTAGACTCAACCTTAGTCACACTGTTCCATTTCCTGTCCTGTTTTTCTCCACTGAACACTGTCAAAAGCCCCTGCAGTTGAGCTAAAATGCAGGGAATGACATCTTGTCATGCTGTCAGAGAATGAAATTGGGTTTTAAATACATTTTCAATATATACTGACAAAAGCTCAGGAGCAGACTAGAGCCTGAGATCTGAGTGAAGTCTGAGGGACTATTTCTGCCAATCTGTCACACACTGCAGGGCTCAGGCCAGCTATCGGAGAACGAGATGCTAAACCACAAACCCTCTGTGAGCAGAGCTAATCCACTCATGTCGGCTTTTCCCAGAAACAGGGACATTGCAAAATCTATCAGGTCTGTTTTGAAACTCCAAATATTCCATGTACCTTACTGACCATTTCTATTAGAGAAGTGCCTATAGGTTCCTTTTGCTTTAGGGACTCTGAACAGAGTATAAAAGACAGTTTTAGAGTCCCCAGAAGTCGAAGTGGTACTTTACAGGTACCGCCTCCTCAATAGCAAGGCCTCTTCTCTGTGCCTGGTTACTCCTCCTCAGTGCCAGCACACTTGTTTGCAGGAGCACACATTCATCTAAATAAACCAGCAAGCTGATCTAGGTTAAAAATACTTCTGCAAGGGAAAAAAAAAATGTTTACTTAAAATCTGAATCAATTCATACACCCAGTTAAGCTCCATCACCACCATACCAGAGCAAACAGTAGGGAGGTTGCACGAGATGGAACAACTGGGAGAGATGGCCAAGAGCGACCACCCTTTTTACAGGGGAAATCAAAGCCAATAACAAAAGCATAAGGTCCAAGAGAAATAAATGCAATGATCAGAACTAAAATCAAAGCCACCTAATGTCATGTGCTCTGTAGGAAAAAAACCCTGCACTTTTAGGTTTCCATGAAACTACAGATCCAAAGATCTTTATTTTTCAGTCTTCACAAAGAAGTTGCTAAATGGCTGTGAACTGCTCAGCAGTTACAGCAGCACGACCTCGAGCCTCAAGGATCCTCTGACAGAACTAGAAAAAATGACTGGAAGGGAGAAGGAATGGCTCAACACACTAGACACAAATGTATACTGAGGAGATGCCAGCATTAGTGGTGAGCTCAAGGCATTTGGTAACAGAAAACAATTTCTTGCAAACAAATACTTCATATCCTTGCATTATTCAGTTCTTTCTTGGCCCTAAGCCACACCTGCCCAGCCAAAAGTTGTCTCTTTTTAGTTGAAATGAGCTCCAGTTACCTTGAAGAAACAAACAGCAGACAAATGCCGCACACCATGGAAACTGGTGGATGCACAACAGGCTTCCCAGCAGGACTCATCAGTGGAATGTATGCAAAATTAGCATTTCTGAACCTGATAATCATTTTTGTTACAAAGCAAGAGTATCTGCAATAAGGCTGATGCAGGAGTCACATGAACAGGACTCCAGCTTAGCTACAGTTAGTAGTAAACCAACAAAATTTTATATCAACACAATATGGCTATTTATAAAAGAAACAACCTGACAGTCTGGATACAGAGCTTAGCACAGCCTACTCAAAAAAGCGATGCTAAGTAGCAGTGAGTGGACAAAACTGTATGTATTCCCAAAGCTTAAAGGTCTTTGGATCTTAGACTGTTCTTCAGCAAAGCAGAGCACAGCCAAGCAACTGCAGCACAAGCTGACTTTCTCTGGGCTTGAGATTCAAGTGTGGATCCTGCAACATTAATGAGTAATATCCTCACAGTGCAGCCTGTTTTTCTTTTCCATTAGACCCTACATTATTGAAATATACATAAACTCTCGAGCTCTTTGCTTCTCTGTGAATTTAGGCTGACATGCGGTTGCCATTTTATGTATACGTGTGCATTAAGATGTACACACGCAGGGCATGGCAGCTCCCCCACCAACACTCAGAGTGTACAGAGAGCTCTTCCAGCTCAATATTCCTGTGCCATTTTAAAATACATTAATCTAGCACAGGTTCACCAAGCAAAAAACTGCATACTAACATGTTGCTTCTTAAAATTGTGCTCACAGTTACAAGGAATTCACCTTTTTAATATTTTTCCATATTTATTATATGTATTCTGGGCATCCAGTGAAAAAATAACTATTTTCACAAACTGAATTCCATCATATGGTAAAATACTTTATGAAGATTAAATGAGATTAAAGTATTTGAACTACTCCAGACAAGCAATTTATTTCCTCCAAACAGGGTGAAAGGGTACTCGTCAGAGGATGCTCATGTTGAAGTTCTGTGTCGAGCTGCTGCCAGGAGGTGTTAAATGAAGACAAAGCACTTAGGGTTTTTGTTCCAGTTTCATCCTCAACAATGCAAATGAAGCTTTTATAGATGTATATTTAAAGCACTGTTTTATCCAAGTTTTTGGTGTATATTTTGATCACTTTGCATGTCAAGTTTCACAAGCAGAAGTTTAGAATTATATGTTTAAATACACATATACGTGTGTGTGAAAATAAAGTAGATGGCAACTTCATTTATCATCATTAACCTTGTTTTCATAAGCAGCTTTTCAAACAACTTGATCTACAAGAGCACATTAAATCAAGTAATGACCATGGCCCTGCGCTGACGGCAGCAGAGCTCAGCCAGCTTCCATAATATGAGTCAGCAATTGTTCTGTGATATCTTTAATTTGGTACAAGCTAAATCCTCTTAAGAGCGCCCGCTGCAATCCAAAAGGTCAGACAGGAAAGTGGCAGAAAATCAATACTGACAGCTTCTGTCACCCTCCACAATCTATATAGCTCTTTCTAAGCCAAATTGCTTCTTTCTAATCTTTCTAATATTTGGCTGCTCGACTCTTTCTTACGTAACATTAAAAAAAATATAGGAAAGGGGAAATAAAAAAGAGAAAGAATTACTTTCCTGAAGAGAAATTGTAATTTTAGTGTCAAAAATCAGAACAAAGCTGGTTCTTGGCTGGGGTTTGTGCAGATACTGTGGTAATCAAAGTTGCATTTTAATATAGAGACTGTCCAAAGCCACAGCAAAACGACTGACTGCACTCCTGTATTAGGCACAACACTTTTGAGGTGGGTTAGCCAAATTTGAAAACCAGACTAATACCAGTCGGGGCCATTTGATTTTTTTACAGCTCTTTAGAAAGTACAGTTCCTCTGTTTACAGGCTTATAAGGGTGATTATGAGAAGACAGTGAAATAAAAATGCCAGAAGGCTTTAGATCAAGCTTTAAAAATGCTTTTCTTGCCCACTGTATTTGTAATTATGAATAACCACTAGTTCTAATAATCAATACATGCAACCTGGAGAAGAACATTAATTTTTCAAGGAAGGGATTTTAATACAAAGGAAAGAAAAGGTCATTCTAATCTAAACCAGGTTAAAATTAAAATAAATTAGTCATCCCTCTAATGTTGATATGAAAATTTAACAGGTGCTGCAGCTGTTAGCAATCTTGTCTTTTAAAAAATGCCTTAACAATAATACTAGAAAAATACAGATTTTAGCACACAGTGAATGACAATTTGTATCCTCAAAAAGAAGGCTGAAAACACATAGAAAAGAATCAATGCTCAGCAGTATCCTGCTTTTATTTGGAGTCTTTCCTTGAGAATGTGAGACACAGCTGTTGATTATAATAATTTTTTCTCCATCCTGAATTTGTAAGGTTTTTCAAACATTTTTTCAAAATGTGTCCCCACCACCTTAAAATTGGGCTTTCCAGCTCAGTAATCACAACTGAGCAAGTGATGCAAACAGAGAAGCTGTGCTGGTGGTCATCACTTCAGGTTTTTAAAATAATTCTGTTCAATCTGTTCAAGAAAGCCGCTGAAGTATTGATTTTTGTCTTTATTAAAAGAAAACCATTCTTTGGCCAACTCAATCCAGCATCTGTCCGCATGGAAATACAAACCTACAGCAGCGGCTGAAATGAAGAGCAAGCCCAGCATCTCATCCCACAACCAGGGATGCTCCCCAAAACCAGCTCCAGGTGACCCCCAGGCCGCTGGGTGACCGACGCCTTTCTGCCAGGACAGGAAGGTGGGATTCCTACCGGGTGTAAAGCAGGCAAACCCTGTACCACAGCAGGATACGGATGAGTTACATATTTTCCCCGGCTGGCTTCCTTCAGGAACTATCAAGCACTGCCTAAAGGAGACTCACCTTTAAAGATTACTCTCTGCACAGAGACTGCTTCCTTTTTGGAAATACCTCGCCAAGGGAGGTGTATATAAAATTACTGCTGTGAAAAACAGCTCCCCAAAAAGTGGTAGGAAGAAGCAAAAGTTTTCACCTCTTTCTCTTTCTGGGACCCAAGTGTTTGACTTCTGCTTCAAATGGCAATTCAGCCACTGAAAATACAGTTTTTAATGTTCCCCTTGCACACTTAATTTTAAAGGCAATGAGAATAGAACAATTTCATAGAAATTCACTGACCTTTTAAAAAGCTCTCCTACACCATTTTCTCTCAAATTGCTAAGATATTTACTAGCATGAAGCTTTTACTTTTTCCATTAACAAATATTTTTTCCCCTGCCTACCTGATTCTAATCATAGTATTCTTTTGTCATACAAATAATTGTGAAATAAAGCATTTTTAAATAGCATTTCAAAGTAATAGAGTCACAAAGAGAAGCAGTAGACAAAACAATTCAACAGTATGCAAGTAAAAATGCAAATCCTTAATATTTAAATGTCTGCTTGTATAATCTCAGAGCTCCCTGGCAACTAATATTAGTTAGTTGTTTCAGTCTTTACTTTGGGCAGCTGACCATATCAGAAGGACAAGCAGTAATTTTCTTGAAAAAAGACATAAATAACACTTCTGTCCAACAAAACATGGCAGTTCCTTCCTCACTTCAAAGATTTTCTTGTATTGAGAAGGTTCTGTTGCAGTTTTTTTATTATTTTGATTACAATAATATTTATTATTATGTTTTGGTTTGGGTTCTTATCTTTGGAACATTAAAATGATGTTTCAAAAAGAATCTCTAGCTATATAATGATGACAGAATTTCAGACTTTCAAGTCTTGTTCCTTCTCCAAAAGTGACACACATATACAAGATTTTATATATTCAGATACACATTTGTACTTCTAGTTTTGCACTTTAGCGTTTCAACACTAGGTTGAATTTGGGGGGAAGAATTTTTGAGCAGAGGATCATGGCATATGTGTTGGCATTTATTAATGTCAGAAGAGACCTGACAACTTTCCTGCAGCCCATAATCAAGCACCCCACCAGCTCTGCTGGTGGCGCAGGAGCACCAGAAGGCAAAGCCATGCTGTTGTACTTATTTTTTCCAGTCAGAGGGGAGTAGCTCTTAATCTACTGCTGAAGGTATCGACTTTACACGAGCAGAAAGGTGACACCAGTATCATCCATGAGCAAGATCAATGGAAAGGCAAAGAAGTCAAACAATCCCACCTAAATACAAGAGGGCCATGTTAAAGCCACTGTAAAATCAGATAACATGGATTTGACTGAGCAGCACGGGGGAGAAAACGTGATGTGCTGGGCTAGCATTTAACTTCACTAACCCATTTAAACCCGTGCTCTCCAGATTTGATTACCCACATAACTATCTGGAAGCACAACGCCATCACAGAAAAAGGTGTGCAGGATCTCTCCAGTGCTATGTAATTAAAAGCAAACATTGATCATTTGACTGTAGAAGCCAGAACCTCTTTGAAATACAACTTCATTGAACAATAAATTCAATTGCAAATTTACTAATTATTTTAAGATTAAAGCATCTTGCATTACACACACAGAGCTACGTACTCTGACCGCTAGCAGAAAGTATTCATTACAAAAGCAGTCATGCTTCAGTGACAGCAATTATCATCTCATACTTGTTAAATGCCACACAAAATGAGACTTGCTTCAGATGGTTTCATTTCAGCCCACCTGACCTGAATCAAACTAATGATGTACTGCAAAAGCTACACTTATGCAATAGCTGACAACACCAGTTGATTACCGTGTGGTCTTTTCACAGGTTTTAGTATGAAAACAGTGAGTGAATACAAATAACAACTTTAATTTTATCTTTATTTTAAAAAGAAGTCATCCATGCCTGCATTCATCATGGGAAAGCAACTTTACAGATTTCATTTCAACAGATGTAGCTTAGCATCATTTCAAAGACTGCACTTCATATTGGACTTACTCCAGGTTTATAGTATTGAATTACATTTATTAGCAACAGTTGATTATAAGTGATATGTTCATGATGAACAGATTTCCTTATTTAAAATGTGTAAATACAAGCTGTAAGAGTACCTAGAAAAATGGTTTGAACCTGCACATATTCAAGGGCACTTGGCATAACAGTAATTAAGCCTCCTGCATTCATGCTGAAGCAATGACTCCCAACAGATCCCTGCCACTTGATTCAGCTATTTAAGTTAGAGGTTGGAAAAAGCCTTTTCCTACAACAGGGTAGGACACTCGGAGGCTTGCCATGCTTGGGACATCAGTTACGTTTTCTGTCAAGGTTCTAAAAGAGCCCCAAGCATGCTGCAGCTCTCTTTGAGAACGACAACAGAAAACAAGTGTGAATGAAAGGCTGAGTAGTTGCCAAAACCCACCCGGAAAACAGTGTTTACCTTCCACTAATTAAAGCACAAAAACGAGCTGCCTTCCCAGGGCCTGTACAGGGGTGGGCTCTCAGGCAGCTTTTCTGAAACACAAACCAACTGAATGAAGGAAGGCTCCTGGCAATCTTTCTTCCCTCATTTCACACACGTTCCTAAAGCCCACTGAAGCTGATTTTTCCTTGCCATTTATATCCAGGTAACAGGGGATAGCCGCCTCCTATTACAATTGTTTGGCAGATCACAGATTCAGTCTGTTTTGAATAGCAAAGAAAAGCTTCTCAATAGAAGAGAACAGACTGAGTTAGGGAAAGAAAAGTGCGGATGAACTACAGATACTAACTTTCTTTGGCATGTAATTCACAGATTTGATCGAAGCTGATAAAATCAGTAATATATCAAGGCAAAAAAAAAATCTCTCTAAACCCTCCATCAACAGGATGTGTAGAAATGTTTGCATTTTCTTCTCAGCTCTGTATGTATGAAATTCTGTTTAGGATTTTGCACAGCTGTTATGCTGGGAAGCAATTTTTTTCTAAATTATATAATCTAACCTGTTAGAACCAGATCTCTCAGGGAAAGTTGAGACCTTAAAGTTAGTTAGTGAAGATGTGAAAGCTCAATATCAGGGAACTAGAGATGATATTCCCATTTTCAAGTAAAATTTCTTGCTTATTTCTTTGTCTAAAGATGAAGGAAGTATCTGGAACAAAACATTTAGTTTCCATAGGGCTGCCCAGCCCTAACACACGAACAGCCTTTTGGTCAATAACACCCTCCTGCAACACGATGCTCACAAAAACAGTAAGCAAGCTAAGACGTGTGAGAGTTTAACTTTCTGACGGCAACCCTAAGATTCAGTATGCAGCCCTTTTTATTGTTTAAAATGTGACATTACATATTTGGGACAAGAGCTGCAGTTTTGGGAGCTTTAACATTATATACAAATATAGCACCGGGCTATAGTCAGACAAAAGGAACAACTGATACTGTTCAGCAGATTTGTGTGTGGAGAGCTCCCACAGGAGCTCATGGAACCCGCTCAACAGTCTATTTGAAAAGATGTGACTGTCTTGAAATGCTGATATTTTTCTGAAATATTTCTGAAAAGCCGTTTTGTGTTTCTGTAAAAGTACTGAATGGCTGTATTACTGCATCAACATTTCCTTCACAAACCTGGTTAAAATAACTCTATTCTAAACCAGTGAATTCAGTCAATAAATGGCAGAGCTTTGCAATCCATGCCTACACAGCTCTCCCTGGTCTGGAAGTTCAGATCAGTAATCAACTGGCTGAAACTCAACTCCTCACCATTTTTTTTTCCCTGTGCTCCCCCGACACCACATGTGTCTTTTACACCTGCAAGGAAACCAGGAGATTTGATATTAAACTGCAATACTGCTAGAAATTGGTGCAGCAAGCAATTTAGATCTGATCATGCTGATGTCCCACTCCATTTGACGTGTTTGACCTGAGCAAGAAACAAGCCAACAGGCCACTGCCTTTAACTATGGCAGTGATGGAATAAGGAGGACCTGCCTGCTCCAAGATGTGTCGGGGTCAAGTGCATTGGAGGAGACTGATGCACATAATCAGCTTGGGCTATTTGCCTCAGACAGCCACACTTGCTCTTCAGAAACTACTGCTCACCCTGGACACTTATTCAGTATTTGTATTTCTAACCAAAGCTCAAGAGTGGCTGAGCAAGCATCTTGAAAGTTCAATCTAAAGGAATAGTTTAGTATAAGAATATTAATTACTCCAAAGCAAACAGGTTTTGAGATGCTTCATGACTATCAAATTACAGCTGATAAAGCCAAATTTGAGAAGATAAAATTAACTGGCAAAAGGAAGTGGATAATTTGTTGTCCCTTTTCTTTCTCCCTTCCCCAACACTTCCAAGAAGCACCACCACAAAGAGTACAGGCAAAGAATAGTGCAGGAGATGCCACATTCAGTTACATCTGGGTGAGAATCAGAATGGCACTGCAAGTCAACAGGCCTCAACATGTAATTGGATTCCTACTAAAGAGCCTTCAAAAGGCACTGAGGAACCCAGAGACAGAGCGCCCTCAGGCACCCACCAACCAACACACCACCCACTCTTCTCTGAACCGTTTACTTGGAAGTGAATTCGAACTTTTTTTCAATAAATTTATAAATACATATATATTTTATAAATATATATATATTCATATAACCAAATATGCCATACCAACAAAGCCCTATCTTTTATTGCCACTGCAGCACTGCCTGTTGTTTCCCAAGCAACTTCCACCCCTCCTCAGTTCCGCCATGCCCTTCTAGTCCACCTTTATTTCACAGAAACAAAAAGGTAACCCTGCTGGCTTTAACAGCTTATGTGATTTTCTAGGTACAGACTGAACAACTAACATAAATGAAGCTTGAAACTAATGAAAACAACATAAGCATGGCACAATTTAGAATGAGAAAATGGTTTGGGTTGGAAGGGACCTTAAAGATCATCTCATTCCAACCCCCTGCCATCGGCACAGACACCTCTTCCACTACATCAGTTTTTCAAAACCTGGAACTTCTTTTTCCTTCCTTCCAAAGAAGATGGGCAATTTTTTTCAGTTATTTGCGTCTGTATAATTATAATCTTCATATGATTTTTGTATTAGAATGAAGCTTCGTATCAGCTGAGTGATAAAGTTTTATCTCTGACAGCTACTCACAGAAGCTGCAAATCAGCTTTCTTAAATGGATGTCATATGGCAAATGCCAAAATTCCTTGTGGGCTGACTTTGTCTGAGATTTTATAAGAAAAGTCTGCTACTTCAGTCCCTTCCTTAATGACAGTATTTTACATCTATATTGATGCAACAACGGAATGCCAGTAAGGTCCATCCACTGGGATCAGGACTGTACAAACACATAGAAAAGGACAGTTTGCCTTCAAGAGTGAGATGCCAACAAATAAGCTTCAAATAAGAACATGAGCTTTCTGAGCATGTGCTTGAATTAATTATGGTGGCATATCACAGTAGGGAGAGTATCCAGAATAATTTTTTTGGGTGAGTGGGCATATTAATCACTTCTATACATATGTGCTAACTAGTTCTAAATAGAGACAACCCAAAATTAAATAATAAATTCATAGGAGGGCAAAATTCCTCTACACAAAAAGGAAAGTGTATTAGTACATCAAATTTCCTTGTAGGAAATGTACAACTAGTAATTACAACTCTACTAGAAAGTCTTACAGGAAAAATAAATGCCTTTTAGTGAAAAGAATAGTATCTCAATTAAAAAAAAAAAAAAAGACACAAGGGACAGAAAGAAAGAGGAAGTTATTTCATACTTCCTAGGATCCCTAATTGCATTCTCCTCCCAGACCAACCTACTAGCAAGTTGGGAGACATGAAACAATAGTGCTGATACCACACACTTCCCCACCAGACAGTGTGCCTGAATTTCCCAGTGCACGTGTAACTCTGATGACATTGGTAATAGCTGTGCTAATTAATGCAATATCAGCTTCCATTCTTCAAACAAACACCTCACATCTACGGATGTATCCACAGCGCCACTGGCACCAACTTCCATGACCAGATGGAAGGAGGGAGCACATGCAGACACTTTCAACAGATGAAAACTACGTTCTCTTCAAGAAATTATCCTCAGAAGAGGACATGATGCACATGTTCTTCAACTCAGATCTTTTACCAAAGAGTACACGCTTCTCTTAATGAATCATATTGTGACATGGCACGAATTGCCAGTCAGAAGGGAAAAAAAAATAGTGAATGCCAACCTCCGGTCACATTTCTCAATGCTCTAATCTCCATAAAGTTAGATTTGAGCAAAAGGAGATCAAGTTTAGATTTTTTTTCCTCAATTTTTTATACATAGGAGGATTTGTGATGGATGACATCCACAGACTGCAGAAATATGCTCAATAAATTAGTTCAGTGTTCACAGCTAAATTTTCTGCCATTTTTTTTAATCTAGAAACATAACAGGTAGGCAAGAAAGACTGACTGCCCTCCAGTTCTTAACCAAAACGGAATCTGAATGGCACCTTGAAAATTCAGGGTTTGTGCACGTTCATTGAATGCAGTGCCATCAGTTACTGTGTGGTGAAGTTACCACATCCCAACTGAGCCTTGGTAGGTTCTGCATCATCAGCCTTTTGCTATGCCTGGTGCAGGACAAGGAAAACAAAAATCCCAGTTTTAAATAAATGGAGACAAACAATACAAAGAAATAAAGTAAATACACTTTATGGTATTTGGAGAAATTACTTTTCTTGCCTCATTCTTCACTTTTATGGAGACAACACAGTTTGGAGTCAATGTGTTCTTCAACACTAATTTGCTGAAAATTTGGGGTTTTTGTCTTCTCCTTCCCGCCCCCCAGCCAAATTTACATTTTCATTGCCTGCTTTATGTAGTTACTGTAGCACTGTTGTAATTTACTGTTTTATCCTAGAATTACATTTCAGCCTTTTCACAGCCAAGACTCTAGTATGATAATCAAGAATCAAGTTGCTCCTTATACAAATATAAACCTGAAATAAGTTCAGCTGAGTTTCTCCAGCTTTACTCCCATGGGAAATTAGACTTGGACACCTGACCCTAAGTATTCTAGACACTGGGTTTGGCAATATCAGTTCATTTTAATCTGATTTCCCAAGAGAAGAGCAGTGTCAATAACACGATTAGAGCTACCAAGTCATGTCAATATGCATTGTGGTGCATTGTTGGAAGATCTCAATAAAACCATTTCTAAGCTATGTAGACAGGCAGGCAGCTGCATTTCTAATAAAATATTTTATATTCAAAGACTAAAGTCTTATTGAACAACAAATCCATAATTTACTCCACAGGAAAAATGGCCTTTTAGGGTACCTTGAAAACACACCGTTCTCTCCACTGCCACCTCCCCTTCTGCCTTTCTTTCACTCACTGCAAAATACTGAGCAATTAAGCAGGTTGCTATATTTGGTGTGCCCAAACTTCACAGGTTGATAGCATAATGATTTTAATAACCACTTTAAATGTAACATAGTGACAAGTTGACACCAGAGGTTTGCATCCTGCAATTTGATTTTTCCAGAATTCTTCTGTTATGCCTCAGGAATAGCAATATGATTAGGAATAATTTCTTTTTAGTG
The DNA here is from genome assembly GCA_013400235.1 of Oriolus oriolus. NCBI lineage: Eukaryota > Metazoa > Chordata > Aves > Passeriformes > Corvidae > Oriolus > Oriolus oriolus. The sequence goes on from VXBT01000488.1 coordinate 23,103, forward strand.
CTCCTTACTTTTACCTTTTCCCCCTTTCTTTTTTCACCCATTATAAACACTGAAAATGTACTAAATGAAGGCTCCCTGGTAGGTACCAAAAGTTGACGCTTCTACAAAGGCTCCTGGTACTACCTTTATCAAAAGGAATGAACTAACATTACCAAAGGCATTCAAATCAAAGGCAGTTAGGCTCTTTGTGAAAATATGAACATTAACACATGTTCATACCATCAGTATTATAGTATTTCAGCTCTATAGTACCAATAAGCATTTCAAAAAGCACTTGCAGAGCATCAGTTTGCCTCCATTGACAACAGCCAAGACCCACAGCTCAGAAAGAATCACCACGTCCCTTTGCCCTCACAAGACCATGAAGCAAAATATTCTTGAGTGCTTTAGGGCAGTGTGAAAGCTTCAGTGTTCAGCAGCCCAGAGAGAGAAACTGGATTTACTCACACGCAGTGTGGCCTGTTTCTTGGTCAGGAAAAAGGTAACGTGACCAGAGAGATGTGAAATGGTGCTTACCTGTCTGGGGTACCTGGGAGAAATACCAGTCTCAAGTCAGATGCCGTGTATTGCCACAGCCCTCTGAGACACGTTTGATGTGTTATTTTCCATTTTGATATTTTACACAGCACTTTTCCCAGGTTTCAGGCATTTTGATCCATCCTTGTGTTTTGACACTGGCTCTCCTAGTTCTGTGTGTGTACTGAAAATAACTTTAATTGGAAGTGCAGTATACAGGGAGTTGGTGTTCAGCACATTTCCACCATCTGCAGCCAAGTTTACAAAGTGCTTCACTGCTGCCTTTTAGATGAGAATGGGCATAATAAATTCCACATTTTAAGAATGCACATGGAAACCAGAGAATCACTAAAAAACATTACATATCCATCTTTGACATATTTCTGCCTCTGTACAATATTTTAAAAGTTCTTAAAGCCCACACTCTTTATATTGTCAGTGTGAGACACGTGCAGTTTTTTTTTGCTTGAGTCAAGTCAAAGGGAGTACTTCAGAGTCACTGAGCACCATTTCATGAAATGTCTGGTTTGCTATGATTATATATAATACATTTATGACTAAGAATACTCATCTACTCATCTATTTTTCAAGGCAGGTAAATCTTCACTGAATTTACAATGTCAGACTTCCTCACATACAAGATCAGTATAATTTCAACACTGCATCATAAATAAAGTAGCAAATTCAGAAAGAATACAAATGATACACAGAGAAAGCATTCTTCCATCACCCTGATTTCATCATCCTTAAAGAACTTAAAAATGTAGCTGAGCAATTCTCAGTAATGTACAAGAAGCAGCTTATGGAAAACATTTTAAGGTCTTTAACTACAGAATATCTACCCCTGTTTTTCTGCATCTGATCTTGAAATAATTACACCTCTGCTAATGCCACAAGTTTTCTGGAAGATGCAGAAAAGTCATAAAAAGTACTTAGAAAGTACTTTAATGCCATTTTCATGTTCTAATGATGATTAACCAAGGCTGTTTTATATGCAGCATATACTCCGAGAAATCAGTAAAACTCATATTCATTCAAAGTACATTGGGAAAACAGCAGTCTACAGAAAGTAGCATTTGCTAGTTGCATATGATGAAACAGACCTCCAGTTTACACAGTCTGCTTTCTCATACATGTTTTACAATTCCAAACACCCTTACTGGAATTTTGTTGCTGTATCGGAAATAATCAGGCGTAATACTTATGGTCAGCCGTTAATTACTGCCTTTAAACTGTGTGTGATGAACAGCTAAGGAGAACACTTAGATGGTTCTCTGCCTTGAGGAAAAACTTACTATTTTTTTAACACATAATGGGATTCAGTTGCCTTAGCAAGCCTAGAGATGAGGCAGTATTTTTGATTCTCTAGATTGTCTGTAACATGACAGGACCTACAGAACACCCACACATTTCTGGAGCAGTAGCTGCTGGCCAGACAAAATATTTTAGAGCACTGAATACATTAGATTTTCTATTTATAGACAGCTGAGTCCACCCATGTCTTTAATTTTCACTTTGGAAGTCTGCTAAAAATATTTCTGGCAACCCACAACAGCTCTGCTTGACCTACCAACACTAAAATTCTGGAAGACAACACTTGTCTCAAAATAAGAATTGTAGAACCATGTCCTGATACCCCTTGCAACTGGGGTTCTTTTCTTTTAACAGCCTGCTGAGCATAGATGAATTTTTCCTGAGACTAGCAAAGCCTCTCACTAGTAAATGCCTAGTCTTGCCTGGGGAAAATGCTTAATATCTCATTTTATAATTTTGCTTGAATACAATATCCACTTATATTTTGAAATAAATATATTAATGCCCATATACAGCAAAAATTTGCAGGTGATCCTTCCCAAGATCTTTGGTCTTTTATTTTATAAAATATTTATCTTGGTTTATGAATGCAATAATAACCGCCCCCAACAGCGTATTTTTACCTGGTAAACTCTCAAGTATAAACTCACATCCATGTTTTTAACTCAGAACTGCAAATCTTGGCAGCTAAATTAATTTAAAATTTTTGCAGTAGTATTTACTTGTAAAATAATACTACTTTGTGTTGAAATATCGCTTGGACTGCTCAATGATGCTGCTCTGCAAAGACTTGACTGACTGAGACAAACTTCCCTCTCAGGCCCACGCCCTGTTCCTCAGGCAGAAGGCAGGGGCTCATCCCAGCTGCACAGAACAATACCCTTTCCATCTATTCCCTCTGTCTTTCAGAACATCAGGGTCAGGAATCCACACTTCAAATTCCCATGTTTTTGCTCAATGGCAATTTTTAACTGTTTCCTATTCAAGCAGATCCAGGCTAAAGCTATCAGCTCAAATACCATTTTCTGTTTGTGTAAGCAATTCAGCTAAACACTTGACATTGATTTCTCACCTACTGTTTAAGTGCCATAGGGAAAAACTACAGAGCATTGAAATGCTAAATCCAATCTATATCCACTTCAACAATAGTAACTCTATTATCTATACAGTCAGGAAAAGCTGTTTTCCCAATTCTTTCAAATGCTGTGAACACCCTCCTCTGCCCCCACAAATAATACTGCAGGTGTACTACCAAAGTACAGGTGTATATAAAAAAGAGCCTGCATGTATCAGAAAGAACCGTGGCTTGGAGGACAAGTGTGAATGGCAGTTCAGTCAAGAGAGTGGCATTTCTGTGCTTTGTTAATGGAAACTAAATAGGAGACAACTACGTATCCTGGAATCTCAGAAGTCACTGAGATTCTACTGTTTGTCTTGTAAAAAGTTCAATATATAAAATCTTTTCATTTCAGACACAAGAGAAGTAGAATCACAGAATCATAGAATGGCCTGGGCTGGAAGGGGCCTCAAAGATAATCTTGTTCCCAGCCCCTTGCCATGGGCAGGGACACCTTCCACTATCCCAGCTTGCTCCGAGCCCCGTCCGACCTGGCCTTGGACACTTCCAGGGATGGGGAAGCCGCGGCTTCTCTGGGCACCCTGTGCCAGTGCCTCACCACCCTCACAGCCAAGAATTTCTTCCCAATATCCCATCTAACCCTGCCTTCTTTCAGTTTGCATCCATTCCCTCTTGTCCTATCACTACATGCTCTTGCAAATAGTCTCTCTCTCTGTTTCTCATAGCTCCTTCAGGTACTGGAAGGCTGCAATTAGGTCACCCCAAAGCTTCCCTTTTCCAGAAGGTATTCCAGAACAAGAGGTATTTAAGGGCACAACTCTCCACCTGAAAACCAAAGACCTTTATTTCTGTCCTCAGCCAGGAGCACACTGATGTATCTGCTGATGTTCAAAAGACACTTGCCACTGCATTAAAATCTAATCATAAATCTGCTGCAGATGAAGGATGAAGTAGCCTTTCACTCCAATTCTCAAAACCAAAGTAGAGGAGATATATAGTGGAACACTCAAAGCACATGGTGAAAAGCAATTTTTGGCAGTGCAAAGAAGATGCAAAGCCTTGCAATCAAAGTAAAATGTTACAGGCAAACAGAGTATAAATTAGAGCTCAGAAACAATAATGATGGCTGAATTTCATCTTGATGATCAGGCTCCAGCACTCTGAATTAATTGCAGCCTATTCAGACTCACACAGTTCCATTTCATAGCAAGAGATTGTGGCTACAGCTGAGGTGTAGATCAGCATCCAGCTGCTAAGAATCCCTGGGAATGATATCTGCGCTTCTGGGCACCCATCTGACTGAGGTTACTCGTGGGCGTACCACCATTTACCTGCTTGCAAGATCAGATCCACAAGGCATGTATGGTCTTTGTCCAAAAAGAAATCTAATAATAACACAATTTAGGATGCTCTAGGCTGCAGGTATAATTATTATTTCAAAAGGTTACAAAAAGAAATATATTTTGCCTTGCTGGTAGCATGCAGTTCATCTTATTGCAGCTATGGACAAGCACATTCAGCATATCTGGTTGCCACTGTTTTATCAAGAATGTATCAGTAAAAGAAATTACCATACAGAGGAAAGAAAACATTACAAGTAAGAGATTCACCAATTAATTTCTTCCATGAATACAACCTTGCTTATCTGAGTGTGGCGCAGGGAAATGTCTCTGAGTCATGGAAGCTTGAGCTTCAGCTGCTTGGGGACGACAGAGCTAAAGAAATTATCTATACAGAAACAATCAATGAGAAGCAAAGGTTACACACTTTTCACAGGAATTTATTTTCACCTGCCTGGCGATAAATCTCCAAACCATACCCCAATGCACAACTCCAGAGCAGCACAGCAGAAAGCCTCTTGTTTGCACTACCTTATCACAGAATAATAAAGGAGGGAGAAAAACACTGTGCAATACAATGTTTCTTGTTCTGCTCCTCATCTTTAATTTTGAGGATTTAGAATTACACAGGAATTAAAAGAAGCCACCATCCCCACAGACTGGGCCCTTCCCCCAAGCCTGGATTACTTAAAATATGCAAGGGAGGAAATTGTGTTTGCTTTGCTGTGGAAAGCTGATTAATTTGTTAAGACTTCAGGCCTTAAAACTCAGCCTCACAAAGAAACTGTATGGATTTAAAAAAGAGTTCTTACACAGTTTATTAAATACTTCAATTATAATGCTATGCCATGCAACTAATCACATTAGGCAATTTTAAATACAGATACCAAATCTAGATGACAATTCTGATTCTGACTTTTAAGGTGGGAGTTGCATCAAGGGCTTAAATATACTTTGAACTAAAATTCCAATGATTTTATGAATCCTAGATTACACTGTGTTTAGGCTTTGCAGAAAAACTCCCTTTTTTAACCAAATCCTGTCTTCTAGCCTGTAACATGTTTTCAGTAGATGCTTTCTTTTAAGAAAATCTGAATAACTTCATAACAAACATAAAGGAGTTTTTCAATGTCCAACTGTTGTCCCGCATTATATTTCACTGAATCACACCTGTATCTATTGCTAGGTTTTAGTGTTACTTGCAGACCCCAAAAAGTATGCAACTGAAACTAGCTAAACCAGAATATGATTCAGAGTCAACATTAATAAAGGGATTTAAGTTCTGAAGTTTGAGAATAACATTTCCTGCCTTCAGAAAAACTGTGTTTGAGGTAGCATGAGCTACCTTTTCATTTTAGAAAAAAAAAAAACCCAGATGTTTCTTGCACTAACGAGGAGTTAAAGTTGATGTTCCCTTTCTCTTACTGACTGCAATGATCTGCTGCACCTACTCTTCATACATTGTTTGTGCCAGCAGAAACCAAACCTGTTTGGCTCCTACAGGCACTAGGACAACAGTAGCATCAGCCAAACAAATCTACATGCCAGGAAACAGTAGAGAGGAAATATATCATTTTTCATTTGTCACTTTTCTTAAAGGTTTTAACAGGCTCACATATAATGTGTATTTTTATACATAGCCGTATTTGAGCTATTTTACATGAGACACTTGCAGACAAGGCAGGCCTAGACCAACAACTCTGCTTTCAGTGTTTCAGCCCTCTGCAGGAGGAAAAGACTATCCACAGAACAAATGCAGCCTTGTATTTCATCAAGTCTTCGAAACTGCAGTTACCTCACAAGACAAAAGATCCTTCAGTAAAGCAGCACTGCTGTGGTGCTTTGCTTTGTGCAGATGCATTTGAGCTGGGCACTGCAGAGTCTCTACTCTAAAAGCTACAGACCATAGTCGGGACCAGAAGAAAATTAACAGTGCTCAGGCAGACCCCACTTCATCCATTTATAGAGTAGAAAACTCACAGCAACACTCCCAGAAACTCTCTGGGAAACCCCTTCTTACCTCCAGATGTGTGAGAGTAGAGGGGGGAAAAAACCAGACCGGCCAAAACCAAAGCAATCCACCCAGCAATGAAATGAGAGATACTAAGATGGCAAATATCCGTTTAGTTTCCAAACGCTCTGGCACAATGAAATAAAAGAGAACAGGCAAACAGGAACAGGCAATCAAACAGGAAATACAGAAATGCAACAACTGGGAGCAGGAGAATGACAAAAGGGAGGATGCCAATGTCCAAAAGGAAGAGGAGACAGCATGCTAATCAGGATATGGATTCTTGGGATAAGGACTGCTGGCCATTCATTGTACACCCAGTCACCACAATGCAATACCGTGTATTCAGCACAGGGGCTCTCATGTTGTGGTTTTGGGAAGTTCTCTTCCTTCTCTCATGTAGAAGTTGAGAGAACAAGGGTCTTCAGTCCTCTACAAACAGAAGATGAAGGTATCTTTTCCACTCTCTTCGTTCTGTTCTGATTAGCCTCCCAAACTGCCCTGGCTTCCCTGCCTTTCCTTTTAGCAGTATTAATATAGAGAAACCTAGGAAACTTCCCTGAGCTGAGTTAGTGCCTGGGGAATTAGTATATTTAATATGAACAGTTCAGTGAGTTTAGCAAGTCTCTAGATAATTGCCTTCAGCAACGCTTCTAACTCCTCTCTCCCATGTCTCTACCATTAAGAGCATAATTCTGTATTTTGATTTCTAAAACAGTATGATCCTTTATTCCCACAGTTTCCAGACACACACACACATAATCACTACACTCTACTGAAACAGATCCCCAAATTATAATGCCAGGTTTGTCTTTAAAAAGAAAAAAAATCCAGACAGCTATTAAAAATATACTAAAATAAGAGAGAGAGAAAAAAATTGCACTTCAAACTTTGAGCACTGCATGTTTAATCCATCAGAGTACTTTATTCACTTTACAAACACCTGCAATATCTTTTGCTCTATGTTGCACTTACACATACCAAACCTGATCATTTAGCATGATTATAATTTACTGCTGATTATAACCATCGCTAAATCAACTCAGAACATTACATTGTTTTGACAAAAGCTGATGCCTTTCTTTGCATGAACATCCTGATACCTCCGATGTATTTATTTTTGGAAACTATTTTCGGAAAAGCTATACACTATTTTTATTCATACTGTCTTGTAAAATTGTCTCCCTATTGGGCCGCCAAATTTTCCATACATAAAACCCAGAAAAATATATATTACATTTAGGACTGCACCTGAGTTTGACCAGATTAACCTCGTACTACAGTTACATAAAACTTGGAAATTTTAAACTGTCTTTATTTATTTGGAGATGCATTCACAGATTTTTTTTGCTTGACCAAGGTTTTAGTAGCACTCTAAAAGCTGCACACATATTTTATCTACTTTACAAGTCAATAATCTACATTGGCATTGACAAGTTTATTAGCATAAACTGTAGTGTTAAATGCAAATTTTTCTTGGTTGTACTTGCAGATTCTGTGTGTTTTATACATTTTCTGAAAATCCTCCACTTATCTCCCAAATAAATTAAGGGAGAGAAGAACAAACACATCAGGACAGACCAACGATACCTCTCATTTAACATCTTGTCACCAATAGTAGAAGATCTTTTCCAGGTCATAAAACCATTTCATGAAAGATGCTGGAAAAATAACCATTTTCTAAGAAAATTTCTTTTCCCTCCTACATTTTTTTGGTTTTAAATTTATTTGAAGAATGGGAGGGAGGAGGGAGTTTACTCCCTTCCATTTTCACATTTCATCTCTTTTAATTGCAGATCTGAAGGCAAAGACACTGATATTTCTTTAATCATGCTCTTGGCCTCAGTGGTATTCTGTCATACTGAATTACCCATGACTTCAAGCTTTTCTCTCAGTTTTAGTTGTCATGTCCTTCAGTTTCGATGACTGTTCACTCACTGCTGCATCTGAACAATTTTACAGAAGCCCTAATTGCTGTAACTCGGGGGGGAGAGTAGGAGCCCTCATTATTTATGGGCAAGTTAACAGACTCCTCCATACCTGCTGCCGTTAATAAAAAACGACACAAAAGCCTTTTCACATCCAAAATTACTTTCAGAATTTTCTCACCTTGCACACTTTTAAAAAATGGATTCAAAACCTGTTAGCAAAAGCCTTTTAGAGAAATCAGGACTAAAAATGTAATTAATATATCTACATAAATGAGCAGTGGTATCAAGCTACACATTTAAAGCTGGCACTGGAGTTTTGGCAGTAATTCTTGCAGTACCTAAATGTTAAAATTTGCAGAAATTTAAAATCTAATGTACTTCTGTTCAATCTAACTAGAAAATTACCATGTTTTTAATAGAAGTGCATCACCTGTTTGTATTTCTTTTGCTCATTTGTTCTGAAAGAAATTCATGAAGATATAAAAAGTGTTTTAAATATCATGAATCTCCACAGGGATATCCAGATCTTTTTCATGCATGACAATTTTACGAATGTATATGCCCACAGAATACTGTCTGAGGATAAAATACTGACTTCGGGATAAATGATTTCCCCTGGATTAATTCTGCCATGTAATGTTGATTTACTTAGACTTAAGAATTTGCATGTCAATAGATTATAAATGAAAAAAGAAAAAATAATCTAAGAGAAACATGAAGTCAATTATTCAAAATTAATTATTCAAGCAACTACAGTGTGTTTAGATAAGCCCTATTTACAGCTCATTAAGAGCTGACCCAACTTCAAAAATTCCTACGTTCTGCATGAAGCATTAATAAAACCCAATTGACATCACAATGAGAAATGAGCTGTCTAAAGTGGTCTTTAGGTGATTTGTCTAATGGAGAACCTCACCTCACTCCTATGAAAGTTCTCCAGGAATACAGTTGGACTTCCCATAAAATTTGTGGGCAAGACGAATGTATGGAAATTTCTTGCAGCTTTGCTCAGCAACTCTTCATCAATCACGGCTGATAGAAATCTGGAAGGTCTCCTTCTATTCTCTGCTCTATCTTCAAGATCTGAATTCTCATAAGAACAGAAATTAATGTTTCCAGGAAGCTCTAACAAACAACCAATATAAAAGAAAGTACTCTGATCTACTTTTAATGAATCAACTCTTGGGAAGCAAAGCCAGTGATTTATATAAGAAGAGATTGAAAAAACTGTAGTAGAACTCAGTAAAAATGGTTGTTAAATTTTATCTCCATATATGCTAACTACAAACTGTTCTCTTTTAGCCTTTGTGTAGTTTTTTTCTGACAGTAGAGGCTGCAAGAATAGAATTACTTCATTACAGTTCCCATTTCTGGGAAGTACCACGTAGCACTTGACCGTGCTGGGTGCTGTACATGTACATTAACTGGCAGCCTCAAAGAAATCAACAAAAGGGCCCAGCTGGTCAATCAAAGAGAAACATAAAATGAGAAAAGAATAAAAAGATGTTTTTGTTGTCACCTACCATCCTTACACGCCTTCAGTCTTCACCTATGCTTCTCACCCTTCTTTCTACCTGCAATCTTGCTATCAGGCAGCATCCAAACGCACTGCTCACAGTTCACCATCTGATCCAGAATGGCTTTTACCAGTAATTGATTGTGCTCATTACTTTTAGAAGAATAGTGGGATACATCGTGCTCCAGGGAGACAGAGCTGTGTGCTAAGTACGGGCTCTGGCTCAACAGAAAATAGACCCGTGTCTGTTTTCAAGTTACATCATCCTTCACTGTAAGCAGCAAAAAAACCAATTCCTATGCTGTTAACCATAAAGCTCTGAATTTACCCGTTTTCCTTCTACACTGCTAAACAAGCACATGGTTTTTCCAGCTTTTCATCAATACTTTGTACCCAGTCAGTGCCCTACAGAACTTCATTACATCAGCCAAATTTGTAATACCATAAAAATGATACCAAGCTAATTTGACAAGGTCTGTTTTCCATAAACCCATGCTGATTAGCAATAACTATATTTCCCTTGTTTAATTCTTTATTAATTGAGTCCTTTAGAAACCATTCCATTATTTTGCCTGAGATCAATGTCAGGCTGACAGACTTATAATTATCTAGGTCTTCCCATTTAGTCTTTTATTGGCACAACATTAGATGTCTTCCCATCATCTGGAACTTCCCCAACACTCTACAAAAAAAAAATCAGCAGCAATGACTCAGAGAATGATTCAAACATATTTCTTACAACTCTCAGAAACTCTTAATTCAAACCTGTTGATTGCAAAATGCCCAGCATTACTATCCATTATTAGGAATCCTTAGTTACAGTTGTAATGAGACCTTGTCATGTTATTCCGCTGCCTTTTCCAAACGCAGAACGTCAACACTTACCCAGAATTTCTGACGTTTCTGCATTATCTTTTAAACTCTTCTATTTTTCATTCCTGTGGCATCATTCAAACACTTTCCATTTTCATTACTAATTAAGTAATCATACTTTAAAGTTACAATTAATTTGTTTTATTTATATGTATTTATATATTGTTTTTCTATATGAAAGTCTAGTACAAATGAAAAGAGAATAGTTTACAACATTGATCCTACCTCACCCCTGGTTTATTTAGGGGTACATTTATATACATATACACTATATTTGATGTAGATAATGCATATACACGTGTATTATAGATACAGGTATGTGTGTATGCATATGTTTCCACACACACATTCCTCAGTAGCTTTCTACAATTTCTAGGTTCTGATTGACGCTTATTAAAATCAACTAACCCTTGGCTTTTTGTGTTTGGTCTATTGTTTTTATCCCTTGCTGTCAGTGAGTTCTCTTTTTGAACAGCAGTGTCCCAATTATTCTCAAAGCCGGCCCCTTCAGTGCCCTGAGCGCACGGACATATCTATGCACATCACATACACATACAGATTTTCTAAAGTCATTCTTGCAGCTCAGAATCCAGCTAACTCATGTTCTTTTGTACTTTGGTTAATTACTCCCTTTGGTACTCAAGCTACCACTAATTTTGTCTTCATCTGTGAAAATGAGGCCTAACATAGAACTCTCTCAAAATCTGATTTCACGGAAGGAGATTAATCATTTACATTTATGTACATCATATATACATATATATATTTGTTTTAAAGAAATAAAACCAATACTGTTAGAAGGCAGCATGATTCCAGTAACATCACACAAATCAAAGTCTCCCATAGTAGGGGTTTTTCTTCCTACACATTACAGGAGAAAGTGGCCGTGTAGCTCTCTGCTGGTGGCCTTCTGCACATGGTGAGTTAGATCCCCATTTTACACATTACCTATTAGAAAGTGGAGCTGTGAATCATTCCAGAGAGTTACTTCATAAAGATACCACATATTCAAGCCACCACTTCTCCTCTTCTTCCCTTCCAGTGCTATTTAAATAGGTTTTCAGCCTTTCAATCATTTGAATTTTCCCATTAGGCTAGATTATTAGCAACCTGTTCAAATGTATTATAAATTAGGGATTTCATTACTTTTTATTTATTGCAGGCACTTAACATTTGCACAAAGCATTCCTTCTTTTCATCTTCTTTGATGTATTGACTAATGTTGTTTTCCAGGATCTTGATTTCGTGCTAAATTAATGGTTTTTCTCCCTTTGCGTATGCTCTTTTCACTGCTCCCTTGGCTAAATTTTCCTTTCTAAAAGACCAGCTCCTCTTACGCAGTAAACTTCCTTCACCAGAGACTGGGCCTACATCACATCTCAAATCCCATCTTTTACAACACTGTTCTGTGCAACAGTTCATGTCAAGAACATCTCTTCACCCACAGGACAAAAGTCCAGTTGGGTGCTACTTTCCTTTGCCCTTTTTCCAGTTCTGCAGTGGATTTTCTGAAGTGAATGATTCTCATTAAGGTAGGATAAAGACAGAAAAACCCAGTACACTGAGAGCCTAGGGATGACAGAAGTTCAGGAAAGGCTCGGTTATCAATTTTGAATATGACAAACCAGGCAAGATAGATGAGGAGGACAAACATCATAAACCCGTGGCTATAAACAGGTCACCACTCAATACTGTTTATGACATTAGCGATTCCTGCTAGGATTTTGTACTTCTCACCAATGGCACCAGTGGAAGCACTGCACCTTTTCATGTCACCTTCATTATTTCTGATACTGCCAGACAGATTCCACCCCATGGCATTTTTAAAAAGTGAAAGTCCTTTACACCTGTCTTGTTTTCCTTGTTACAAGATTTACTTTGATATTTTTCGTAATTTTCTACAGCTTCATTAAGAACTGTGAAAGAGCCATGCAGGATTTCAGCTTTTTTTTTTTAATCACGCTATATTATGGTACAGCAGAAGTTATAAAAATACCATGAAAGCAACAACACACAAAAAAGAAACACATTTTTGGTTTCTTCATACAAAACCAGCTAAACACAGTGTGCTGAAGCAGGGCAGGAAACATCACCCACGCTCAGGTGGATTAAAGGACCAGCTCCAAAGGCAACCTGCATTAAGTGAAGTCAAATCTACTTCTGGTGACTTGCAAAAGGTCTGTGCTATGGTGCTATAGGTGGGTTTTTGTCACGAGTTCCAAATTTTCCCTGCAAACAAAAAGAGTAATGCCTGCAGGAGGATTATTCTATTTTGATATTAATATATGAATTCTGGTATGCAGTAGGAAAAAATTGTTGGAACATTAGCATAAGAACACTACTCCTCTCTCTTGTTATCAGCATAGCCCCTTCAAGCTTTCTCCAGGTATTCCAAAGCACTGGATAAGCATCTTGGCACCACAAAAGTCCAGGTTGTATGAAGATCACAAGGGCACACACTTGGAAAAAAACAGTGCTGATCCCATCAGGCCACAGACAACCACAGATAAACCGATTCTCATGCTTCAGAGAAAAGCTATGACACGCTGTAAATTATCACACATCCAATCATGCTGTTACCAAACTATTCCAATTTTAGCATATAGTGAGCATAATTTATTTAGATAAAACCTAAGGCAGGAAAACTATATTATAAAAACAGTATGCCTGGGAAATTGGGGCATTTATTATTAACATATAGAGAGACTTGGCCTTCAAGGCGTTGCAAAAACGCTTTTTCTTATTATATTGCTTTTTTGAATGCTACCTAAGGGTGCACTTTGCTTTTCAATAGTCATTTCTTTGCATAACACAAGACTTATTTTACAGTTTGAGAAACTGTTTTTTAAAACAGCAAAGAAGAAAGAAAATCACCCTAACTCTGGATGGCAGATCCAGAAAAAAAAGCAACAAAAACCAACCAAAAACCAAAAAGCAACCAATCAACACTAATTCATGAACAGGCAAGACTTTCATTACAGACGTTGCTTAAATGCACTTGTTTATCCCCTGTAAATAAACAGGCTATGAAATCCAATCATCATTTAACGGCACAAACGGTCTATGTGGCCTCCAGGCTACACAGACGTATTTGAAGGATTTCTTTCTGTTCTGGACTCAATACATTTTGCAGATACCTTAAATTCTGCTATTTTCACATAAAAAGAACGTCACCTAAAAGTTATTATTTATTGCAAATGTTCTTATTTTTGCATTTTCAACTGTAAATTATTTGTAGCTCTTTATTCCCAGCTCTTGAGAAGGTCTGTACAAGCATAAAAGCCACATGTATACCTTGTTCCTTTCCACTTCACCTGCCACTTGTACCTATGTAAACAGTACCTTACTCAGCAGAGGCAGAATGAAAACTACTCAGCTGAAATAAGCTGAAACCAGCCTTAAGGGTTTTCCTGGACAGAAGTGTGTATTATTATATATATTACAGAAATGGAATAAGGCTTTAAGATACAGTAAACCCCATACATCTGTGCTGTAGCCATTTCAATTATAATCAGGGAGCAATTGTTTTTAAAAACAGGGATGATGTGGAGAGGAAGAATGGTGGGGAGCAGTTACTCATTACTCTAACACAGGAACCACTCACCAGTTAATGACATTAGCACTAGACCAGTTTATGACCAAAAAAAAAAAAAAGAGAGGGAGTTCACCCAGGGTGTAATTAAACCCTGAACTTACTACTACAGGATGCTGTGGATGCTAAAAATGCTGGGGGGCAGATTAGATTACCATAAAAAATTACTATAAGACAAGAAGGTTTCAAAATGGTCATGAACTGGCTTGGGCAGCAACTGAGCTGCACTGGATTAAAGGTTAGACTTCAGCAACTGCATGTGGCCATTGCTAGAGATGGAGCACTGTGCTGTCAGAGAAGTCTTGACAGGATTTTTTGTATTTATCCATTATATAAAGCACTTGAGAAAGTTTAAATCAAAACAGTTACATGTATACAAAGCACTGTTGTTATTACCCATAAGCAGTGAATAACAGCACATGACGGATGTCTTTCATACATCATCAGAAAAAACCCTCAGTCAAAATGATGAGCTGCAGCAAACCTGAAGAGCTTTCCTTCTTTTCTCATACAAATATAGTGTGCATCACCTGGGACTCAAAAAGAAATACATGACAGTAACTGAGCTCCTAAGACACACGGAATTCTTTCTCCAATCCAGAGAGACACGAGCCTTCATAAACTTTCACAAACACAGCTGATAAATTGCACTGCTGGTTAAAAAACCAGAATAATTTCTCATTTATTTGGACTTTCGGAACCAACTACTATTAATAATAAGTTAGTAAAATCTGAATTTCAGTTAAATGCCAAGCTGAGACTGATCATTCAAAGTAAGAAACAACTATGAAAATGGGTTAACATTTGCTTCAGCATTCACAGAACTGCACTATACCACACACCATCTATCATAAGCTTAGCACCAAATAAAAAAAATACAAAAAAATTCACTTTTAAATAAAAACTGTCAGCAAAATTTTACCTGCTCACTCTAAAAAAAGAAAATTATTGTTATGATTCCCAAATACACTTACTTTTTGCAATGATTTATTTTGAAAAATGATTTTCAATCAAGCTGTTCCTTCCATATTCATAGTGAACTTTGCCTCGCATCTTTCTTTTCCAGAGTGCTGCTATTTAAACCTCTCCTCCTTCACTGCTCCCATGCAAAAACTTTAACAGGATTTCGCTATTACACTTCCATGTACTTGCTATATGGTCTGATTGAATACAGTTCAGTGTGGAAATTAGGAGTGACAGTCACCAGGAAAGATGACAAACCTTATAAGAAGCCCATTTCCAAGGAAGTCAGCTTCCCCCTTTCCTGCTAGAGCCTGACAGCCTGCAAATACCAAGTTGTTGCTCTGAATCATGCATGTGTGTTACTTTCTAAACCAGTTTTCTATTTGGCAAAGTTGCTTTTGCAAACACATTTGACTTCCACAGTTACTGTAAACTTTTATATTCCTCTACGTTAAGGCTGTCTGATTAGAAAGTTTCTGCATGAGGGTTTTCAGCCAAAACCAAACAAATTTCCTATCCTTCACATTTCAGAGCCTTCCTCTGCAGTTAATGAAAAAGCAGAAGGTGCCAGTGGTCTGAATTGATCCCTTTTTAATGGAGATGGCTAAAATGGGAGGGCTGCATTTTCCATTGAGAGCATGTGAAATGGAGCCGAAATCTTCCTCAGTTTGTAGATGGCTGAAGCCAATTGAGATGAATCTAACCCACTGCCTGTAACACGACTTTTTTTTTTTTAGACATGTTTGTGAGTTCATTTTGTCTAATTTTATGTATTACTGAGAAACAAACAGAACCAAGTGACACTTTCAAATGTAAGGAAAATCTGATTCAAAGATTTATAGATTATAATAATAATAATCATCTCAGTTCCACTTTGAACTCAAATGATTTTGGATTTATTCTGAATGGCACAAAATATTGAAGTTAATGAGCATAAACAACCTATTACGGTCTTACAAAATGCAGCTCTGTGGCTTCTGCAGGAGACAGAGCTGTATTTGCCTCAACACACGCTGTGTAGCTCCTCTTTTCCTAAATAATGTGGTGAATAATGCTCCTTTTTCAATCAGACTAGTGATTGTCCAGTATTTTGAGAGCTGATACAGCAATTTAGAAACTCTTAGCGAGACACCAAAATGGCAACTGCAATTGAAACTAAGCATGGATGAGGGCAATTCATGAAATGACTGTGAAATGCGAAAGGGGACAAAATCAGAACTGGCATAACATTGCAAGGAGAAGAAAATACTGTGTAAAAGTAGGTTTTGATGTCTTTAGGGGCTCCCTAAAAACAGAGGCTAGACAAAATTAAGAGAATAAAAAGTGTTTATATTTACTGAAGGGCAATCAGAGCCTCCAGGGGCTACACCCAAAAGGGACAATGGGGTGACAGGTTTTCATACTTTTATAAGTTTGGTCCATTTGCATATCGGGGGTTAATCCTCCAATTATAGCTTCAGGTAACGAAGTCACTTACCCCAAGTTTGCTCCCCCCAGCTCACTACTGTTTACATATCTCGGGGCCTGAGGCAGTAAGGTGTCCTTGAGTTTCAGGCCTAGAGAGGAATTGTTTTGTCTGGCCAAAATGGGAGAACAGCAGCTAACAGGCTGCATGGAGTTTACAATTATACACTAAAGAATTACAGGATATGAAAAATATCAAAGCTAAAATCCTAAGGCATCAGTTTTTCAAAATACAAAGTTTAAAAGCTTTTAGCCTGAGCTTTCTTTTACTATCTATTGCACCTCTGCTAACCTGGGAGAAGGTACAGCAAAATTTGAAGTACCACCTTTCAATTTTCCACTGACCCACACAAATATCCCTCATTAATTAGCAACTGTATTTCCCATAGTGAAACTACCTTTCCTACTATATTGTTCCAATACAAATCCTTCAGCTCAGCGACATTCCTGATCAGGTTTTCTGTCTTTGTTTGTTCACCCTCTTGGAGAGCTGTACCTCTAAGGTACCCTGAATGTTTCCAGCTTCTTTGAGACACTGAGTTTCCAGAGCACTGAGCAGAGGTGCTGACATCCCCAACCCGTAAGAGTTACCAAGGGTTTTCTCACACACAGCACATGATTTTTGTTCCTGTGCTGGCTGGCAGAAGGTCTGAAAAAACCCAGCAGCTCAGTCTCACCAAATATCTAAACTGTCAGGCAGGATGAGGAAAGGAAGATGCTCAGTGGGGAGTGCTCTTCACAAAGTCCTTCAGCTCCTGTCCCCTTCTCAAGAGGAGCTGGTGAACATCCCACTGACACCTTCCAGCCTTCCCCCAGACACTGCAGAAAATAGCACAGGGGCAAGGCCATGCTCAAGGTCTTCCTCACCCACAGTCAAGCAGGATTTGGCCTCCAGTGAGGATGTGCTACACAGCCCCTTCAGACTTAAATTTTTTTATTTTTGGTAAGTGAAGGGCAAAATAGAATCTTCTTGAAATTGTTTGAAGTGGATTGACATTTTTCAGTTGAAGACTGTTGTTAGTTTCACAGCAGGCCTAATTTTTAAATTTAATGTTCTAGCGCATATGAAAAGGAAAGCATCCTAGGGGGATAATAACTTTTAGCAATCAATTGATTGCATATAGCTGTGGGTTTTGCAGGTACAATCTCTTTAAGAAGGCTATAAAATAGGAAAATTGTAGCCTTCGGATGCACAGATTATCTGAGTTTGCAGGACTATTTGCTGATCTGTTTTAGGTTTTTTTTTTTTAAATAAGAAATAAGCCCTAGTAAATAAAGCAGCAAATGGTCAGCAGGTCCGGTCAGAAAGCACTGCCTATTTTATACTGTCACTCTAGGGTTTTGTCGGGGTTTTTTGTTCACCCTTTTTTTGCCTCTGCAGCCACTTTTGAAGAAAATTTGTTTGGTACTTAACTCAAAGAAAAAAAAATATGACTAACCTGGACTATTTTAACTGCAAGTTCTACCTAGTCAACTGAAATAGTTTAATATCCTGTTAATACTAGAGCAGTGAATGTCTCCCTGGACCTACAGTTTCCTTAAGTCCATTACTTTTGCCTTCTTCTTCCTAGACACATATGTTATACACACAGAGTAGTACACAGAGGACAAGATATTATTAAAATTTAATAGCAGTGTAAAATAAAACCCTGTCTCACATTTTTCACACAAAACACAGCCTCTCAGGTGGAAAACCCGTCTTCAGGTTTGTTTTTACATTAGATTAGTATCATTTAGAATGGTAAAGAGAAATTAAATGGTCAAGGACATTACTACTGACTTATGTTATTGTTATAAGCAATTGGCCATTAGGAGGAAAAAAAAAACCAGCTGTTTTCTAAATGCAAGTCTCCTACATTTTCAAAATTTTAGCATTAGTGAAAACTCAGGTTTCCCTATGTGCAGATATGAAGAAGCAGTCATACAACCCCATGACTTTTGAATAAACTTTGGGTTTAATACTTTGTTTCAGGCTCTTCTAGGTTCAAATTAGAGTCAGTAAGCACTAGTTACAATCAAGGAACACAGAAATCTGGAAGTCACCAGTTATGGATTTAGAATGAAGCCCGCCCACGGCTTGCTTCACAAAACCAGGTACATTTGGGTGCCTGCTGTATGCCAGATATTGTGAAACAATTGTGATGAGGCAATACAGCTGTTGTTATGTACAAAAAGTGGCTTTCAAGATAAGCTCTTGTTTTGGAAACTAGTCATCACGCACCATACTAGTCTGAGAGCAAGGCTTCTAAATTTCCATTCACACATGCTTCTGCAGTTCAGGCAATATACCATCTTGGGAGCTGCTAAGTTCACACAGTTTAGATGCACTTGGCAAATCTAAGACTTGCAAGGTGACAGGAAGATCCATAAGGGTTCAGTGCCAGACCAGTCTCTCCCTCTTTATCTCCCAGTATTTGTTCCTGTCCCACATGGAATGGCCAAACACATTCTCGTGTACCACAATATCTGCTGCTCTTAGACAGGCTTATAAATGAAAAAAACAGGTGATAACATTCTTCCATGTAAACTGAACTCATGAGACAGACAGCCAGACCTCCAGATTAAAACAATACATGCATAGGAAGATCTCAGCCCAGACTCTAATCACAATCAATCAGTGAGATAAGGCTACGTTATTAAAAATATATTGAATCTTTTTATTCGATTACTTCGTCACAAATACACAATACAAGAGATGAACCTGCATTTAAAAACTCAAAGTTCTGGACTGTTTGAGCTTAATAAGGACAAAATAATCAGTTGCAGATGCTTTCACTTAACATTCAAAAATACCCCATGGGACAGCAAGATTTAATTTTATGGTCATCTGTCATTTTAATGATGTTCTTGTTATAATGCAGAGCATCTCTGTCGTACTTGCCTGGTTATAGAAAACATACTAAACTAAATAGGGAAGCATTTAGCTGCACTACATCTACCTTGTATCATCAACAAAGAATACATGTCCTTGGGATAGGAATTACTATTATATCCGCTCGTTTTAAAGGAAAAAAAATCATAAATCCTTGCTATTAAAGTATAATTTAAGTCTGTCAGTTGCTCTTACTTACTTTCATTTTCCCCTTCTTTCAAGTAACCTAACCCACCCTATATGCCTTCCATTTTTATCTGTCCAGCGCATTTCTTTACGTTCGGGATGCGAGAGAATATAGAAATGTTCAGAGACTGCATGTGTTTTGCCAGGAACACCATAAACTACTATTTCATTTTCAGTGAGCATTTTACATTTCACATTTACAGGGAGGTGGAGCTTCTCCCCTGCTACTACCTACAAGGCAGCCTGTGGATCTTAACTCTAAAAGAAGCCATAAGGAAGGATTAAAATTAATTTGCACAGTATGTTCCAGGTCAGATTCTCTACAGTCCTCATACACCAACCCCTAATGTCTGCTGAAGATGGAGGTGTAACCAAAGATCCCTCCTAAGGGCCAAGCATACATTCATGGACTGTCTCCTGCTCTCTCCCAAAAACCAACCTAAAACAAGATTAAATTTTTATTGAAATGTGTGTAACAGATTAAGACTATAGACAAAAATACTTTTGTAGAGGAAGGGAAAATATGTCATACAATATGTTGTGTGTTAAGACCTATACTTGGAATATAATAACACTTAACTTGAAACTAAACAGCAGCTCTCTATGTCTTTGCACAGGAAGAAATTAAGACAGAAAGGAGAAGACAGTCTCTGGGTATAATATGGCCCTTTCCTTCAGATTCCAGAAGTCCAGCTGAAATCACTGCCCTGACTGGAATCCAGACAAAGAAATGCAGAGAACAAATCAGCTTGCCACCAGAAACACCAACATTAATATATATGATTACTCTATTTAAAAGTTGTGTCCTTCAAAGCTCATGATATCATTGCAAGTACCTTATATTCTTCTTGTTTTGCCCGTCCAGCGAGAAGCTAGTCCTGCAAAGATTGAAAGTCCTTTTTTCTAAGAGAGCTTGCAACAATAAGAAAGAAATAAGCAATACTACTTACATAAAACTACAAGTCAATTCCTACTTTTCTGCTTCCTTCTGTATTAGAAACCAGCCTGTAAGACTCAGAACAGAAAGCTGTTACAGAGCAGCTAGAAAAAGACCTAGAGGAAGTAGAAGAGTGTCCATGTTCTCCAAATAGTAGCTTTTAGGAACTTGATGCCACCTACAAATACCCGAGTGCATTAGAGCAGTGAAAACATGACTGCAGCTGATGCTGTTATTCCTGGTACCGTTGCATCACTACTCCACCTACTAAGCAAGAGAGGTTCAAAGGGACATGCCCAGATCCATGGACCAAGCCAGAAAGGACAGCACAGCACTCAATCTTCATTTTTAGGTCCCTGTTGCAAGGGAACAACTTCAGCAAGTATTTCCTCTTAAGCAAAACCTCATCTTCCCACCGAGGTAAGGGTGATAGACCAATTAACACTTGACACGTGTCCATGTTACTTTTATAGAGCCTCTTATGATAAACCAGGGCCTGCTGCCTTTAAAGTCCAATATAACAGTACAAATATAGCATCAGCCAGATGTGAATCTGGGACAAAAAGCAAAGACAGAGAGGCAGGCGCTCAATCCCAAAGCAGAGTTATCCCCACTAGCATTCTGGGGCTTACTTCCCTCCTCGCTTCCACTGAACTTGAACATTAAAGTTAATATTTTCCTACAGGAATAAAATTTTAATTTATCTGCTCCGAGATAGTACGACATTAATATAAACCTGTCTTTCTACCTAATATTTCTTCTCCATCCATATTAAAGAATCCAGCTCAGTTTTACATCAGCAGCTTCCAACAAACAACCTCACTCCCTATAAAAAAGTGGTAGCAAGTATTATTTACTCTACTACAACATGTTGTTGCTCCTGAGTTCTCTTTTTACTAGACCTGATGATAGGCACAACAGAGAATATTTCAACATTGCCATCTGTCTCCTTGGCACTTCATACCAAGTGAGTCGCTGCCACTTTGATGGTAAATTAGAACTTCCCACCAGATATGTTAAGCCAGAGGCTGCTGACAGGTTGTCCTATCTCCCTCAATACCTTCTTCCCTGCAGTCTATTTTTGATATTGAACAGTCTGAGCATCTGAAGAACAAGTTTCTACATGGCATGTATTAAATTGCAGGAATTGTCAATAACATGCAGTCTGAAGAAATCCTTCTATAAAAGACTTTTACAGCATCATTAAGTTTATGATGCTACTTCTAGTACACCTGAGGCGTTCTCACGAGAGACGGTCACAAAGAGGTTCATGAGAGTGCTTGGGAGGGAGGAGACAGACATGTGGTGGGACAGACCAGCTCACAGAGAAGTTGGAAACTGTAAAGTGAGGATCAACCCACGCCTGCTGCTAAAACACCAATACTGCACGTCAGCATGTTCTCTTAAATCCACCTCCCTTCCAAGATAAATCACTAGAGCTATGTTAAGAAAGTTATAGTCCCAGTTTCTCACCACTGATTGCACTCTTGTCTGAGACAATCTAATTCTTTATTTCAACTTCAATTTTTGCAGCTGAAGACATATGACTCTGCTTGGCAGCTGAGCTCAGAGATGTGCAGACCTTGCACTCCAGCGCTGCAGGGAGCGTATTACCGAGCAGGTACCTCGAGGGGCCAGAAAACATTGAGGATACATTCTTTTGTTCTTGTTAGGAGGTGAGAGACAGAAGATTATTCTGAGAGTCTACTCAGTTCAATATAAAGAAAAAACAGATCTCTCAAAATCTTTGAAAACAAAAGATTTTTCCCAACATTTTTCCAAGCACCAAAGCCAGGCTTTTCAGGTCAGTTTTGCTACTTTAAAAAAAAAAATAAACCCATTTCAACTCCATATAAAGTAAGGTGTAAGATAGGGCTAAAAAGATGGTAAAAGCAGTCACAGCCCCAGCCTGACAGAGGTCAAGAGGTGTTTGGAAAAAGCTCTCAGGCACAGGGTGTGACTGTTGGGGTGTCCTGCACAGGGCCAGGAGCTGGACTCTCATGATCCTTGTGGCTCCCTTCCAGCTCAGCACATTCTATGGCGTCAAGTTACTTCAGGGGGATGTGGATTACGTTTACGGAGAATGATCAAGAAGTGATTTAGAAAAAATAACCTATTTAGAACAAGCAGACAAGTACAAAAACAGCACACGAGGAGAGGGTTATGCTGTCCAGAGAAGTCCCTCAGAACAGCAGTGCCAGACCTCGCAGAGCAAAAGGACAGAATCCACACGCGGGACTTGCGTAAGAACAAAGTGAACTACACAAAAACATTTATTACACAATACTAAACTATGGGAAGAGAAAATAAGATGCAACACCAACTTCTAGCCTGATACAGAGAAAATTCCAAGGGAAAGATCAAACTGTTACCAGAGGATTCTCTTCCTGACAAAGAAAGCAAATGAAAATTTCACAGCCTTTGATTGAAATACTATTTTCAGTCTTTCAATATATTTTCATGACTATCTTTTATTTCTTACAGTAAAAGACTCTGGCGCATAAAAGTGTAATATATTATTCCATTTCTGAATGTGGAAAATGATAGGACATCTCTTAGCATCATCTTATTTAACTGTTTCTGAGTGGAGAATTCAGGGCACTTAATGCCCTGAATGATTTTCTTAGTGAATTAAAAATTTTAAAAGCTACAAATTTCTCATGGAATTTCCGCTTGATACAGAGGATGCTCAGCCCAGGCAAAAGCACTCTGTAGATGGAGCTGCCTGATCCTGGGCACGTAAATGGCTTTACACAGGTACATATGAAAATCAAACAAAACCAAGCTCAAACCCACTGTTAAGTTGGCCATGTGTGGGCTGTCAGGGAGGTAGGGATCTCCAAAAGACACCTCTCCCCAATGGACACTCACTGGAATGATAAGCACAGGTATGAAGGAGTGTTTACATCAAAACAGTAGATCATTCTTATTAGAGGTTTATAGAGCACACAGCTTACATAGCTGCTGATTTCCCTGGCTGTTAGTCACATAGGCTTCTTCCTGCTCTGAACTGGTTACCAGCTCCTCTGGAAGATGCTGATGTAGAAGTGCTGGGGTTAGCTGAACACCAGAGACCACCTCTGCCCATGAAATCAGTTCAGTTCAGCGTCTATTTAAGCCCATTTGGCACATTAGACAACACAAGCTGTTATTCAAAGTATCTGTACAGCAGAGGATTTGTTTTCCTGTGTTTGCTACTCATCAGTCAGATAAGAAACTTAAAGGGGTTGCCTAAGGATTTAATCCAGACACAAATTGCTGCAACACCGCCCTGCCAGCACAGGAAGGAAGGAGGGCAGCTCCCCCAGAGGACCTAAACCACTGTGTTAACATTATTCCTCATGTCCTTAAGGCATGATCACTTACCTAGACTTCCTCATCCAAATGACATGGCGTTCTTTATGCTTTCTCCCTGAAAAACACTCTTCCCAGATCAAATAAGTGAATGAATTTACAGGGCTCAAATTTCAAGGTTTATATTCCAACCTTCTATCACCAAATTTGATAAACAGGCTGCCTTTGAAGATTAATTGTTTGACACTAGGGAGGAGTTAAGAAATTAATTGGTATAAACTATTATCTCTATACCCTAAATACCAGGAGCTCTAAGCCATTAACTTACCTAATTAAACACAGAGAAACAGTGCTTGTTAAAGACAAATGCAAAGTAAGTTTAAGTTTACGATAGGCCTATTCCATCCTTTATCAGGTCTAAACTCTGAGCACTTCAATTCCTCCTCAGCTGTTCTGGTCTTGTTTAGCACATCCTGTTATCCACCAACACCTCTGCCAGGAGACAAAAGGCTCCAGAAACCTTAAACTCCTCTAGGCCACAGGCTAAAATCATGCAAGAAAATAAAAGCAAAATATCTGCATCATCTTTTACAAGATTTTCTTCCTTCCTTCTGCCTTAAAGCATTCATAAACCAAAAACATTAAGTGTTCTTCAGACAAATTTTGTAAGATGCAAAGTTTTTACAGTAAGTTGGGTCAATTTTGCATCTGAAGCTGAAGTAATTTAATTACTAGGAACCCTGGGTTTGTCTTACAGTAAGGTAGGTTTCAGTTAGGCTCTAATATTCACAAGAAAACAAAAACCCACTGAGCTGCTAAGGGAGACAAGAAACAACAAATTTAAAAGGCAGAGAGAAGAATTAAGAGGAGAAGCTTCTCCACAATCCTTTTAAGCACCTTCAAGATAAAGTGAAAACAATGTTTATTATAATTCTTCATTAAATTCTTCTTTTAATAAATACACAATATTTCTATTTATAACTGAAGTTAAATAACAATGGTGTTTGAATTAGCATGATTTCCATAGTTTGGAATGACTTCAGATTGAATGAATATGACCATTTCCGTTTTCACTGCTTTTAGCATTTTGAAATGCAATCGCATTTTCCAGTTTTCACTGTATTTTTATCCTCCACATCTGACAAAAGTGCTTCATTGTTATTAAGTGCTATGTGTTTACACACACAAATGAAAAAATACAAGCTTTCACTCATGGAAAGGTAGATGAAAACAGCTATGAAACCCCCCTTTCAGCTAAAAATCAGGGATTTGCAAGAGCATGGAGAACTAGGTAACTCAGATGTTTGAAAGCAACAATCTGACTGCTGGTTCACTGCATTAAAGTGGCTTTAACTAGTATCTGAAACCTCAATATGATTCCATGTTCTAGGAGCAAAATTGCATATTTTAAATTTCTCAGTATTTACTGATGAATCAAAAAAGATCCAACTTGTCAACCATATCCAGTACAAGCCATTCAAATCTATCAAATCCATCATTCAGTGATGAAAGCTGTTCTACAGTTATATTCAAGACACGTCCGTCTTACAAATGACAAAATTCAATGCCATGAATATTCATGGCCATGAGTATGGATTAATATATCTCATCCCTTCTCTCCACTTACAAATGTCCTGTGTCCAACACTGACTTTGTCACAATCAGGAATTCTGAGGGGGCAGCAATTCACTAATACAGCGAGTGCATGGATATACAAAAGAGACAACAGTATTTTACTGCAAAATTACTTTTCCCAGGCTGCATTCCTTATTACAGTGCCTTCACACATTGGCATTTCTCAACCACCGTTTCTACGTGCAGCCACTGCTTTTATATGTTTCTTGAAAAATGAAGGTTTTTTTCCATGAACTCATTGTAACAAAATCACAAAGCTCTCTCATTCTCATTCCTCATTTCTTAAAAACCAAACAAACCCCCCTATTTTCCTGCTGCCAGACACATGCACCATGCTCAGCATACGGGAGTTTGCATCCAGCTAAGCAGAGCCCATTCCCTGAACCAGCCCCGATGTGGGGAGGGATTTACCACTGCAGTGTGAGCCACTCCAACATCACTAACATCCAGAGACCATTTACACTTATGTTGGTACTGCTCAATATTTTCTAAAAATAAACTAATCTCAGAACAAAACAGATGCTCCCCAGATTCCAAGTTTTGATTCAGACACAGTACCGTGAAGGGTGTGCACAAGATAGCTGGATCATTTAACAGGCTCTGTGGAGCAGTCTCTGGGGCAGGTTCTCTTAAACTGCACCACACCAAAACCATCACACCTACTACTGCATTTTCCCCTTGCAACCAGGACGAAGACTGAGACAGAATGTGGGCAAAATTTCCACAAGGAAGCCAGCCTGTCCAGACTGGGAAACAAAATCACATGGGGAAAAAAGTGTTCTTTAAAACACCCCTAACAAACAAAAAAAGCCACTTGACTTTTTCTGCCTAACAATAATGTTAACTCATTTAATAAGGCTCTGACATTTGCTTTCAGAACCACCTGGGACCTGAAAAGAAAGCTTAGTGTGCAGCCTGCAGTCATACCTATTATTACAAAATCCAGAGCCCATTTCTGTATGCCACAGAGGAGTTCTTATATTCAGAGTTTCTCAGTGATCAGCTTTCTCCAGCATCCAGTTCCACACCTGTGACATCCTGCCAAGATCTCTCCTCAGTTGCAGAATGTGATTGTAGATGTGTCTTCAGACAAGATATATTATATCCCACAGAAAACAGGACCAGGCAAATGCCTCTGAGCTACATAACAGCATCAAGAAACAGGACAAAGGCAGAATTAGGGGCCTGTGACCTTCACTGATGAGAAACAGAAATAGTTGGGGTGCAAACACTCAGAATAAGCTGCTTTCTTGAACTGAAACCAACTTGTTAAACAGGATCATTTTGACCACGAGGTGACATAAATAGGATAGGATTTTATGTCAGTAAACATAAATGTTGTGGATTTTGTCAGGCTTCTTCCTGACCATAACCACTGGAATTTGGACAGAAAGTTCTAGTTCTGCTTACTTAAGCAGAAATTAAAATGTAGGCTTGTAGTTTCAATGCAAGAATTAGATTATCATAGAGTCATAGAATGGTTTGGGTTGGAAGGGATCTTAAAGATCATCCAGTTCCAACCCCCCTGCCACAGGCAGGGACAGCTTTTACTAGACCAGGCTGCTCAGAGCTCCATCCAGCCTGGATTCACCTTAAGATGGAATTTATCTCAATATGACATGATATAAAGAACCAGAGTTCAGAACCCTTAGCTTGTCAAAACTTGTGAATATCCATTATAAAAATCACATTTATCTCTTATTCATCTGCTTTGCATATTGTGTCCCAAATATTTCTCAGTTATGCTTTCAGCCTAGAATAAATCCTGCTAATTATTTTTCTAGCCTAACAAACACTGTGCCTCTACTAGTCTCTTTCCCCCTTGTCGCTAAGTTTGTTTTCATCATACAATTATAGGAATAAAGGTTGATTGCTGGATTTTTATTCTCCAGATGTATTAGAACATTAACTGCCTGGTGAACTAAAAGCCAGTGTAGTGTTTGGAGTTTATGAATCACTTCAAGGTTATGATTAGAAGGACATGTGAAAAAGTCACTGATCACCATCAAATAGTGTCATTAGCATTCTCAACTGGCTGCCACAAATTAAAAATGCAGGAACTTTAAAAGACCTCATATAAAGAGTGAAAGACAACAACAGGGTTAAGTCTCCTCTGAATTTCCATCCGCAATTTCCATCTGACCTGCTGCCAGCCAAATCTGCTCTGAAACCTGGCGCAGTGGAGCCTGCTCCCAGTGCCTCAGCATCTGAACTCATCACCTCTGCTCGAAGAATCTGCAGCTGAAAGCAGCACAAAACTGCTACAACGCTACTGCTTGGGGAACTGATCTAGGATTTCAACACTTAAACACTTCAACCTTTAAAGCTCCGTGCGGGTACACCAGCTCGAGGTACCTTTCATCACTCTGGCACACGCTCCCATGAAGCTGGAACTATTCCTCGTAGCAAAGTCTGTGCTCACATGATATAATATGTTTGGAGCAAGCAGAGATTAAATACACTTTGGCAATTTCTGGTACTTTTAAATAGCTATAAAAATACATGAAGCCATGTCACAAATGACTATTCTGTGGTTACCAAATCCAACACACAGCTACTGACATTTCAGGACAAGTGTTGCCCTCAGTTAAACCTATTCCCTTCCTATTGCTGACTACTCACACATCAGAGCCATCTGTCATGATTAAGCATTTGGTGAGAAGTCTTGCATGTAAACTTTTTTCTTGCCTCCCATCACTTCCTTTAGGTGTTTGCTGGCTCTTTCAACCCAGCTCCAAAACCTTTACAAAACCGTGAGAAGCCAAGGGCAGCAAACGCTGTCTGTTCAGTTCAGTGAACTGAGGTTCACTGAACTGAGGTTTTTGGGGTTTTCCCTGAAGGCAAACCAAAGTTTCTTTAAATTATGTGCTGTATCCTGAAACTATTAATACATACACCCATGGTTGTCTTGATTGAATTTCAGTGTTCAGACAATTTTTTCATACAATATGCACTACTTATTTAATGAGTGGCATAGTAGTCCATAAAAAGTGTCTTCTGTGTAACACCTAAATGTGCTAGAAAGGTTAATATGGCGCTTTATAACACACAGGCTGACGACAGGAAGTAAAAATGCTATTCTGAAAAGCAGAAATGTCAACACATCTCTAAAGACATAAAATGACAGAAAATTAAATGTTACCAACTGCTGAGTCTGAAGAAAGGCTTCTTGAAGTTAAGGGATGAAATAAAAATTTTTTAAAAAGGCACAAATCATATCTTAAAAGCATAATAATCTACTTAATGTAACTTTATAGAACGCTATTTACACACATAAGCTTCTAAAAACACCGTTCATTTCCCTTATACTGCAATAATTTCAAAGGGTCCAAAAATAGAGGGTCCACAAACACAGATCGTTAACTTCTTGAGGCAATTAGCATCTGAGCTTCTGTATCGTTTGGCAAATTATAAAACTTTGAGAAGAACCTTATTTTTTAGAAGGGAATCCTGACTTTCTGTTTAATTTGAGAAATAGGGATGCAGGTGTGTACACAAGCAGACACACACACATTCACACCCACACTGTCACACTACGTACGAATGCAGACGGATTTACAGAGAACAAACATCAACAGTGTGAGAGTGTCCATCTGCAGACACACAGGTTTGCAAAGACATACCAGCAGATATCTGAAAAGTAAAACACATTAAATTTGCCTGATGCAACCCTCAAAGCTTCAGGAGGATGACAGGGTTTTCTGGAATGTGGAAAAGAAGTTGGGAAGAGCCTTACAGTTTCCTTTATGTACTAGGATGAGGGAATGAAAAATACTTTAAAAAAAATTAAAAATTAAACATCAGTCTTCCAAAACCTAAAGATGACCTACAAGAAAGCCAGAGGGGGACTTTTTACAAGGGCAAGTAGTGACAGGACAGGGGGGAATGGCTTCAAACTGAAAGAGGAGGTTTAGATTAGATGCCAGGAAGAAATTCTTCCCTATGAGTGGTGAGGCCCTGGCACAGGTTGCCCAGAGAAGCTGTGGCTGCCCCATCCATGGAAGTGTCCAAGGCCAGGTTGGACAGGGTTTTGAGCAACCTGGGATAGTGGAAGATGTCCCTGCCCATGGCAGGGGGTGGAACAAGATCATCTTTGAGGTCCCTTCCAATCCAAACCATTCTACAATTCTATGAACCTCTAAATTAGCCCAAGCAAGAGCATGGGTTAATTACACAATTGGGAGACTTGTTAACATCCTGGATTCCCCCAGTCCAGGTTTCAAATCTATTCCATTAGGAAGGTTTTGCAAAGCTATAAAGTCCCAAGAAAAACACAGTGTGTGTACTTTATCAGCCTCAGGAACATGCAGCTGCAATAACACAGCTATCCTCACCACCCCACTGATTCCTGAATCATCAGCACTAAATCCTGAGCTCCTCAGGTTTTTCACTTGATGTTTTTAACCTAACATGTCCAAGGGCTAACATCTGTAGACAACAGCACAGCCCAAGGTGTAAGCTGCAAGGAGATGTGAAACACCAGCTGATACTCCCAGACAGTCAGACGTGATCCCACTGGGAGCAGAAGCGCAGCAATCAGCGTTCAGTGAAAGCTGCAGAACACATTTATTAAAGCTCAGCAGTGAAACTTTAAGTTAACAAATTTGCCCTGATAAAAAGTCAGGAGTGGAGCTCGTATGGGTACCCGAGAGGCAGGGATGCAGTAACCAGCAGACCAGATTTACAGAGGGAATTTTGACACTGCAGATTCTTGAAGCACCGGGCCACTCTCTGATGCCAACTTTGAACCGCACTTGGCCAAGAAAAGTTATCCCCTGGTTAATTTTATTCATAATACTGACATTTTTCCTTCAAATTGCATGTATGTCTGCAGTCAGCAGCACTGATCAAGACAGCCGGGTGATTTTTTTTCCTTTTTTTTTGTTGTTTTTGAGAAAATGTGAGTGATATGGGCATAAACAGGACAAGAAGAGCACAGCCTTCACTCTGTCAATGCAGGTTCCTATAGAAAGTACAAAATATGTTCTTCTGCAGTATAATTATGATGCTATAATGACTGCACTCCCATCAGACATCCAGGAAATGTAGAGGGCAATTTGGCCTTCTTCCTTTATGACTAAGTTAATCAACCCAAAATCTCAGCCAAAGGGAAATTTATACTCACTTGCTCATTTCAAAGCTCCAGTAATGAGCATAGATATGTTTATCATACCACAACAGAAATGGAAGAAGAATAGAGGGGAGAGACATGGAAGTGCAAAGGAGGGGAAAAAGAGACAAACAGTGAAGGTGATGTCTCTGCCTGATGCTACAAGTCACTATAATTGAAAATTATAGCAAAAATTTGAAAGGCAAATCCATCCTAAGATATTTAATCAAATTTTTCATTATGTTGGACATTAGAGAAAATTTCATTTCTGCAAGACAAATACAGTACAGGACAGTATTTTCAGAGGCAGACAGAAACAATTTGAAAGGACACAGGTGTGTACAAACACAGATGTCTGTGCAGGATCCAGCCTAGGAATGGTATTTTAACCTCCCCTATTTCCCATCAAAAACCACAATGTTGAACAACTCCAGAGAGCAATAATTTTCTTTCTCCTTCTAGAAAAGCACTGTGAGATAGCCCACTAAAGCACTAATAGATGTCTGAAGAACAGGATAAAATGATTTTTTGCTTCTGTGTGTTTCTTCCATCAAAAGTGTCTGGTTCAGACCCTGTGAGAGGGATGCTGGCAGGATTCCAGTCTAATTGTTATTTTCATGGACAACATTCACATCTACTTATTAGTTTTAAATTAGATTTTTCATGACAACAGGTTATCCTTTCTGTAAAAGCACCTTCTAAGTGTTCAGCTCACACAGCCCATGAGAAAATTGTAAAGGATTACAAAGGAAGAGCAGCAGCCATTCAATACTGGTGGTCAAGGCCCTTTCCATAACATGAAGCAAGGAAGGACTGTATGCACACAGCTATCTTTCTAGGGAGAACACAATGAAAACTTACTTCAAAATACTCTAATCAGAGGTATTGCCCACAGATGTAAATATGTTTTGCTGAGATTAATGGTTTCTTATTTTCCTATTTACATTCAGACAATTATTAGCTATAACAAATACTTGTCTTTCAAGACAGTGAATTTAGGGAAAAGAAACCAGAAGCATATCACTAATAATACAGAAAGTTTCAGGAAAAATACTTCCAAAAGAAGCAGACGTAGGATAAATTAGTTATTTCTGGAAGACAGACAAACATTCAAAACAAACCAGCCAAGCAAAAAACCCCAGAACAAACCCACATCATAAATGTGAAGCGTATACACAGCACAGTCCTCAGGTCACAGATACGCTTCCCAGAAGGCTCTGTGGATAAATGGATTTAGTTTACTAAACATGTCCCCTGTGAATACACACATGTTTCTGTCACTGCTCAGGATTAACAACCTGCTGCTATTACACTGCCATCATGCTAAGTCTCCGTGAGTTATGCGGATGGACTCCTCCTAAAATCTCTGAGCTGTTCACAGGGACGTGCATGGGTTTACAGAACAAACTTGTAGATTCTACAGTAGCCACCTCTATATTCCATAAACGAGTCCTACTGTGATTCAGTCTTTTAGTCCACAGAGAAATTTAGTTGGGCCACAGGGAGTGACCCAAGTAATCGTGTCCCAGGGTGCATCAAGAGTGACCAGCAGGTTGAGGGAGGTGATTCTGCCCCTCTGCTCTGCTCTGGTGAGACCCCACCTGCAGTGCTGCATCCAGCTCTGGGATCCCAGCACAGGAAGGACATGGACATGTTGGAGCCAGTCTAGAGGAGGCCACAAAGGTGTTTAGAGGGATAGAGCGCCTCTGCTATAAGGAAAGGCTGAGAAAGTTAGGGTTGTTCAGCCTGGAGAAGAGAAGGCTCCAGGGTGCCCATACTGCAGCCTCCCAGTGCCTAAAGGGACTACAAGAGAGCTGGAGGGATTTTTTACATGGGCATGTAGCAGCAGGACAAGGGGTAATGGCTTGACACTGACAGAGAGCTGGCTTAGACCAGGTATTGGGAAGAAATTCCTCCCTGTGAGGGTGGTGAGGCCCTGGCACAGGGTGCCCAGAGAAGCTGTGGCTGCCCCATCCCTGGAAGTGTCCAAGGCCAGGTTGGACAGGGCTTGGAGCAGCCTGGCAGAATGGAAGGTGTCCCTGCCCACGGCAGGGGAATTGGAACGAGATGAATTTTAAGGTCCCTTCCAACCCAAACCACTCATGATTCTATGACATGCTTTTGGAAGACATCACAGCTTCAGGGTCTGAATCTGTGGAATAACAGAGCCTTCGTGACCTCCAGCACATTAAAGCACTATGGTATATAGATGTCAAAGTGAGTCATACTGCTTATGAGATGTGGAGAAATTAATCCACAAATTCATCCTTAGTGCAGACTCAAACAACCTCAAAGCAGCCAGCATAATCCAAATAACTACCCTATTTTTTCCAGTATTTTCCAGTATTCCTATCTATGCTAGTATTGCTTTATAGTCTTCAGCACCTGCACAATCTTCCTCATTTGCTGTGCACATTCCTGTTAAATTCAGATTCATTCTGCAAGGATTACAATGGCTACGTGCAACTCTAGTCCCAGGCAAATCCCTGTTTATCACATTAACACCAAGGTGGGAAATTCCATCACTACCATAACAGTTCCTAAGGACATGGCTATGGTTGTTCTCATCCTCCAACAGGGCTGCAGCAGCTGGGGAAGGCACAGGCTGAACATATTAAAGCCCAAATCAACATCTGTTTTCCAAGACCCTCGTAAGCTTTCCAATTCCTTCAGAGGCCAGAGATCTTCTACATCTACTCACCAAAGCAGTGGACAAGCAACTGCAACAAACTTACTACTATTCTGACTAACAGAAAATAAAAGCTATACTTTCCTTCCTGCAAAAGATCTCTGGTAATAAAACAACCAACTCTGCCCAAAAAATTAATCTTTCATTGGTTTGGGTTTTTGTTTTGGCTCTGTGCCACATCAGCTGGTTTGCTTAGAGCAATGAGCTGTTGAATCAGAGAACATGTTTTTAACAAGTCATTCTAGTAGAGCAGTTTTGAATGGCTTCACAATGTCTAAATTGTCTGTAGAGTAATATTAATACTAAGTGGCAAAAACATGGATTTACGATTCTGTTGAGTCCACAAGTGACAAATACACATTTTCTCAGCATAGCTATCAGCTTCTAATCATGTTTTAATTAGTCCTAAATAAAACTGCACATTTGGATAGCATTAGGGATTATTTTAGGCAAATTGTAGGTTAACAGGAATAAAGCCTCCACCTGAAATCAGAGCTATACTGAGTGCACAAACAGATATGTAAAGCCTGGCTAGGGGTGAAAAAGAAGAATTTTTGCTACAGAAGAGAAAGTCTCCTAAACTTTCCACTCAGACTTTTACTGATCCCAAGACAAAAATCCATGAAGTTTTAATTGTGCAGCACCAGGTAAGCTCAGGAACCCCACATGCTGCAGGATTCCTCCCCAGGAGTCTTACCCATAAGGCAGCAAGACCTGAGGAGGAGACGCTCTTGGATAAATCGAGTGGTTTATTGCTGCTGGGGCAGCAGATGTCTGCAGTAAGGAAGCCATGGGGTATTCAGGGGTCCTGGGCGACTGAACTGTGACTCAGCACTTGGAAAAGAAAGATGCTCAGGGAGCTCTGTGGGACTGGTGTGGCCTCATCGTGTCACCAAAGTGAAGGGTCCCGGCCACTCTGACTGAGAATGGCACGGAACACACTGACTGGCACGGAAATGCTGCACACTTAGGTCAAAAGCTCTTCCTAAAAGCAACCAGAGATGCTGCAGCTGACACAGGTGCTCTCCAAACACAGCAGTATATCACAATTATTTTTAAAATAGTCAAGAAAAGCATCCTTACATTTTCTGTGTAGTTTTCCTTAAAGTTCTCATCCTTTTTCAGGCAGGGTGCCAGTTACAATTTTTTTTCAGCCTGAACATTTAGCATGGATTTGCATAAGGAAGCACTTCCAGGGAACACAGGGCTACTTTTAAAGTTAGAAGTGCTTTGTACTGTGTGATGTATTAGAAAAAAAATACGTAACTATAAAGACATTAAAATAATCAATGAAAATGCCGTAAAGATAAATGCTTCGTTTTCAGAAGCCAAGAAAATCTGCATGACTTGGAAATCAATGAAGTATTTATTCACAAAAGTGAGATTTCTTTTATAGCACAGTACTGAAAAAATACATGTAAATCTTAACTGTCAAAACACACCAAAACATACCAAAATACAGCCAACTAAATATTTAGATTAATCAATTACGTCTACAAAATATTTCATAGCTCAATACACTTTAACAAAAACCAACTTGCTTTCAACAACTGGGCAGGTTAATGGTTTGCTAACCTGTACAAGCAATGTCACTTGAACAATTTAATAGAAAAGGCAAATGTCACCAAGCCATGCTATGTATCATACAGTTTGCATTTAGATTACTTACTGGCCCACTGCATCTAACCACACCAGGAATGATCTCCACAAATCCAATCTTCTTTGCATCTCTCTTTGTTCTCTTACCTTTGCCAAACTGTGCAATTCCTAAAGCATCTTTGCTTAGAGGCTGAGCAAGCAATGCTCACGTCAGCTGACTCCAGAGAACTCCGAGATCTCTGCAAGCCATGTCACTCCCCAGAGGTTCAGTACGATGCATCCTTATTTCCTACACCTTTACTCGCCTCCATTTGAATATGTAAGGGCTGTTCCTGCTTTCTGTTGGCTACCGTGAGCAGAGCACTGGGTATGCTCTAACATAAGGTCTAGAGAGAGGCTGTGGGAAAATCCTTATCACTTGCCAAAGGGAAAAGCCCAGGATCTGGTGGTCACCAAGCTTGTCCTCACGGCCAAGGTGGCTGCCAGTACCCTGGGCTGTATGACAGCCAGCAGGCCAAGGGAGCATTGCACAAAGTCCCTGCCAACTTCAACCATCCTGTGATTCACTTCCAGGACTGATCAGCTTCCAAAAGAAACAATTTGTTTGGATTTTAGAAAAAAAAAAACAGTGCCGTAGCTGGAAATTCCAGAATGAACCCATCTATCTTTAACCAACAGTTAAGTAATTGCAATAAAAATGTCGTCCATCAGCTTCTCTGAGGGGAAAATTCAGTTGTGATTTACAGTCTATGATGTGTGGATGTTAAGTGAGTGCAACAGACTGTGACAGACTATGAAAACAGAGAAGACAAAAAATGTATACAGAAAAGGTGAGAGAAAAAATGACAGAGTATTGAATTCTTTGGTTAGAAGGCAAATCCTTGTCTCCCTAGATTTGACGGAAGAATTAAAACTGAATGAGTTTGCTGGGCTTGCAACTAAGTTCCCCAAGAAAATTTATTTCACAATATATTAAAAATATTCTAAGGTATACAATCCATCTGGAGCAAATTCCATGCACGCCAACACAATTTCAAAGGATTACAAAAGCCAAAGTACTAAGATCTACTGCATTCCTGAAATTACCTTCCTTCTGTTGTGCCTAAGAATTTCAGTATTAAGTTTGCTGATCAAGTTTTGATCATAATACAACTCTGCCAATAGCTTAAAATAACTCAAACTTAAATATTTAATGTACATTAAAAGTACCAAATATAATAATCAAAACAGAAATCACATTATTTTTTAGAAGTACATTTCATATCAAGTAATGAAGTTAACAAGCTCAGTCCAGGCATTTTTTTATTTCCCTCAGGCTGCTAAATCATAAGACGAGCTCCTAAGGGAGCTTGGAATTCAAGAAAGAGGAGATGAAGGAATAAACACATGTCTGAGAGAATAATAATGAAAAGAGAGAAATAACTTATACTTCTTGAACCTAATGAAAACTCAAATAGAGAATAAGTATAATTTCACAGCAACATAGACCTATTGATCAAACCAAAATATCGTTGAGATGGGCTAAAGGAATGTCTCAGAAATGTGTCAGAACAGCACAAAAGCTCATAACATTTCCAAGCAAAAGACAAATAAATCCTTCCTTAAGAGGGTTGTGGGGAAATAATGGCTTCGTAAATCATAATCCTTGGATTTGGCTCACACCTATGGCTCTTAGATCCTCGAGTACCTGAAATTTAAATACCATTAGGAAGTATTTGTCCTGTATGATTCTTTCCCCTTCTCAGACAAGATTTAGTTCACATGACTTTGAAGATGCTCAGAATTTAAATATTCCTATGAGTAAATTTGACATTTATCAAACTTTATGAACTGATCTTCCATAACTAAAAGATCACTAAGAGTTTAAATCACCATCTTTCCCCGTTACAGCTCACCTAAACCCCATTCCTGTTTTGTTCTAAGCTGTAAAAACATTCAGGTGTATCCAGATGCATTTAGATTTCAGACTTGTCACAGAAATGGAACCAAAATCCACAACACTAAAAATTCTACGAGCAGTGGAAGGGGGAAATTTGAAATACACTGTTGACAACAGTTTACATCAATAAATGAACTCACAGAATAATGTTGTTAAGTATGTTAGAATAAGAATTCTCATAGACCTTTTCAAGCCTGGCTCCTAAATCATCCTTGTGAATTGCCATGGATACCAGCTCCAGAAATGCAATGTGGATGAAGAGAAGGAATTCTCAAAGAATGAAATGATCTTTAGTCTGTTATCAAATTCTGCCTAATCTTTAGAAATGCAGATGTGCCGACAAGGCGATACCACAGCCATTTTTGTTCCAGCTTATCACTTACTTTTAAAGCACACTGTCTAGCAGTTCCACATCATAAATAATTCAAGGGAAGCCAAGTTTCAAACCCCTTGTGTTCTGAGTTCAAAATAGGCAAGTTAAAATGAAAAGCTTGCTTTTTAATATTGCCAAGTCCTTACAAACAAGCGCACCACCCC
The DNA here is from genome assembly GCA_013400235.1 of Oriolus oriolus. Lineage (NCBI taxonomy): Eukaryota > Metazoa > Chordata > Aves > Passeriformes > Corvidae > Oriolus > Oriolus oriolus. Next base: position 60,499 of record VXBT01000488.1, read on the forward strand.
CATATTCTCACAGTTCTCCCAGCAAAAACCAACATGCAGCATCCTTAGGTGTGCTGTGTGTGTGCAGACAGTATTACAGAAGCACTAAAATCTGAACAGTTTTAATTGCACTTTCAGCTATCAAGTATTTTACAATCTATTTTATTTCTAATTTAAGAAATTTTCACAGGTATTTTAGCGCTATGGAGTGATATGAATCCATCAATACAAACATCTATGTTAATATCCTACTGAAATTTGTTCCACAGTGGAAATTGCAACAGAGAACACAGAGGCTTATGAACACTGCAATCCCTAAAAGCAGGTGTTGCAGTAATACTTGTGATTTCGGTTTTGAAGGATGTAGATGAGCAAGAAACACTTTGGTAGTAACTTTCTGGGCAAAAGTGTGGTCATCCAAACTAAAAATCATGTTTGGCATTGTCCTGCAAAAAGACTAAAGCTGAATGCTGTTTTACAGAACTTAACGTGCAAAAGAGAAAAATACTTCTTTATTTCCATAGATCTTTGTAATTGAGTAACAATAATCAAAACACACAAGAATTTTATCTTTTAAGTAGTGCTTTCTTTGCAGAACTCACATATTTTATTAATATCCGGTGTCTACATATATATATTTTTTTAAACATAAATAAAAATTACTCTATTACTCTGTTTAATCTTTGCAGGACACCCAAGAGCAAGTCCCACATCCTGTTTGACTGTCAGTTTTCGTGCTTGTGACAGCTGACCTCAGTAAAGACAGAGATTCATTACATGGGATGCAATCACAGAGCACAGCCATGGACAGCTGAAGGAAGCCATGGACAGCCATGGAAGCTGGTGGGTTGTAAATGTTCCATCTAATAAGCTCATCCTTGTAGACAGGAAACTCTCAACAAGGAAAGACTTACTCTTGCCTTATTGGTGGAAGTTGCCTATCACATCATGAAGTCTTTAGCATTTCAAACGAGAAGGAAGTAAATACTTAGTATGCCGAATTTGGGTAAGCCTTAATTTTAACACATGATCAATAAATTCAGTAATCTCTGTTGCACTTGACTGAACTGTAAGAAAAGTTAGGTCTGAATCATTTATGCAATCACCCTGATGCTGGGTTTTTTCTGCCCTCAAATTTCACTTCAAGCTACGAAGAGAACTGAGAAGCTTAAACAGAAGAAATAGTTCAATTACACTATTTGCAATTAAGAAGGCAGTAACAAAAGTCCGCTTATTTTGCACGACTTGGATGATATATTTATCACTACACAAAGTTTGTATTTCTACTCGCATTCAGTGCGCTACTCAAAACATGCAATTATGTACCAGAGCTATAATTTGCAGATGTCCCTACTTCACTGAGCACAAAGGAATTAACTGCCCTTTTTCTAAAGAGGATAAAAACTTTGGGTATAGGTCTTTGAGCAACTCTCAGAATGTTAATAATGTTACCAATAAAATACAATATTACACAAAATTGTACCAGTGGTGAATTTTTCATTTCACACTAATAATTCATCAGAAGACTGCCAGTGCAATTCAGTAATTTTATATATTCAGCCACAGCCACGGTGTCTTTCCAAAATAAAGTAAAACTACCAAAAACATTCAGAATACAGAACTACGTTTTGTATGGGCATTGGGTAGACTCTACCTCCTCCTACAATGTTCTGTGAACACACCCTTCAGGAACTGAATTTATGGAGTGTCTGACTATGCAAAATCTGCAGGGCAGATTCTGGCATCTGAGGCTTTACTTGAAGCATACCAGAATTCAGGATTTGCAGAGTTTTTAAAGGATAAAAATGAAAGAGGCCCTCCTGTGGCACCTCAAACCAGCTCGTCGCACCTCATCCACACAGGCTCAGTGCTGAGTGTGCTGAAGTTACCCCAAAGTGCGGCATCAGCGTGGATCATCAACAGCTTCACTTCAGGACCTGCTGTACGCTGACTCTTGGAGGAGCCATCCCTCCATCAAGCCTCCTTCCCTTCTGGTTACTTCATGCACTTAGCAATTGGCTCTCTCTCGAGTTTGCAAGGTCAAGTGCACGGTTAGCAGCCTGTCTTTGGCTGCACTGGATCACTTGGAATAGTTCCCCGAGAAATAACAAACTCAAGGGCTTACAGCATTTCTGCACTGCCCCAGAGTTTTTTTTAACATTTCTTGAGTCCTTTACAGAATTCATCAGCTTCCTGCCATGGTAGGCTCTGCAGTCTTTGCGTAGTCCCCCCTTTTCAGCCCTTTTACACAGTTCTCCTTAATTTCACTTACATCTGCCCCTCCACACAGAGAAATCACATGACGGCCCTGAACTGGGGTTTTCTGATTTCACTTCTGTGTCTGAATCACCAATGACAAAGCAATTCCATCTTTCTCACAAGTGAGGTTCCTAATTCTTCATCTTAATTAGTCCATCATACACCAAGTGTTCAAGTATTTAAGAAAAACTGTTTCATCTGGGGGAGTTTTATTAACTTATAGCTAGCTACTAAAAACTATGCACAGGCTGTGAGACATTTAATACGTATACCTACACGTACAAGGAAGGCCAACATGACAGAGACACATAGTGACAGGTACCAGTGCCTACATCCGGGCTTTTGCTATGGCCCACGTTACAGATATGTTGATTATTTGGCTCTCAAGGGGTAATTTGACAGTAACTAGGGTTTTTTCTGCAATGTGTCATTCAGCTTTAGTTTCTATTACTGTTCTGAGAAACTAATGCCGACTCTGCACAAAGAATGAGATCAAATGGGAAGCACAACCAACCATCTGCAAGTGTTAAAAACCACCTCCCACCTTCCATCGATAATGCTTCCCAGGTACCTCAGGTTTGCTCTCCAGGCACAATTATTCAGCCATTATTTAGTCCTGGTAGCACTGCACAACTTCTTTTGTCTATTTTCCCAAAACTATTTGAGAAGTAACAAATCCAACTCCCCTCTGCCCTTCTCACCAAGAAGACTCATGCCAGGAGGTATTTTGGTACGCAGTCACGTCTCAGGTGTCACAAACCCCAGCTGTCTCTGCTCACATGATGCAGCAGGACGTGAGAGGCTTTGGATCATCTCTGCTCTTTCTCCTGGAGGGGACCTGACCCTAAAGCTCCAGGTGTCTGTGCTTCATAAGGAATCAGTCAAGCACTCCTCCGGCTCATGGCAATCCCGCTCTGAGGAACCTCACTGCCTGTCGGTGGCACTGGAGATGCCAGGCCCCCCTCAGGTGACAATCAGAGGAGACTGCAGCACAAATCCAGTGTCTGCGGTGCTGTTCCTGCTGCTGATCACCTTTCCCCTGGGACTTAATCTTGGTGCCTCCATTCTCCTCTGGAAGAGGCAAACCACTGCCACAGCTCCCAGCCACACTGTAAAACTGATGCTTTGTGGAGCACAGCACTGCAGCACCAGGCTATGGAAAAACCTACCCAATTCCAGTTCTTTTAGACAAAGTTACTCCTTATTCCAAAATATAAGTTAATACTTTCTATGACCAGAAGCACCAGGATCTTCTGGCTAGGTTCTCAGCCTGCTGGCACAATTCCTCTCAGGAAGAATCATTATTCATCCCAGCAGAGGACATATTGACCTAAACAGCTCTGACAATCATTTTATCACTTCATACTGTGTAAGGAAATGCTTCCAAATACAGATTTGTGGTGGCAGGAAGGTTGTTAAAAGTACATTTTCCCTTTTGCCATTTTGCTGGAGTGAGCTGAGGCTGCAGACGGAGCATTGCAAAGAGGGGAAAAAACCCCCACCCTTATGCAACATTTATTAGTTTGGTATGTTATACTTTCATCCTCACTTCTTTAAAGCTTTAGCTCTTTTTCTAGGAGCAGGTTATAAACACTGTCACTGACACTGAGCTATTGAAAAACACTGGAGATTAACCTTGCTTTATTCCAGTGACTTGCAAGTTTCCAGATAGCTTGTTTCCCAGTAGCTGTGGACAGCAGCATAAACACAAGTAAGAACAAGGATTTTTGAAAGGAGAAAAGTCTTTAGCAAGAAATGAAGGCTGAACACACTGGGGAGAAAATAAATATTATAGTACAGAACACCAGTTAGAAATCTCAATTTCAATACAGCAGAACACTTTCTTTTGGATAAATTGTTTCCCAAAGAATGAGTCTGGAGCAAGAAGCATCCTGTCATTCCTGATCTACAGGCTCTGTATATGTGAATCCAGCTGAATACCAGGTAAGCCAACTGAAAACCAACAAACAGCTAACAGGATAAAAGGTGGCTGCAAACTATTATTTAGTTTCTGTGGTAAGCTACTATTTAATTTCTGCAACACTTCCCATTTTTTTTCCCAAAATGCATTTTTTTCCCTAATGCTTTGGACAGAGGAAATCTTATGGAAAGACACAGCAGAAAAGGTTCTGAGAGCTGTGTAAAACTGTTTTTGCAAACAAAGTCAAAGGAAAGTAAGTTACTTTGTCCACTTCAAACCAGAAATGTATTAGATTTCTTTCAGTGGATAACTTTAATCATTTTGCAGTTTAGGATGGCAACTGAACCTTTAAAAGGACTTTACCCTGGTATTAAGATGAGCTTTTTGCCATCCCATGAGATTTAAAAAAAATGAAAGCCACAGAAAAAGCCAAACCAAAAGACACCCGAAAAAGCACATTTCACATGCATCTCTCACATGCTCATTGGTATCAGCAGCTAATTCTCTGAAGATGCCTTGTACAGGGTATACGTAAAGGTGGCAAGATGGAGGGAAAAAACTCTTATTTGTAAAAGAACACTAAAGAGAACACAAAAATAGCAAGGAAGAATTCAATCAGCATCTTGGCCCTTAATTCCAATTAAGCAACATCCTGCTATACTGCTGAAGAACTGACTGAAGAATGACTGACTGCAGTGCTGCCTCACTGCTGTGTCTGAGCAAGGGCTGGGAAGCAGTGGCTCTGCACGAGCACCCTCCAGCAGAACACGCACACACTCGACGTCTGAGCCCGACACGCAGAGGTCTGGGGTCACTGCGGGTGTCACTGGCCTGGAAGGTGCTGTCAGTAGCCAGGATTTATTTGTCTTAGAGTTGAAAGCCACAATCTCAGCCAGCAGATGTGGCTACCCGTGTACGAGGATGCTGATGAAAATGGCCCGGGTTTGTGAGAGAATCTCCTCTGTGATCAGCGTGGATTTTCCTGAGCATCCAGAGCCATGGGAAGAAAGAGGCTTTTGTACTTCTGGATGATAGGAAAGGCTGTGCTGCAAATCTGATTCTGTTAACCTCCACTTTCTGGCTGCCTGGGCACAGTTAATGCTCTTGGCACAAAAATGGGGAAGCAAGGAATTCACCTTAATTTGAGCACCTTCTTTTAATGTTCCAAGGTAAAAGAATTGTTTATGACTAGGCTTTGCTTTTATGTCAAGCTACTGCTGTAAAATTTGCCCAGTCCCCATAATCAAGTTCCATTCACCTTCCTTTTTCCAAAAACAAAGCACTGAGATGTGGAAGGCACATTCTAGCAGACAGATCTTCAATTACTACTGCGGCAGCAGAGTGCAGCAACTAAGGGTTTCCAGCCCTTACTCAGCACTGAGCTACTCTGCAATCCAGAGATAATATTGACAGTGCTCTGAGAATATCTAAAGGCAATGCAGCATCTCTTCTTACAAAATTTATATTCGTTAGTTTGAGAGTGCTCTTAATTGGTCAAAGCAGAGGTGATTGTTGGGTGGGTTCCTCCCCGAAGTGTGCGTAAACACATCTCTGAGAAATTCAGTAAAACTGACATTTGGTGCCAGCAATGCAGACAGAAGTCAGAAGCTGTGAATTCCTTGAATTTACTGCAGGATATAAAGGGGAGATCAGGTAGCGCTGATAAATCTTGAGGGCTGCCACAAAACTCCAGTCAGATGTCATGAGCTATAACCTTACAGAGAGGGCGACTCGGAATAATTCTTTCTGGTGTTAGTTGCACTGTCAGGAGTTATTTCCGCTGCAGAGTTTCACCTCCCTGCAGGCACAGGGGGCTCAGGTAGCAGCTGGCTTGCACCTGGGATGGAGCTTTCCCGGTACCTTGTGCAAGGCCAAGGCGCTGGTCCTCAGGATGCTACACGTCTCACCACAGCAAAAGGAAAAAATGTTTCTCAAAGAGAAATGAAGCACTGCCTTGCTACCTGTAAAGTCCTGCTATGACTATCTGTCATGCACAAAATAAAATTAATTCGGTGCTTTGCACCAGTTCTCACAGGATAACAGTTACTCCTCTTCACAGCCTCTCTGCCTTTCTAAACCACACTTTCTCATCTAACTTTATTTAAGAAAAAGGAGGAAATTAATTACATCTCAAGTAATTAGAAATTTAAAATCCTTTAATTCACTTCTCTCAGACACACAGCTTTAGAATATATTAAGATGTTAGGTCTAATACTCTCCTCAGAAGCCTGAGAGACTAATTTATTTCGATGGAAGGCACACATGCCTCTGAAAGCAAACACAGCCATTAACTCCTTTAATCCCTGCCCATCACAAATGATATATTTTGTTATTTAACTACTGAATCGTTAAAAAAATCGTACGAGAGGTTCCAATAGAGTCAAACGCAGGGATGTGAGAGATGCAGACTAACAGCCTGCCTTGCCCCAGCGTGGCCCTCACACCCTGGCAGGCAGCAGTAAAACACACTGCAGTGTTTACAGCCCTGCCTGGAAACACGTCTGTAGGCTGGCTGAGCGTGTCCCAGCAGACTGAGCTCTTCCCAGGCATAAACACTACTAGACATCTCTAATTCAATGCACCACGAGAAATTGGGCTCAACATCTTACAAACAATAAGCTTGCAACATTGAATTGACTGTGAGTTTCACGGATTATGTCTGTTTACAGAAATATTATCTTTAAATGTAATTTCTCTGCTTACTGCTGAAAAATGGGCACATTAAAACATGATGCACTTATTTTTTCAGAACACTAACACACTTGACAAAACAAGTAGCAAATGCACAGATAATCTGATGCTATATTGCTAAACTAAACTAAACTTGTGTTGAATTCCAGCTTCAGCACCAAACGCCAGTTAACACACGGGACAAGCCAAACTCCTGATGGCGTCACAGGAAGACGCTGCCAGGCACAGTGCAGCACTCGGAGGAAGACACTAACAACACCAGCTCTTACACTACAGCATTTCACACCAGACCCACCCCGGGCACGCTGGCTGCGTTGGATGGTTGGGCCCAAGTGCTACATGAAGTCAGTGGTCACAATCTGTTCTCCTAATCCAGCAGATTAAGAACACATCCCAGTGATTACTGGAGCATAGTGCATTTTTTTCTGATACTTGAAGCGCTATCTGGCATGACAGCCTGCAGTAGGTAACTTGAATTTTAGATTACCTATATAAATATTAAATAGTTTAGAAATCTCTGTGCACAGGCTGGAAAACAAATGGGAGTTGGACGGGTCAGAAAAAGTATTTTAGAGAGGAAATGTTGGTACCTCATTAAAGTATCTATGGAAAGAACTGCAATATTCCCATACCCAAAGACTGAATTTCAAAGTAGCACCCGCAGTGCGCTAAAATGGAACAGCCCTCAGTAAATATTTATTTCACAAGTCACCTACAAAAAGCCTATAATGAATTTTTTCTGAAGCTTTAATATGAAAGATTGGCAAGAGTTTAAATTAATTCTTTTTTTACTCAACGCAAAGCAGACAAAGCAGCCTAAAGATGATGAAAATCTGAAGGCACAAGAGGACACTTCTTTAGAAGCCTGAAGATTAAGGGCTTGTTATGCTGCAGAGCAATTAACACACTTGAACTTAAGCAGGGGATAATTTCTTCCAGATGAGGAAGCAAGGTGGACAGAGGACTCGTGGTTAATAATTATCCTAATCTACTTTCACCATTCCCACACTGAGGTTTTTAACTGAATGGGATTTAGCAGCAAAGCAGGATAATTTGAGCCTGTGTGCAGAGGATGATGGTGAAGAGGTTTTTGCTACATGCACTCACTCAGGGCTGTCTCCCTAGAGCTCCGTGTCCCCTTTCCATACACAGTGTCCATCATCCCCTTTAGAGACGGGCTGGCACCCACCCGTGTGGCACAAACGCACTGGGCTCTGACACCACTTGGCAAACACTGGAGGGTGGGTTGTAAATGTTCCATCTAATACACAACATCCAGCACTTGCTGGACACGACGAGGAGGTCACCCCAAAAAGGCTGTCAAACTAGAACTGTTCCAAAAGCATTCAGAAAAAGGGATGTGAAGCCACTTACAGTAAAAATGGCACGACCTTTTTTGGGGGAGAAGCTTGAGGAGCTCCCTCATGATCGAGTGAGTACAACGAGCAGGACAGGATGCATATAGGAAAGGTGAGATGTTTAGGGTGTATCCCTTTTTGAGACCCTGCATCATTCTTCATCCTGAAGGCAGCACACTACAGAGTGGGGTTAGGGGTCCGTTTGTGAGCCCTGAATTTCCAAATTACATTATGTATCAATTTATACTACATTATGTTACCGCATTTGTAATCATTCCACGCCGACAGCATCGCTGCAGCACAGCACCCACCAGAGACACTGCACTGGCAGCAGCTTGAAGCAGTAACCTGGGAAATGTTTGCAGTCTGTTTTGTCAGGGTGAGTGGTAAAACAGTCACCTTGGCATTGCTTGTGATGCTGTTAAAGGCTCAAACACATCTTACAATCATCACAAAGATCTGTATTGGCATTCAAAGGGAAAAAATAATGCCCTGAGAGATAAGTACTCGTGTATGCCATGAGCTGTGCAATCCCGTGACAGATGTAGCAGCAATCCCCTCGGACACACTCACTGCAGAAAAGGTCTGCCAAAAGCTACATAGGGCTGATAAAAAATAATTTGTCACAGCTGGTCATAGCTGGGGGAGGGGAGTCAGATTAGAAAAGTCATGCTGTGTTAAGAGAAAATAGGAAGAAATTAAAAATTACAAAAGTGAATAAATGGCATCTTCCCAAAAGATTTTAAGTACCATTTGAAAATAATCCAAATACAAATATTTGATGGAAAAGAGAACCATTTTCAGAAAATATCATAGAGTTATTTAGGTTGGAAAATACCTCTAAGATCATCGAGTCAAATCAGTAACCAAACTCTGCCAAGTCCACCGCTAACCCATGTCCACAAGTGCCACAGCTTTGTGCCTTCTAAAGCCCTCTAGGGATGGTGACTCCACCATTTCCTTGGGCAGCCTGTTCCACTGTTTGACAATCCTTTTTGAGAAGAAGTTTTTCCTAATATCAAACCTCTCCAGGCACAACCTGAGCCCATTTCCTCTCATCCTGTCACTTTTGCCTGGGAGAAGAGACCAGCACACCCACCTGGCTGCACCCTCCTGTCTGGGAGTTATAGAAAGCAAGAAGGTCACCCCTGAGCCTCCTTTTTCCCAGGCTGAGCCCCCCCCAGCTCCCTCAGCCACTCCTGGTGCTCCAAACCCTTCCCCAGCTGCATTCCTTTCCCTGGACACACTCCTGCACCTCAGTGTCTTTCTCCTAGTGAGGAGCCCAGACCTGAACACAGGATTTGGGATGCAGCCTCAGAAGGGCCAGGTACAGGGGGACAATCACTGCCCTGGTTCTGCTGGTCACACTGTTGCTGAGGATGGTTATTTTGAAGGTTTGCTACTTAAATGCCAGCAATAATACCCTTCCCCTCCCCACAGGGCCGCACAGCTCTGGCCAGGGGCTGACACACACAGCTCAGGGACTTGGCCTTTGCAGATCATGGACAGATAAAAAATATCCAGGGAACCTTAGACATGTCTTTTTGGTGGATTATCTACACTGTACTTGTCGCTGTCGGGGCGGCCGATATGACATACACTTTCTGCTTTTATTCCTACATATAAAAAAGCCTATAGCTAAACCAGAATTCCACATGTGAAGTACAAGAAACTACAGTATCCAAATGTTCAATCATGTGCATATCATTAAAAGCCTACCAGAGTGAAACCTCTAGACAACACACTGTATGCAATCTTCTTTCTGTGAGCTGTCTTACCATCATTCTTATCAGCATTTACATCTTGATATTTAACATCCACAGAAGTTGACAAGCTTTCAAAATTCTTTGGGCTCCACACAGTCATCTGTCATAAAAAAAACAGCTTTCAAATACCTGGCATGTTAGCATCAAGAAGGATCCCCATACTGAAATGTGTCAACTCCAGAAAAAGTGCAGAAACACAAGGATAACCAATCATGGAACAGGATCAAGTCCAAATGGGCTGTTTATACGAAGGCCTTCTGATGCCTTGTAATGCTAGTTTTCCCTTAGTTGCTAAAGAGATGTTTCTAACTTAACAATGTTAGAGGCAGCATTATATCAAAATAAGACAGGGAACAGTAAATGCACAGATTGGAAATTAGGATAAAGAATGGTCTGGAAATGCAGGTATTGTAGCTCTGTAAAGGAAAAGAAGCAAGAGATGGAAAATAAGGAGGTCAGGCTGTCTAGGAAAGTAGAGAAACTTGAGTAGCAGAACCATATCAGAGATTTTCAGGACTTGTCAATTAGGTTTTCTTTCTCTGTGAAGTTGTGCAGAAGGATGGAGGTTGCCTTTCTCTGTCTTACTAGAAATCAAGTAACAGGATGCATTTACAACAGTCAAAAAACTCAGCACCTGGCTGATGACTCATGCAATGAGAATATACCCAGCTAAAAGATAAAAATCCTCCCCTGAGAAAGTACTTTGGGTTGAAATGTATACACAGCCTTCTACACAGATCAGGTCCCTGCAGCAACATAAAATATGCAAGGATGTGAAAAAATTGCCAATTTCCCTGCTAATATAAAAATTCGCAGGTCACTAACTTTACTTTTCCCATAGTGAAGAAAATTCATTAAGATATTATGCTTGACATATGCAGCCTCTTAACTAAAAGGATAAGGATCCATCAAAATAAGTCTGGACTAAAAAGTCTTTAAAAATAGTGTTGAGTTTACACCATATGCTTCATTTTTGTCACGTATTGCACTGAAAACATACCTTAAGAAAATATTGGAGCAATCAAAAATCTGTATCTTCAAAACCTGTTGTGCCACCAGTCTGTTTTCAGACTAGTTTTAGTAATTTTGGTTCTCAAGAAAAAGAGATTCACTCACTTTCAATTAAATTTTAGAAAGGAATCTTATATGGCAAAACTTCGTTAAGTATTCTTAATAAATATACAGATGCTTGGATTTACTTTTAGTTTGTTTAATTGTTGTTAATGGTTTATCCTTGGAGAGTGGGGCAAATTCCTCAAGAGTATCAAAAGAAACTCTGCATCCCCAAGCAAATAAACATTTCTGAGACACAGTCTTGTTACCAAAAAAGGATGTTTGGGGGTTTGTTTGTCAGTTTTGGAAGCTCCTCAATGTAATCTACAAACAAGCATGTAATGAGAACAGACATTATGAGAACTTAAATATACTAAAATTATTAATTTTTATAAGCTAAATAGCAGAAGAATCAGTGTGAAAAAATACATAGACAAGAGCTAAGCTGGATTCTGCAGTTAACTCCCACATGATTAATGCAACATCACAAACTATGTTGGGGCCTATAAACCATTTATAAAAACAACTGCCTAAAATTTCACTTAAGGAAACTGACTTGTTAAGTCAACAAAACTTTTTGCAGGCAAAATCTTCATGTGCAAGCAGCCTGAGACTTGCAACCCAGACTTCAAGTGAGCTGCAGGAAAAAAGGGAAGCAAACCAAACCTGGACCTGCACACAGTGCAAATTGAGAATTGAACAGGGTGTTATTAATTTTCTCAATAGCTTTTCTGTAGTGCTTAATGTTAATACATTAACCTTCACTTCATTCCTCAGAGGTGTTTTGTTAATCCCGGTTTGCTGACAAGAAATTAAAGCCCAGAAATATTAAGTCCAGCAGCATAAAAACAAAACAAAAAACACAGAAAAAAAAGCCCCACAAATAAATAAGCAAAACACCAACCAACCAACCAAACAAAAAAGCACCACTGCTTATTTGAGGACCCAAACACAGATGCTTAAACATTGATTTTCATTTTTTACCTCTTGAAAGTGTAATCTTCTTATGGCAGTCGTGACTACCACATTTTTGTACATATTCATGTAGTAAATACAAGCATATTCCTACAGAGATGTTTGCTGACCTTCTTTTTTAATTAAAAATTCTGTTTGCTTTTATGCTTAGGCACCCATCCCGCAGTCACTGAATTCTTGCTGCAGTCATTCACCTGGCCTATCACCAAACCCAGGATTCTCCCTAACGCAGTGTAATCCCTGGGAAGAACAGCCAAAGATCCATGCTGTACACAAGGAACATGTCAGAGGTACATTGACCCCAGTACTGCACTTCCAATTCATCTGCTGAACTCCTGATGAAACTAAGAATTCACTTTTAAAATAGAAACCAACAAACCAAATGTCCTTGCCAAACGTAAACCAGAAGGTTTAGTCTCTTATACTACTTCACAGAAACTCTTGGGAATAACAGCTGCAAGAAGTTCATATATAAAGATCAAGGTGTTCAAGGCACTGTCTCTGAATTTTCAATTAAAAACCCACCTCTGTAATCCCGAATATATGTGGGGATCTTCTTTAGGATTTGCATATTATGAAATGACATAGAGAAGGTGAAAAGGAAGTGAATGTCTCGTTTCTTCCACTGTGAAAAATTAAGTAAGCATGAAATCAAGTTGGAAGCCTGAGGTGGCAGTTTTGAGACCGTAGGCAGGTATGTTCTAAACTGCTTGTCACAGAACTTTTTGGGTACAGGTTTAAAAACAGCTAGAAAACAAAGGGGTTGCAGGGAGGCAGAAATAAATCACTTAGGGAAACTGACTGAGGATGAGTCATGCCCCAAGAGGAAGGGTTAGGTAGAGATTGCCTGTCCAAAGAGGAGATTTTGGAGACTCAGCATATCTTAATGACAAATAACAAACATTAAATTCAGAATGTATGCACAGAAATTGATATGATTACCAAAGACAACAGCAGTGGAGACGGAACCATCTGAACTCTTGTTTTTCCCTGAGTAAATGCACTCATCCAAAGGCAAATTCGAGCAGAATCCAGCGTGCTTTAAAAGCTCCCATCACCTTTCCTGGACAATGCTCTGTGCAAACAATGCCTAAACATCTGCCTGGTGAGGACAGCACCAGGCACTAGGAGCTAAAACTGACCAGAAATGTTTGGAGATTTCACTTCTTCAGACCAAAAGCCTTCTGCCTGCAGTCTCTGTACACTCAGCTATTTACATTCCTCAGCAAATGAATCCTCCGCACTGGACTGATCATAACATTTAGACCATTCAAGAGAAAGGAACAAGTGCAAAAAATTGAGTCTTGGGCCTGTTCTTATAGCACTCACTCTCTTCAACTCTGGTGTTCTGTGTTTTTTTACATCTACAGAGTTCATTCAGTTAATCTTGTTCTATTTAGGGCAGGTGTCGCAAGAGTCCCAAATGACGACACAGAGTCCAGCGTCCGAGAGAGTAAAGTGAAGCGGAGTTTTTTTATTATTTTACAAAGCGGCTTCTATCTTTTAACTCGTTTGAAGTTTACAGAAATGTCAAGAGGCTATTGGACCTCTAGTCAGCCACCTACCAAATTCATTGGTTACTTCTGCCAACACCTATTCTAAAATATTTTTCTAAGCAAAAATGATAACAAACTGCAGCTGCACAAAACTTAATTAATTTACAAAAACTCCCAGAATTGTTTATAATAGTTTTGCTTGAGAAAAGAGAAAAAGAGAGTAATCTCACAGAAGTGCTGGGAAAGTTAGAAAGCTTCACTGCTGACAGCTTTTCCAGCAGTCACAGGCAGGTTAGAAAGAAACACTGAAACCTTATTGTCTAATTCCAAGCCTGTCCATTGCACACACAGCAGCCTGGAGTGTAAAAACATCCTTAGGAATTTCATCCTTCATAAAGGCACATATTCTCTGCATACAAATAATTACAGTACTTGACACAGAACTCCCACTAAGACAACAAGGTCACCTCCCCATTGAGGGCTACTAGAAGTGAACATCTGTCATTTAAACAAATGTCACCGAGTGTATCAACCTGAAGGTTTCACTTATCCACAGAGAATAGAAAAAAAGTTGTATTTTCAGGTTTATGGGGTGACATCTGTTTGAGTGACAGATGCCTGTGCCACAAGAGTACTGAGCACAATGTTTTCATGAGAGAGTAATCACCTCCAAAAGACTTTACCTGGAACAATAAACTGAGTGCTCTTTCTTTCATGATAAGCTCTTTTCATACTTTGAAAATCCCGTTTTATCAGGGATTGAAGTTGCAAAATTTAAGAGCTGCATATGTTAAAGTAAGGCAGGCTAAAGCCTTTAGAGACACTGCGTTATTTGTGCCTAAGCCTAAATCCTGGTGTTTAGATCTCATTATCTGAGTTTGACTGCGAGACTGCAAACAAGCCATGCAAATTTGTAAAACATCCAGCGTAATTTGTATTAGAATTAAACACTTCTTTGGGTATGTACAGTTTTGGGATATTTATTTTTACTGCTGAATGCTACACTAATCTGCAACTGAATTGATCATTGTATTGAATTAGCCATTATTTGATGATTATCTCAAGCAGAACAGAACAACCCCAAACCAGCAGGGAGTCTTTATCTAAAACCAAAGGCAAACAGATTAAAACTGTGAAAACACAGCTCTATAATTTATTAATTAATACTTTTTGGGTTGTTTCATTAAAACTTAAATACGTGTTGGGGAGGCTGTTCATTATTGATAGGATGCTGTAAACCCTGCAAAATATTCTGTCAAGGATTTTGTTCTCCAGTAGACTATCCGGCCTGCTTGAACAAGGGTCTACAACCACCTGTGGTAAGTAAATTTTGTAGTCTTTTACCAATACAACCACTTCACTGAAAGCCACAGCCTGAGAAGAAAGATCAGAAGATTTGGCTAAATACAAACTAAACCTCTCAGTGCAATGTACCTATGGGATAATCGGCTCAAATCCAGATTCTCCCTTAGGAGGTATAGCCAAGCTATTGATGACTGGTCAATCAGTCAGGTCTTCTGGCAGAAAATGAACACTCTAAGATCTATCAGATAACCCAAACCATAATATTTTATCTTCTTTCTATTTATCTGAAATGCCTACAAAAAGAATTAAAGCTTTTGATTTTAAAATAATTCAACAAAACATGGCAAAGCACCTTCCTGTCTGCCACAACTGTCTAGCCCTGTCCTCCTTTGTGAGTGGCTCTCTCTGGAGAAATATTGCTGCCATCAGACAACTCCAGCATCCCTCTGAGTTACACATTAGATACACCCAATGGATTACATGCAAAGGAGCTGCAGGTCTGCATATATTAGTGGCAAATGAGTTTGTCCAGGCTGGAGGTGGGTTATGTAGCACTGAGGAGGGAAACACACCTTGGGAAGAAAGCACAGCTCACTACGCAGAACTGTAATGTCGCAGTGGTAGCAGAGACGGAGAGAAAACACGACACAGATTTTCGGTGTTCAGGAAGAAAATGCAATTATTTATTAATATACAGACAGGTTTTATACGAGTTACTTCGTTTGAAGTTTACTTTGAACAGAAAAGATTATTGGATCCCTGAGCGACCACCTCCCAGGGTACTGGTCAGTCTAGAAGACACCCATTTCCAAATATTTCCCCAGGCCATATCATAACAATTTTACAACAGCTTGCACGTGTGAGATAGGAAATCTAGTTTACAAAAAACCATTGGCTTTGTTTTTAAATAGTCTGTCTGGGAACATGAAGCTCTCACAAAGTGCTGTAAAAGCAGGACTTAGGAAAACCAGAATTTTTACAAAATGCTGGGACAGCTTGGAAAATCTCTCCGCGGAAAGCTTTTTAGCATCCACATTGTACCAGCTGTTTTGCAGCACATTAATATTTTGAAAGCACCAAAATACATAATTCCCACCCTCAACAGGCTCATCAAAGCCGTTCTAAAAAAATCATTTGGAAAAAGGGGGAAAAGTGACATTTCAAACTCCTCCAAGGCCCATGACAAGCAAGACTGGCACACCTACCTTTGTCCAATATGATACATAAATTTTCATCAGCTCTACAACTTCACAGAAACCCCACAGATTTACCATGACCTGCGAACCTTATCCCCAGGAGTTCTGAGTGTTTTTACAGTGGCTCCCTGGACACCCAGGGCCAACCCACCCCTTGGTCCCACCTCCACGGGAAAGGTGAGGGGACACCTTGGAAGAGCAGGATGGGCAAGGGAGGGAAGCCCTGCTGCCCAGTAGCTTTGCTGTGAGGGAGAGCCTGAGGGAGAAGAGCAGGTGAGTGGCACATGAGGATAAAGAATTTGCAGAGCAAGGTGAATGGCACCTCTTGCCTGGAGTGCACAACCTGGCCACCACAAAAAGGGGGGCCAGGGAGGTGGGAGGGGTATGGAACAGGTTGCAGAAATGGAAGCCTCTGCTCAGGCTGCCCAGAAGAAACTCCTCCATGACAGTATATTCTCCACAGTAAATTTAGTGCCACAACACTAGGAAAATAAATTTACAGCAAAAGCAATGACAGCTGTCTATATCACAGCTCATTTCCACTAAAAAAGGATCATTTTTCAGATGCTTACAATTCAAGTCCTGTTTTTTAAGATAAATTTAGTACATTTATTCTTAATTTATAAATCATTTTTTAAAGCTTTGAAATAGAAAATGATTAGAGAGGGAAAAAAAATGTTTCATGCTTATCAGTATATATTTATGTGCAATCACAAAGATTTTTTTGTGATAGATGTTCAGAATGTGAAAACTAACAGAAGTCATACTTCAGATTAAGGCTGTCTTCTGGTTGACCAAAAATAGCTATATAACTTCCTAATTTCTTTTTCAATTATTTTACAGTATATATATTTTTAATATGCATAACTCAACTATGCCAGTATTATCACTGCAGTGTCATATTTAGTACATTCAGCAGATAGGATAGGGCTAGCTCCTTAAGTCAAGAGACAAAAATTGTGGTCCTGTTCCACTAATCAGCGTGCCAGACAGTTTACTCTCCCAAGGACGTACACAACAAAACAAAAATACATAAAATCAATAAATAAAAATGTTCCTCTTTTTTTGTTTTCATGGCTTTTTTTGTTTGTTTGTTTTTTGCACCACAGATAACTGAAGCTGCAAGTAACTCAGAGGGTTTGATAGTTACTAATTGTGTTCACATCTAAATTTTTTTTTTTTTTACTTCCCTGTACAAGGTCAAGGATGAATTCATGAGGTGCGTTCAGATCTCCTGCGTCCAGGTTAAGTCACTAGGCCACAGAAACCAAAGCCAACATCCTCACTGAAGCACAAAGCAGCCTCACGTGGCCAAAAGCCCCAGGGGTCTCTTCAAATATTTGCAGGTTCTTTCATTCTGGGCTATCACAACACAGCCCCCACACAGATCTGTCACATCAAAACCAGCTGTCAGAAGGATACCAGAATAAAACCCAACCACACGCCTTAATGACCAGCTACACATTTTAGTTCAAAGACCGAGTAATAAAGCTTAAAAGACCTGGTAAGTTCAGCAGCATCTTACCACAGAATCAGCGTTACAATATTACAGGTGCTTTTTCTGTTGATAAGGCTATCGCAGTTGTGAACAAGTAACACTGAATATTTCCTTAATCCCCAACTTTCAATCATCACCTTACAGACTAAACTGACATATGGGTAAAAGGGATTTAATTATCTATGTAGCCCTAAAAAACTCGGAAGAACTTCAGAACAAAGGGCAAGTATTTCACTATAAATACTGCAAAAATGTAAGATTAACTTCCATTAACTTAGCTGCTGTTCAGTTAAATCAGTCCAAACCACCATGGTTCAAAGAGTTAAATATTTTAAACCTGTGTTACTGAAAGTTACTTAAATAGTAACTTTTCCCGAAAATTCCTCTGCTCTTTTTATTGTTTTCATATTATTTCAACTTTTTCTCAGTTATGTATTTCTTGCATTCCTTCTCAGTAACATGACACTAAAGGAAACTTATACTTCAAAGTACTTTAAATTACTGGTGTATAAAACTGAATTAAGGCAATCAGCTTACTACTACTAATGAAACCTGAATTCAAGGCAAACCAAATTAAATTCAAATTGAATTAGTGGGTGTATTTTGTGCTAATGATTTTATTTATTCAAACTGGCTAGATGCATCTCAAACAGCATACCTTACTAAAACAGATTTAACAGATCAAAACTGCACAAGGGGAATTTAAAGGAATTTTACTGAAATGCGTCAATATCCCCTAAAATAGTCAGGCCACAGCTGTATGGTGCCAGAGAACATCCTGTCCCAACCATCTGCTGCCAGCCTGCATCACAGGGCACGCTCCAAGCACAGGGACCAAGGAGACTGTCCTGCCTGGACCCAGCGTACACAACTTCAGGCATTTGCCTTCCCCTGGCATCCTCGATCCTTGGCCAAGCACCAGGTTCACGCAATGACACACACTACCTGCCTCACCTTGCAAACATCTGCTGTGCTCTTTTCATTAAAATTAGAGGGAAATTAGGACTTTTCCCCTTGAAAAGGTCATTTTGTATGATTTCTCTGCTTCCTTTAGACCTCCTCCTTTCATTTTGTGATGGGAATTGGATGGAGTTCAAGCCCGCGTTGTTCCTTATCTGCTGAGTGTATAAAGCTCAGCCTGGGGAAAGTCACTGCTTTGTGTCGGGTTTAGCTGCGTACAGAACAAACTGCTGTGGTGATCTTTCTCCTAAGCCCTTCCACAAGTGTCACAAAATACCACACATGGTGGTTTTGCATGTCCAACTCACTGGCATGCTCAGCCATCCAAGCCTATCCCAGCTTAAAAGAGCCTGTTAGGAATTGTAAGGACAAGCTAACACTCAGAAAGATTTCCAATAAATATAAATCAAAAGCAGACCTGCTTCATGTAAGTACAGTACTAAAGCTATTTTTCTTTTATCTTTCAGCAGTGACTTTCCTTAGGGAAAGGGATATTAAAAACAAAAGTGGTCAATCCCAAACTTACAGGAGCTTTAATGTCTGTAAGGAAAAAATACATCACCAAATACTTCATTAGTAATTTGTTCTCTTTGCATAATCCTTGTAACCTTATAGGCTGGTAACAGCAGAAATTGGAAGATGAACGACTTTGTGGAAAAAACACTTCTGAAGAGTTTTTTTATTCATTATGTGACAGAGAAACTATTACACTAATGCACTGTGAATGCAGAAGAACTAACCTAAGAGTCTGAGGAGTTACCAGATTCAATCTTTTAAATCATAAACCATAACAGATTTTACAAAAATATGTTGATTTTGACTGAGACACTGGTCTAACAATCAGTGATGGCATTAGGAGAAAACCAAAAGTACTGCTGAACTAAACTGACAGCACACTAATGTTTTGAATATTAAAACTACTTCTGTACAAACAAAAAAAGAAACATTAGTACCCAGCACATCAGTACAAATGGAAAAGGCACAGGGAGATTGTCTGGGTGACAAGTGGTAAGTACAAAAGATAAAAGAATTTTTCAATTGAAATAAGACTTTCTTCTTCTCCATTCTGCCCACCACTGCTCCATCAACTTCTGGGTGTGGCTTGTAGTAGCCCACTGAAATGCCTCACAGGCTTCAGTTTGCATTTTATCTGAGAAAGCTCTTATTCATTGTGAAGAAATACACAACTACTGCTTTTCTTATTACCAAATATTTTGGTAAAACTAAGCTGGACTGGTACATTTTGCTGAGCATCTTGCAACATACATTCCACACTACAGACTTTTTTTTGGGGGGGTGGGGGCAGGTAGGGGGGCATTATACTTACTGTAGAGTTTTTGTACTCATATGTTGAGCTTACAGTTCTTAATTTTTATTTAAAACAGTCGTGTGCTGCATGTATTAAATTCAAGCTATCCCATATTTTAAACCAAAAAGCCAGTCCTCCAATCTACCCATGGCAGTTTTATGAGTTTAGCACAAAACCAGGGATTTAACTTCATTTGTCTCACAGCAGAGATATTGAGATTATCCAGTACCCCAAAGCCACACCAAGTGAGTCACTGCTGAGGTGTTATGGAAGACATACACACACTGACACAGCACAAACCATCACATTTAACACACACCAGCAGGAGAGCAGAAGTGAAAACTGACTTCAGCAGCTCTGAGCTCATAGTGATGATGCTACAAAAGTGACCACGGTTCGGCCCACAACATCCAACACGTCAGGGGAAAACACCAGAGGGTTCAGGCTGAGGGAAGACGCAGACAGGGAAAGAGAGAACGAGCGGCTGCTCCACAACCATCCTGCACAGGAGTCTGGAGAGGACTGCAGGCAAATCACAGCCCACTCTAATCCCAGCTCCCCGTCTGACTGCCTGAGTGACCACCAGAAGGGTGGAGAATAGATTTATGAGGTGTCTGCTGGCACAGCACCTGAGCACGGAGCAGGTGCCTCCAGCCCCCCTGACACTCAATGGGATGCAGAAATGGCACAAACCTCTTATTTCTGTGTCTCTTGATGCTCCATGTACATGGCCAAGGATTTGACCCTAAACAAATAAAAAAAAGTGAATGCTGTAGTAGTACACACCAATAAAAGTCAAATCCCCCCACAAAAAAACCCCAAAACCCAAAAACTAAACAAAAAAAACCAACCATCAACCAAAAGCTAAAAAATCCCCCAAAAAAAGCTCTTCCCATTAGTAAAATTAAAAAAAAAAAGAGGGAACAAAAAGCTGTGATTAAGGAAAAACAAAACCAACTGAAATCCAGACAATAAGGTCAGGTCTATGTAAATACAGAACAAAAAATATGCTGCTGAGTTTATAAACAGCATCCAAGCTCTCTTCTACATATTTTTAAAAAATATATTATGTTTTCAAAGGACTCATGCAGGTATAGTTAGAGATACTTCCACAGTCCAGTAGTTACAATGTTTAATCCTAGCAGGAGAGCATGGTTTACTACAAAGAAGAGCTTGGAAAAGAAGCTGGGAAATTATTTGCACGAGAACTAATTTACCAAACCAAAACTTTCCTGATTTGGCATGTGCAGGGAGGGTAGGGGTTACCCATTTTATTCACTTGTACATCCACTAATAATCCCAAATTCATCTGTATGACATACTAGAAAGGCAGATTTAAGTCTTACTCCACAAAATCTCACCTTGGAAACCCTTATCTAATTCATCGTTTCTCCTCTCTTGAGAAATGGGGCAGAAGGCCTGTAGTGCATCCCATGCCACCATGTGTTTTAAGGAGAGCAGACATTCATTTTACCTCTGTACCCTTACCATGGTCTTCCAAGAAAACCAAGAAACAGTCAGGTTTCCAAATGGTGTTTACTGGCTTCAATTACACCTATTCTTATAAAATAAATAGTGACTAGGACATTACTCCTCAGGTCACTAACCAGAGGCAATGGGAAAATATAGATCAGCCAATGCTAAAACCCTGCGTGCAAGGAAGAAGAGGTGAGAGGAAAAGAAGGAAGTATCAAGAGCTTGGCCAAGCACTTGCACAAAACAACTCGGCCTAATGTACTCAGAGTCACTCTCGGGTAGAAATCACCGAGCAGTGCTGCACTGAGAGCCAGGAGATGCGATTAATGAGGTCACTGCCTACCAGAGAACTCCGGGCAGGAACCGAGGCCGAGGTTCCTGGCAGGAGAACTCGGGGCCTGCCAGAAGCTGCAGGAGGCGGATGAATCAGACCTTCACAAAAAATGCCCAAGCCGGGGGACAAAAAATGGAAAACCAGACAACTCCTTCAATGTGAAAACCAGCCTGCCTGTGTGACTAACTACATTAAACTAAATTTTAATAGCCACAGGACATGTTAGTTCTGTTTTTTAAAGCAGCATCTGTTTCCTAAAAATGCAGAGTCCAGCTTCTCAGTGGAGCTCTCCAAACTAGATCACAAATCACTCTGCAGAGAGGCAATATCCATCCCTGAGACTGAGACACTGGGATCAGCAGGAGACCTGGGGGAGGATAAGACTTGCCTAATACCAAACAAAACAGCCCAAAAAGGGATACAAAACAAATGCAAGTTTAGGGAAACTATTATAAGTTAAAAAATTATGTTGGAGACAAAAATAATACCCTTTCTTCCATAATGGAGCACAATGCACTGGTCCTCTTAATTTGCTAGTGCTACATTGGATAGCCTTATCTAGACATTCTTAATTCCAACCCTTCCTATAATGACAAAACCTAAACAATGTGATTACATGATCAAGGAAAACACCACATTTTCAACCAAAAAAAAAATGATTTTACTATCAATGCATTTGTGTTACAAAATTTGTCTACTTCCTTGAAACAGCAAAAAATTAAATGTAGAGGAACATACTGCTTCCCTGTTTACTCCTTGAAACAGCAAAAAATTAATGTAGAGGAACATACTGCTTCCCTGTTTACTCTGAATAAAAAGCAACAACCCTCCAGGACATGAAAGAAACCAAGGATTGCATCTGTGAAGGTATTATTGACAGATACTCAAATATGAGGCACCAACTGGCCATACAGAATGGACAAGACTAAATTATGTTCACATAAAACTGGTATTTTAGGTCTTCAGACTTCAGAAAAAAAATAAAATCTTACAATAAAAGGTGCATTTCATGACATAAAATTGCCATCATTAGGTGAGTTACCCTACTATAAAATAATTTTAATATAATATGTTTAGCTCCTTGAAATTGTCTTTGTAGATTGTCCCCAGTAAAATATTTTTTGCAATAAAGTAATTTACCAAGAGCCAAATTGCTTCGCTCCTATTAGAGTTTCTCCTGTACCTATTTTATTTTTGCCTTGACAATGTATTTTAAAGGCAGTAAAGCAGAAAGCAGTAAAAGAAGCAATAATGAAGGAAGAGACACACAAAGTGATCCTTAATGGATTGTCAGCTCATGAAGGCGATTCACTAGCTGGAGCAAAATGAGTTCTATGCACAAAAGAAATCAATACTCATTGTAGCATCCTTCCTGCTACACTGCAATTTATCAGCTAAGCAGAATGCTGTCACATCTCATAGGTCTCTGAGAGCTCTCTGCTCTCCTAAGCAATATTTATTCTCCAGGGGTTCCATCTCAGCTGGATCAGATCCAAGAACAGCACCCAGTCGCTGACTCGTAGAGCAAGGCAGAGTCTTCAGCAGCCAAGGCCCAGGATGAGCCTCAAACCGTGAGCTGGAGAACCTCACACGACACAAGACGTCCCTGGAGGTCCATCTGTCCCCCTACCAGATCCATATTGACACAAGCAAAGAGACCGTCACGTTTATTATTTAACTTAAAATAGGGACATGTTCAAGCTGCCTGAAATTCTCATTGCACAGTTAGGTTTTATGGACAGATGGTAAAAAAAAGGAAGCATTTCCTTAAAAATGAATAGATAAATATCAAGAGACAATCCATAAACTCACACTTACGAATCCAAACATTTTGGAAATTGTAAAGATTAACAATTATTTTGCCATGGGCCAGACTCCTAACAATAACACTAGTCATCTAAACCTGGAAATAAGTAAACACCTAAATTCCTAAAGTTTTTCCTCATACACAAGCTAAATTTATTAACATGAAAATTTCCAAATGCAATTCAGAGCATGAAGCCCTGCAAACCTATTAACGTGGCTGGAATAAATAACAGTGGAGAACCGAGAGACACAAAGGTTGCAAACTCACCATTTACCTAATGGACCATATTTCTGCATTTCAGATTATCTGAAGTCTTTTAATGAAACATAATGGCACCAAAGGAAATAACCCCCCATTAAAGAGGTGCTCCCATCAGCTCACTGCTGTAAGAAGCATCTTCAGCACACCAGTCAGCCTTGAGTGGGTGTGAAGGTTGCTGCTAATTAGCAGTGACACAAATGAGGACTGAGCGGCAGAAATCTTCTTCTAGGGAGCAGTGATGATGAACCACCTGCCCTTCCATGGGGCAGGCTGGAAGATGCATGGAAATTTTGGGAAGTGTTTTGAGATTGGTTTTGAAACACTCAGAAGTCAATTTGGGAGTTTTCAATTGATAAATTGAAAGCCTGATGAGTAAAAGTAAAGCTCCATGTTTTAAAGGCTTCCAAACAGGCATCTTCAAGGACAGATGAGTTTTTCTCCCAATATCTTGCCTCCTCCTCTCAAAGGACGGGGAAATTTTGGTCAGATGATTTAAGAAACTGCTGCAATAAATGTTCATGGGAAAGTGCTGCCTACTGCTCCGGTAATCTTGGCCATTTCTTTCTCTAGGAGATTCCCAATAATTGCAAATGGAAGGCTATAGAAGTTAAATACTATGTGAGAGATAAAGTGAGAACCCGAGAGAGAAGGAGAGAGGGTACCTGAAAGATATTGCCTCCTAAAATGAGGAGGAAAAATGCCTGACTAAATATTGTGAACATAGTTTAGAAATTATTTTCTTTCTTAAGAAGTTGCAATATAACAATACAGCAGAATGATAGCCCCTCCCAAAAGATCAATATTTAGCATCACATCAATATGCACAGAATCCTGGAGGTTTTGTTTGGCAAAATACAATCTAATACACACAAACCTAATAATTTTTTAAAAAGGACTAGCTGTATCAAAAATTGCTGGTATCAACTGAGTTGTGCTGGAGAAAGCAAGCTAAGAAAACACCTAGAGAGACCCAGGCACAGAACTGCTACCTTGTCAAAAGGAAAAACTAATAATAAAATTAAATGAAAACGTCAGTGGTTATAGACACCAAATTTCAAAAACAGACAGTAAAGATCCTCTGACAAAGTCCTCAAAAAACCTGAAGGAACTTCACAGAGGAATTTTCTGGAGCTTTGGATCTATTTCTGAGACATTTAAGAGTAATGCAGTGAACAGGAGGACATTCAGTAAGAATATTCTTTTACTGGTTTAGATAGCAGCCTTTGCTTCAATCTTAGAACCAGCTGGACTTTGCAACACTTCTCTGCACAACACAGGTTTCTACAGGATTTCCCAGTTCCAGAGCACTGGGTGAGGGTGTGCAACAGGAGCTGGGTAGAACACTTTGGCCAGAGCCCCACTAGAAATAACATTATTTCAAGAGGACATGTTTTCATTATTTGGCATTTCCCACCTACTGCTGGTAAATCTCCAGACAAACAACAAAAACAATTAACTGTCAGATTACAGAAAAAACAGACTTTCCCTTCACGACTCAGCTTTAAAAATGACATTAAACCATCCATGCACCTCTTCAGCCTTTCCTCACTCGTCTCTCCCACTCCCTCCTTTAAACCACTGCCATCACGGAAAACACACATTAACCCCACACCCTTCTACACACAGGCCTGCTTCCAATACATAAAATGCAAAGGAAAAAGAATTATACAGTACAATGACTATTCTATGCCCTGTTCATTGCTCATCACACAGGCTGGAGGTCACCGCTTAAGACTTCAAGCAGGAGAAAATTAAAGACTAAAATGTTGCATAATCTTTGCATGGCAGAGACATTTTTCTGTCTGATTTATTCTCATTGGGAAAAAACCCTCATTATATTCATTTTATATATTTTTTTAATTTTATGGATGCCCCACCCCTGGAAGTGTTGAAGGCCATCTTGGACCAGGCTCTGAGCAACCTGGTCTAGTGGAAGGTGCCCCCACCCATGGCAGTGGGTGGAACGAGATGATCCTTCCCAACCCAAACCATTCCAGCACTCTATGACTTAGCAGAAATAATAAATACTTTGGACATTGGAATCTACCTGCAGTTTGCTGACAGTTCTGGCTTTAAAGCAGCGAGGAACACTTAAAGCAGCATTACTAAAACATAACTTTTAAGGGCTTGCATAACTTTTTAACATAACTTTTTAAGGGTTACATGCAGAACAAAGCAGGTTGATATGTAGGTAGGCCTGTAACTATAAAATATTTGTTCAAATAGTTCAGGGACATGTAACCTAAACTATGGAGATAAAAGCTAAAAGTTGAGCAGGAGACCTGTACATATTTAAAAAGCATACACATACAGATGCACCTACATATACTTTACCTACACATAAAGTACACACAGATGGATGATAATCAGTGCCAGTGTGGGCAGACACTGGACTTGTTTTTTTTGGAGAAAACATTCTCCCCATAATTATTTTAGGAAGATAAAACAGGAATGGATAACTCAGCCCTACTTATTACAAGATTTGCAAGTCACTTAAACAATAATATAATATTTAAATTAATTTTAATACACAGAGCCAGCTACTATTAGCCAATTCAGGTACATACTTTTAGATAAAATACTAACCCTACTAACATTTATACACATATTTTGTTGACTTCAATAGAACCATTTTTCCATCCTCAGTCTGGTGAAACCACTGTGCATTCTCAATATCATGAGGCGAGAACCTACTCAGTATGCCAATCTAATTATAGGTTTTGTCAGACATACATACAAGCTGACAGTTCAAAAGAACTTCCATCTTGAAAAAGCTCCAAGATTTATTACAAATAAGTTGGGCCTCTTACCAAGACATGCAGAGATTAATTAATTTATCTACATTACTACATTTTTTCCATGTTTGCACTGTATTTTTCTCAATAATGTTGCAGCCAGATGCTTCAGTTCTCCTAGGTCAGATTTTTTACTGGCTCCTTGCCACATATACAATGTGTATGTACAAAAATCAGGATGTTTTTATATGTAGATATTCAATTGTCCATCTTTTCAACATGAGGGGCCCAGACCATAAGTGACCAATTCAGGCCAGTGATATACACTGCCCTCCACATCAGGAGAATGTGCACGGGGACTAAAACCAGGAGCACATCTAGTGCCACCTTTCCAAAGCAGCAAAAAGAAGAGTAAGTTGCTTTCCCTCTGGTTATTAATAACCTTGATGGAATTTCATCATTCAAAAGATACTTGTATCCCTTCTTTAGACACTCCAAGCATGTTTATCTGCACATATGACTTTCAGATTCTTACTCACTTTCCCTCCCTCATCAGACTAATTTACTTTCACTGCATGATAGAATCTATCGGCTGAGAAAACATCAGGGATAATCACGACGTTTCCAAAAGGATTTATTACAGATTATAACAAACTCATCACCTTAATGGGATTTGTCACACAATAGTTTAAATCAACACTATAGATCTACAGAGGATAACAACTGCTTTAAAATATAAGGACCCAAACCTGAAAGAGTCATTAGGTACATAATGAACTCCCTCAATTCACATGTAAATCCCAGCAGCCTGCTCAAGAGCCTGGATGGGCATGATTAAACCAGAAAGCACATGCTGCAAAATACTTCATCCAAGACTTTTGCTTTTCTCATGCACTTATTTATTTTAAGTAATTTAAATAATATTACAGAAGCCATTCTTGTATTAAGGCATCTACTACACTGTGACAAGCTGGATTTTCTGTTGTTGGGGTTTTTTTTTTGGAAACACAATTTCCTGTAGTCCATTAAAATCAGTTCTAAAAAGATGGATTCAAAATAATTGATTAATCTCAAAAAACCAAACACTTTATCAGTTAGGCTATCAGAATGCTAACACCATTTAAAACCAATACAAAATAATATACACAAACACTTTCACTCACACCCTGGCCCATTCTCAGTGAGGTTTGGTATGTGATGAAGAGCAAAAGCAATGGAAGGAGCCTCTGGAGCCTGCAGTGCATTAACCATCTTCCAGGTTCCTACCATGTACTCTAAACAGTAGATGGCACAAAACCTCACAGCTGTCACCAAGAGAGGGATTTTACATTCAATATGAACCCTGGAGGAGTGAAAATAAATCTAGCCTGTAATGCCCTTCTAACCACAGGTTACAGTGGGAAAATTACCTTTTGTACATCAGCAATCCAAAGGAGGAGGAAATAGGAGAACTTCAAACATAGAGCTCCCATTGGCAGATAAGCAGATGTGTCCAATTTACCACGTGCATATCTATAAAATGCTTCTCACAACCTGTATGAGAACACTGGAGACAGAGATGCTGACAGGAGCACCAGATGGTAACACATTTCTTTATCTTTTTTCCTCTTCGTACACACCAACCCAAGCAGTTAGCAACTGCTACTTAATCCAGATCAGAAGATGAGCGTGCCTCAAAAGAAACCACACAGACAATCAAAATCAATTCCTGGTCTCCTCCAGAATGCCAAATATTCCACACTGGAGACAGGAGCAGGAGCTCAGACAACCTATGCTTGCTGACTGCTGCCCCGGTGTGGTGGATGTTTTAACAGACCTAAGATTACAGAGAAAAATAAAATGATCCTGCTTCATACTTTTCTTATATTCCTTCATTCTTTTGGGTTTTCCTTTAAAACTCTACATAAGCATGATGGGAAGCAATAGGGAACAGTGTGGTTGCTGAATATTGTTACATGTCAGATTTCCCCTGAACTGGAAGAGAAAAAGAACTGCCCAAACATACATTTCTTTTACTTCCCAGCTGAACTGTTCACTAAGTTTTCTTTGGTTTGTCAAGCCAGATACACAGCCAGTTTTACATGTCTGCCCATCCCCACAAATCCAGGATTTGGGAAAAGCTGAGTCACACAGTAGAAGAAAAAATATTAAAAAACATTGGAGAGGAAAAGAGAACATAGGTCTAAAGCAAAGTCCAAAATGCTTTCACCAGTCA
The DNA here is from genome assembly GCA_013400235.1 of Oriolus oriolus. Taxonomy (NCBI): domain Eukaryota; kingdom Metazoa; phylum Chordata; class Aves; order Passeriformes; family Corvidae; genus Oriolus; species Oriolus oriolus. Next base: position 89,093 of record VXBT01000488.1, read on the forward strand.
GAGGGATGAAGCAGTATTTAACAGCTATAAGAATGGATACCTGAGCCATGACTGACTAGGAACTACAAGCTTCCCCCTGAACTGCACCATTTTAAAAATGTTGATTTATACTGTGAGAGACTAAATCAGATACATTAAACTTTAAATAATAATCCAAATCAAACATATGAAATTATAGTACAAAATAACCAGTTTAGGCTGCTTCAAATTATGGCATCAATAGCAACTAAAAATTAAGTACAGTGGAATTTAAATTTCTTGGGAATTAAAGCATGAGCCCATTAGTACACTGCACTAGTATCAGCCAGCTAAGCTGTCAGGGTGTTCCCAGGTGCAGTTCCCTCTCCTGGGAAGTGTCCCTGTGGATAAACCTATGACCAGACCTTTACCTCCCATCTCCCTTGAGGTGCTGTAACTCTACTTAATCCTCAGCCAGGTCACAGCCAGCTCTTTCCTGGCATCTCCACACTCTTCTCTGTAAAAATAGCTGCTGTAGTCTTTTTAATTCCCCTTTAAAACAGCTCTAAAGAATACATTCGCCCTTTTCTATTCCAGTGCAACAATAACAATGATTGAAAAAATACACAAATGGTTGTATGTTTTCTTGTAATTTCCCAATTTCCTGATGACAGTTAACACTGTCAACTCCCCCAATCCATTCTCACCCACCCCATCTTACCTCAGTAGCTCATACTGATTATTTCCCATTGCACTTGCCTCTCATTCCAACAGTTGGACAGTACTCAAAGCCTTCTTAAGAATTCACTGATATAGCCTCCAAAACTTACTAAAATTGAAAGCATGTAAGATATGAACATGAAATCCTGTAATTGTGCATCTCTAACACAAAATCCTTTCCCAGCTCCCAGGAAAAAAAAAAAAAACCAACCATCTTTTATGATTTCGTCACATTGGATAGTTGGCCACAGCACAGACAAAGGTGAGCAACAGCTCATGAGGGCCAGAGCCTTCTAAGCTTGTATTTCCAGCCCTCCTCCTCTGCTTCTCAGAAATCAACCCTCTACTTTATTGCCTCGCACACCCTTAAGCCAAGGATGGCCCCGCAGTGGATGCCCAAGATGCATTCATCCATGTTTATGGACGCCAAACTTGCATGCTACCAAATCACTGCTGGAGCTCAAGCCCGGGCTAGCTCAGATACGAAGACTTCGGTGAAATGGATTTTATGCTGGATTTGTGCTGCTGGCAGGACAGAAAACAGCAGCTGTAGTTTAACACTGACACAGACAGGCTGTGTGTGATTCGATACAAAGTCTACTGCCCAAAGCTATCCTTTCACATTCCAGCAAAGAGTGAGATCTGTGCTACATCCAAACCTGTTTCTAAGCTTGGCAGTGAACTCAGAGGAAGTGTGCATGAACTAGAGCGAGAGAACTGTGCCATCCTCCACCCAACAGCAAAATTCTGTTCCTGGTTTGTTTGCTCAAAGTTGACTAATACCTATCTTCTGAACTGAAAATGTCTGTCATCCAGTCCAAATTCCTCCCAACTATGCTCCGAAGAAACAGCATTCAGACAGACATGAAAAATAAAAAGTCAGATAAAAAGTCTATGTATTTAATCCAGCCAGAACTGTCAGTGATTCTCTACTGCCCACAAAAAAAATCTTTGTATAAGGTGTGCTGTGTCTGTGTGTTCATTATTCAGTAATAAAAGACAGGAATGTAAAACACCAGCATCTGTTTTAAAGGTCTGTGTCAGGGATGAGTGGGACTGTGCTCACACAGTGCATTTCCAGGAATATTTACTTTAAACCTGCTATGCAGCCTGTTAAGATCTTACTTCCAGGCTGATTTATTTGTAAAATTTGTAAATTGTCAGTAAGGTATATTAATGTAAAACAGTTATTATCCTAACAACCGTTAACAATTAAACTCTTCCATCCTTAGCAGACCTGCACAAAATCATTGCAATTTTACCTGTATTGCTTTTACCAGGCGAATACCCACAGGAATATACGATGTTAAAAGCCGCAAAACCAGATTTCTGAATAGGAGCAAAGAGGTGACCTTCTTGACTAAATTACTGTGCCTGGAAAAGCTGTAGATAAAATAATCTATCCTTCTTATAATTACTGAGGGATCGGGGGGAGGGAAAAAAAGAAAGTGCTATAATTTTAAACTACCTTATATAAATTCTACACACCCTAAACTCCACAGGTGGATTTTGAATTAAAAGCATAAATAGATTAAATAAAACAGAGGGAAAACCAAAACCAAGCAAAAACCCAGGGCCATGCAAGCAACCTGCAAAGAGCAGAACTGGTCGAAGCAAAAGCAATTCCCCACAGCAGGGTAGAGCAGGGCTCACTCTGAGATGAGAATCCACTCACATTCCACTCACAAGGAAAAGGGGAAGTTCTCCACTTCTCCAGCCCAACAAGACAAGAATAAAGGAGCTGATGAGCTCTTGTGCTTCTCACTGTGTTTCTCATATAAACATCCTGTTGAATCTGGGGAGGTTGGGTTGTTTGGGTTTTTTTCTTTTTTTTTTTTTTTTTTGGGGGGGGGGTGTTGTTTCAGTTTTTTACTATTATTCCTTTTTATTCTGCAACCCCTGAAAAACTCTGAGACCTGTGTTCCTGTGGGACTACAGATATGAGCATCGGGGCAGAAGGTGTGTCAGGAGTTTGGGAGCAATCTGTAGGGAACAAGAACATTTTCCCTGCCAACAAACATTACCTGCAAAGAACAGTAATAATGACTTTATCACAGCTTTGCAGCTTTTAAATTTTCATGGAAAATGGCAAATTTCTCCACATTTGCTTTCCACGCTGAACTGCCTGCATGTGTACTCTGTTGCTTTTCTGTGAGACCAAAAAGACACAAGTATTAAGTACTGGACACAGAGCAAGAGGGATCTGTCTCCTTTGCCGAACATTTGGCTACTTGAACCCCGGGCATCTGAGATGTATCCAGAAATGCTGACCAGGTACTGGGAATTTCTGTTCCCTCAAAGAAATTCCCAGTATTTAACAGATACTGGAAATTTTTAAGAGGTTGAGAGGCAGATAAAATTAAGCCAGAGTCTGTTGCTTAAATACATCTCGGGCCTTTCATATATCTGAATGCCCTAATCAGAATTTGCATTCAAGAAGATTAGAGTCCAGTCAACCGGTAGAAAAGATGAATATTTAGGATTATCTCAAAGCATTGAAAAAACATTTTAAAATCTTCTCTCATAAAATACTTGCATCTTTGAAATGAAATAGAGGAGAGAGGAGAGAAGAGGGCAGTAATGAGAAGTATTTAATATACATTTTTTCCAAAGTGAGATCATAAAAAATACAAAGCAATGCATTTAATTAGTTTTTCTCTAATTATCTCCCCTAACACTTCTTCCCTCTCCCCCCACTTTTTTTCAAACAGTATCAAACAGATGTATTCAGGATGCAGACCAAAGTTGTTTCATTTCAATTACAGGACTTTTCTATCAGAACAGCAAGAAGCTGCAATACAAAAGTGCTTTTAATAAACCACTTTTTGGCAAAGAAAATGAGATCAGCTCAAGGTTTCTCCAATGTCATACAACAAAGATGCTGCAGCACCCTCCCACCCTGCCTGGGAGTCATCAGATTCACGCTCCCGCCTGCCAGGACATGGCCAAGGGCTATTTCCAGGCTTTGGCTTCCCACTCCCGCACCCAGCTGTGCTGAACTGCTCTTGTCCTTATGCTCGCTTTGAGTCAGAGCCAACCAATCTTCCTCAGATGTACCTGGAAAAAGTGAGCCCAGTCACGAGCCTTTCTCCATCAAAATCTAAAGCTAGAAACAGAAAATGGAAAAAAACAATGAAACAAAAACACAAACAAAAAACCAACCAAACAACAACAACAAAAGCCACCAAACCCCAGGTTTTCAGCACATCTATACCAAGTGGCAGCAAATAGTCACAGTGGTGACACTTTAACCAAAATATTCTGAAATATACAGCATTACAGATGGTTTTGCACTAGAAGTGTGCATTTACAACCCACACAATATTTAGTAAAGCCAAAAGAAATTAAGAGTTGTTTGGGTTTGGTTTGGTTTTTATTTTAAAAGAATGTCACAGGAGCTGTAATTTCAGGTCTTGCTCATTCTCACAACTCAACATGTTCCCCTCCCCCCATCAACATTATTGGTTCATAAATGACTGTTTCTAGCTATGACACTATTAAACTTCAAGTTCATATCAGAATTTGTGTATTATTCTTTCAGCTTGCACATCTATTTGAAAATTAAGTTGATCAGCTTCTTTATAACTGAGGAAAGCCTGTCATTTTTTTCCCCTAACTTTAACTACACAGATAATATTAGTGAGCCAATGAACAACAGGAAATGTTGGAGGTACAATAAGGGAGGCACTTGGGGAGAGATTTTATAAAGATCACTCCAGGCTCATATATTTTACTCAGTTTTTATTGAGCACTTTCTAGGTGGGCAAAAAGCCAGCTGAACAGAAGGAGCCGGAGCAGGCAGGTAGCAGTCACCCCATTCAGGGCTGTTATGTCCATTTGTTACGGGGAGCTGCCAGCCCAGGTTATACATCAGTAACAACAGGAAAATGCCTCCCTACCAACCTTGCTACCTTGTAATTCAAATATATACAAGTGACCCGTACCTCATTCCATAGGAAAATGCTATCTTTTAAACTCTGTGTAAAATACTTTTATACACAAACTATGCTTGGCCACTTACTGGTTTTCTTTGAAAAAGCCAGGAGTCTACAGATACATTATCTTCCTTAATTTCACAAATCTAAGTCTCTTAATCCATGAAATCATCAATATTCTAACAATTACTGCAGCCTTTTATACACATCTCAGCATTTTGCTGCAGCAATAGTGAGCAGTAATGTCCCAGAAGTTCATGTTGTACACATTTCATCATCTAAAGCAAACATTTGCACATATTTTACATAATCAGGGAAAAATGTCTCACACAAACAGTCGACACAACAAAGAAGGAGCCCGAGCATCAAAGTCAACAGGCATTTTGTCACCAGCTTTGATGAAACACCTTTGCTGCTCAGGTTGGCAAAGCGAGGAGGACGCTCTCCAAAACAAGAACATCCATCAGGAGCAGTAACACCCACTCCTGTGGCCACACACGGAGCTCTGCAGCCAGCAGCAACCCTGGCCTCGTCCCATCAGCACAAGACAGAGCGAGAGCAGTCAAACCTTTCAGACATCCCGAGGGGTTCGCCAGAGCTCCTGTCCCTGAGACAGAGCAGAAGCACCTTGGATTTATTTATCTGTTTTTAAATCCTTGAGCTAAGTCCATTTTCCCCCATGCTGTTGCAGATGCCTGGGATCAGGGAGGTGATTAGAAAAGGCCGGACAGAGGCACAAAGTTATTCTGACGCAGTGATGTGGGAACAACTGCTAAGGAAATGCAAGAGGGCAGCTCTGCTCGGCTGGTGCCAAGCTCCTCTCCTGGCCCCGAAGCACAGCATGTGATTTGACTTAATTACTGAACATCTACAATGAATTCTGCCTAGTGTCAGATGGAAAAGCATTAAGGGTTCAACTGTCTTAAAATAACATTTCCAAAGATTGTGCCTTGTTTTTCTGACCTGGTTTATACAATCCTAAATGGAAAGAGATTAGGAATTAAACATATGCAGTGTGAAAATCACAGGGTTTGTTTTGTGAACTTAGCTCAATAAAGTGAAGTGGAAAGGATAAACTACTTAAACATGCAATCACTGAGAGAAGATCTGGAGACTGCAGGGATGGATAGTGAAGGTGTAGTTCTTCCTGCTTATGCAATTAGCCCTAAGTGAAACCAGAAAGACACAATCCAAGGGGAACACACACAGACAGACATGGCACCGATTCTGCTCTCAAATGATTGGAAGAGCTTGAACTTTTCTTGCAAGCTTAATTCTTGGGTGTTTACTTAAATGAGATCCCTGCTGGTTTTAATGACGAGCAGACCTATTAATTTCAAAGGATACATGAATATTCTACTGGAGAAAAAGCAAACCCAACTGCAAATATAAATTAATAAAAACATTACAGGCTTTCATTCCATCACCTGTCCCATACTTTCATCTCTCACCTGAAAGAAAACACCTGCTCCTAGTAAACGCTGTTTGGCAGAAGTGAGCACATGAGCAGATGTGTCTGCATTAGCGCTTTATTTTCCACAGCGGGTGCCTCGGGACATCCCAACTGTTCTCATTTACCACGTGTTGATTCACACCATGGAGAAGTCCTGGAGCACACAAGTGAAACTGAAGAGCTACTCCAGGACTCACCTAGCACATTACACCTGCTGCTGGCCTCTCAGCCCCCCGGAGCAGATCAGAGCCAGCAGGAAGGAAACGCCCTCAGGTCCATCATTGCACACATGCTGGGGGTTTGCTGCTCTTGCTCTACAGTCCTGCTTCTCTTGTGCCTCCTTACTTCCCAAAACAGACACTGCCAACAACACAGGGAATAAAATTTTGTGTGCTTTGTGTGTATCTGTGCAAAAGGGAATGTCTGCATGCAAGCACATAATAAAAAATGTTAGATGTTTTATTTTTGTCTTGCTTTATCACCCGATACACTGCAAAGGAAACAGTATAACTATTATAAGCATAATATCTAATTGCACTTTCATTTTACAGAGTAAAATGCTGATTCTGGAAATAGCTCAGCCTACATTATATGTAGAACATATGGCCACATCTACATTATAAAGAATTTGCACAAGAGGATTAATCTTTAGCTTGATGCAGTTCTTGTAAATAAACATGTACCATAAGCAGATCAGGGACTTGACTTCAAATTAGATGCATTCCAATTTCCTAGACCCAATGCATGTGTTCCAAAGCTATCCAAAGGGCAGCCACTGGTCTGGACCTTTACTGGCGGCTTAACTTACACTTTGGTAGAATCAAAGAGAGGAGTTTAATTTCATCCAGTTCCCCTGTGACAGCACTGCCACACAAATCACACCATGTGCTAAAGGGGGAAAGGTGATTCACTTCCAAACTACAACCTTTCTCTGAAATAAATTATAAATGCAGGCACTGGCAAAAATAATTCTACATCACTTAAGCCACTTCAGTGCAGCTCCTACAGCTCAGATGGGCAGCCCCAGTTTCTCAGAAGGTTACACACACACCAGCTGCCCTCGTGCCTGCCCTGAACTGGAGGCAGTGCAAGGCCATTCACATCACTCTGGCTGAGGCGGAAAGCAAGCAAAGCTGGATCGATCTGCACACCACTTCTCAGGCTGAAAGCATGCTCAGATAACACAGGGCAACACTGCTAAGCCAAGGCAGGGGGCTCATTCCTACAGCCCCAAAACTCACTTAAACATTCACCTATTACTGACGGAGGAGGCAATAGGATCTCTCTTCTGACTCTCACTCACTGGCACGGATCAGGGGAGGCCATGTGGGTAGAAACTGGAGCAATCTTTGGGCTCCTCAATGGGTCAGATACACCTCAAGTATCCAAAGGCAGATATACATAAATACATATTAAACACTGACATCCAAATAAGCAAGTGACTCACTCACCACCGCCCAGTCAGAGCAGACCATACAAGAAATCTCATTTACAGTGCATTTTATTAGTGGAAAAGCAAGACAGGACTGTATTTTAAAAGCTGTCACTTACTGACAACTTGTAATATGTTGTTACAAACACTGAAAATGAGTGAAACAGACACTTTGCTCCAGGAAGGATGAGATGGGAATGGCTGGTTCGTGTCTTGGTCTCAAAACATAAGACTTAACAAGTCTGATGATAAAGAAATATTTGCAAAACTAACAACAAAAGTTTGCAAGTTGGAGGATTGAGTGCATGTATGAATTTACGAGGGGATTAATTTAATTTACATGCAGGCAACTTTAAAGGAAATGGAAAATCCATTGAGTTTATTAAAAAAATTAAATGTAACAGTGAAAACTGGCATTTAATACAGCTTAAGCAGGCAAAATGTGCACTACATAAGCAGGAATCTTTCCAAAAACCCCACTTTTTGGTTACATGAAGAGTCAGGAGTGCCGTGTTCAAGTGCTAGAAAGGCCCATGATCCCTGCCTGCCTAGCAATTCGAACATACTCAACTAGTATTCCAACATTTAACACAGTAGAAGGAAGCTCGCTCTCTTCTGATATCTGACACTTTTAAACAATTTATATATTTCAGTACAAACTGTATTTATAGGTGGTAAGTGGATCTAAGTATTAAATAATGAAGAGATGTTCTTCCTATCAGTTGAGTGATTGCAACATTAAAAGATAGGAACATTACTGCACAAAAACTGCTAGATTTTCCCCTCCAAGAAGCTGTTTCTTAAATATTTCATAAAGTTGCCTTTTCTAGTGGCACTAAATATTTTTAAAGATGTTACCTCCTCAGTAAATGTCTCACTAAGTGGCTTTTTTGAACAAGGCAGCTGCTTTCCAGCCATTTAGCTTTTCTACACACTCGAACATCAGCTCGATGAACGGAGTACACAGGGTGCCAGGCTCCTCACAGCTGACCATCTTCCATGCACATACACAGGACAGCAAGCACCTGAGTGTGTATACACTCAGTGTATAGAATTACCACGCATACATGTTTTTTAGAGCACTGGATTGTTACTGTCATCTGGAATACTGTCCTTGTGGGAGACAAGCTGGGAAACGCAGAAGGACACTGTTCAAGAAAGCTTTAATGAGATTTGACAGGAAGAGTCCCAAGTTTCACAATCTTATTTTTCCTCTGTGCCTCACAGAAAACACGAAGTTTAATCAATTTTAAATTTTCAGTATACACTTTCAAGTACCTCTTCCATTTTCTGACTTTTTGTAGCTCACAAGTACAACACAAGGAGCAATTCCCAACTTACTGTGGCAAAGCCACATCCTGCCACAGGTCCTTAAGACCTTTCTGTTCAAGAAATAGCCAGAGAGTCACAGGCTTCTCTGAAGAGTCCATCTTTCTTCCAGTATGGACACCGCCCTCTTCCAGCTACCAGCCATTGGACCCACCTCAGCATTTCTTGCAGTGCAGTTGAAGCAATCTGTATTCTCTGTTACGTGCCACGTCCTACTCTGCTCCTTCACCCCCTCTCATTTCTTCAAATCACTTTTTCCTAACTTATTTGCATCTTTGTGTTACGAACAAAAGCTCAGGTCTTTCTCTTACAGACCTGAAAGTGAATTCAAATCAGGTTAAGTGTTCACCATCATGATGAAGGACAGTTTGAAACAACAGAGTTCAATTTTGCCATTAGCTCTTTGTCCAGGAAAAACAACAACAACAACAACAAAACATTACTGCAAGAAAATTCTAAAAGAGGTATCTTCACTGTCATGCAATCACACCCTGCTTGTTCAAGCCAACCTAAATATAAGAACAAACGGGGAGTATTACAAGCAGCAAAATAAGAGTAGCATAAACCAGTTTTACTATTCTCTCATTTGCAACACCTAAATACAAAAATTGTCATGTTTTTCCAATCAGCTAAATGCAAGCTGCAACGGTATCATTAAATCTGTACCAGGTCTAACAAATTAACAAGCAAAGCAATTAAGACTGTATTAGAGACCTTATTCTTACAACATAATCAAAAACGCTTTTTTACTTCTGAGAAAAAAACCCATAAATGTCAAAACAAAAGCTCAGGGCTCAAATTCTCATTTTCAGACTGAGCAAAGGCAGTTAATCTACTTCTAAAATGGCACCCAGTTTTGAAAAGCAGCTTGCAAAGATCTGGGATACAAAATGGCATAAAGCTCAAAAAATTAAAAAAAAGAAAAAAAGAAAGAAAGAAAGAAAGAAAGCATTAGGGAGGTACAGGCAGAAAGGAAAAATATGGAAAAAGGTACATGAAAAACAAAAGCAAAGCAGAAGCCCAGGACAGACAGACACAAAAAAGGACAGGGACCATAACAGAACTGCATTTAACAAATCACCTTTTCAATTACAAGTATCATAGTCACAGGAAGCCCCCAGTCGTCCAAATCATGGATGTAAAATAAATGGAACAGGGAAATAAAGCAGCAAGAAACATAAAATTCAAAAGTTTAGCTTTTTTTTTTTATTTTTTAAACAAGTGTTCAGTGACTTCAAGGAAAGTAATCACTAAATCTGTTTATTTTCCTCCAAGTATTTCTCAAATACAGAGCTCTGTCATGAAAACGATCGCCCACCAGGCAATCCTGGTATCCCAGGATTTTATTTCATTTTTTAAAGTGTTCAAGCATGCATAACAATTCATCAGCACTGCCTTTTAAAGTTTTATGAAGTTTTCTTTCCTTCCTTTCACGGCCAAGATTGGCACTTTAGCTGGAGTGAAAGCACCATGGCCGTGCCACCCCACAGGGACCTCACCCCCAGCACAGAGAAGGGGGACAGAAGAAAACAGCAGGGTCACCCCAAAGCAAAGCAACACAAAATCGCAGTGAGTTGTGTCCTGTGCTTCCCTGCAGCGATGAAGGGTGAAAGAGAACAGGCAGATGTAAGAGCCAATCCTGTTATGAAAGAGTTGACAATAATGTGTATTTCTGCAGCCTGGCAGTCTACAGCATCCCTGGGAAATGGATGTTGCAAAAGCAAGATGCTTCTTTGGATTAAATAACTGCACATCTTGGCTGCTCTCATATTTTTTTAGAAGTAAAAATGCATTTAGGGTGACTTGCATTTGTCTGCTGTGAAGCTCAACTTCATTCCATTTATGTCTGTCATTTTAAAAATTCAGTCTATGAAGAAATGATGGTTGCAGTAGGTAAGTGATGAGAATGACAATCTAGTCAGGGTGGCAAAACTGAGAAAATTAAACTGTACAACTGCGTAAGAATCAACAGTGAGATCCAAGTTCAACAAAACACATGTATTTCTAAATATTTGCCATAAAAGTAGCAAATTTGAGTTGTTTTTTTTTTTTTTCCCAAAGAAGAAACCTTCAGTGGATTCAGATCATCCCACTAACCAGAAAAATCACATCAGGAGAGTCAGCTAAAGTTGACTGGGAGGTCAAAGAGCTGCGCTACAAAATGAATGGAACCACCAAGGTGAGGTTTGCACCGAGCAGGACAACACAAAATGCTCACCAAGCTAGGGAGATTTTCCACAGACAGAGAAAAAAAACACATTGGGGGAAAAGAAGAAAAAGATTAAAAGACAAAGAGGTCAGAAATAAAACTTATGTCTCTGTGTAGAAGTAACTCATGTTTAATTCTCTTCTGTCACAAGAGAAAGAACAAATATATCCACAAACATACACAACTTGGAGCAATTAATAGTGTAGAAGGAAATAAATCTGTCAGCTCCTGACAAGGATCACATTATTCTTACAAAATACAAACAAGCCTATCTTACAAGTGTTCTAACCCAGGATTTATCAAAGCACCTCCTTGAGAAGTTGAAAATTCTAATGGATGCGTCAAAGGCAACAGAGAAGCCATAGCACAAGCAGAGCTCCAGACAACCAAGAACTCTACCCACAGCCAAACACTGCATTTGTGGCAAGGAATCCGAGGAGAGGAGGAGGGAACAGGGAAGTGGTAAGAATAGAATGAAGTGAGTGGTCCCAATGATGCTAGTGAGACTATGTATAGAACGAGCACATGCCACAATAAATGCAGACTGCACAATCCACCCCCAGGTATCTACACATCCAGGAACCACTAGCAATATCCATGGAATTCTACTAAGTTCACCTTTTAAATGGACTGCTGGGAGCCATTTTGATAGATTTACATTGAAATGCTGGAGCGAGTTCAAATGAAAGCCACGCTGCCACCATAACCAGAGGAACTGATATATGAAGAAAGGAAAACAGCTAAGCATGCCAAGCTTGGAAAAGGTGCGAGTAATGAGGATCCTTACAGCTTACAAGTATCTGAAGGATGCAGCCATGGAGGAGACAGCAATTAGTCAGGACAAAATGGGCTTAATTTCAAATAACACAAGGGAAGCACAGTTGCAAAATAGTAATAGTTTCAGGCAATTCTTCCTGGCAGAAAAGTGCAACAACAGTTATTTTACAGCACAGAGCATCTGATAGAGATGTACACATTAGATCGTCTTATATGGAGTCAGTCATAGTCTACAGCTCTGTCAAAGCATAATCATGATCCTACTGGATGGCTGTCAGACACAGGGGATGCCCAAAGAGCCTTTTACTGTTCTTTTGAGGTAAATGATGGTCACTTCTATTCCAAACCAAACTGCAGAAAGGTTTGTATGAAAATACAACTATATTGACTACTTACAGCTATTCACTTCAATGAAAATTTTGAAGTGATTACAGCTAATAAACACGCTATTTCTAAACCTCTGAAGTGACATTATGATTCTGATAGACCATATGGTTTCAGTGTATTTATACTGCACTGAGCTCTTCAGAGCCTTTTCACAAGTCAGCTGTGACTGAGGGGGTGTTCTGGGGACACACAGCAGGTTTGGGCGGTGGGGGACTGCAGGGGGACCTTAGGGGGATTTCTGGTGGGTTGTGACACTGCTGTGAACCACCCACCCCACCCCGAACTTCAGCACTGCCAAATTCTAGGAAATGTTTCCTCAATTGAAGTCTTCTTTCCCAACTCCAATACCCAAATCAGTGATCAAATGTTGGTGTTAATTTGCAACGAATTAAATTAAGCAAAATACCCTGTGTTCAGACTGTTTTGCCAGCAACAGGAGCAGATGCTTTCCTAGAGGCAGTATGGAATTTACTAAGACCCCATTCACTTGCTAACAGCACTGAGCTTGATCAAGACCTCCTGTGTCATTGGGAAAGCCGTAGCGGCTCTAAGAGTGCCCGTAAGTAAACAAGAAACGTTGCTGAATAACGCAAAATGTCACCAACTTCTCACAGCATCAATCCTGTTCTTCAGAGAGACAACAGAACCTCTGAAGAAGGGCATTAAGTATTTCTTCTTTATAGGTCACTGAGCTATTAATATTTTTTACTTTTTCTCACTCTGTTCCCATGGAGTTATGTCATGAGATAGAAGCACAGTCACATTAACCCTACTGCAATCCTGCAATTCCATTGAAAACGTGACCTATTAGTAATTAATCTTAGAACTGGAGGTAATAATAGTGCTCACCACCTCACCAACAGCACTGCTCATCCTGCATTTACAGCTCCTACAAGGACCCTTGACAGGGGAGAGAGAACCAGGGGAATGTGTTAGCTACTGCAAAATGAGACAGGAGCTACTGACTTTGTAACCCGTGATTCACCAAAAGCTTTTTCTTCATTCCATTTTCTGCAGTTAAATACACACTTGGAGAGACAAAAGGTTCGGTTTTTTTCCCCTCTCTCGACGCACACATGTGAGACTCATTAATGTTAATTGGATTTATGAATGCCTGCTGAAAAGAGAAGAAACTGTAAAGATTTCCCATTTGCAGGGAAACAATCAAAGGAACAATTTCTTATGCGTCTTGCTGATGAAGAGATGAGGAAATAATGGATGAGTCACTTTACATTATGATTCAAAATTCTTAAAATAGAAGGGATGAAAACACTGATTTCTGTACAGGTCATATTCATGTAAGGGACTCTTTCTAAGAATCCAATTTGAACCTTCAAGTGTAGTCCTGATTCTAATTACCCAACTCCAAGAAGAAATCCTGGTCTCTGAATTGTAATTATACAGATTTGTTGCTGTAATTCAATTTGTCAGGTGTAAAATACAAGTGCAATTTCCTCCACAACCCCCTCCCCATAGCCTTCAAAGAGACACTGAACTTGAGCCATTTGATAATTTATTCCATATTTTAGCTTTCACATTTGCTATGCATAAAACTTCTGACAGATTTTTTTTTTTAAGAAGGTGATTATATATGGCTCTAGTTACTCTACTAACTGGTTTGAAAATAAATCCAACATTCATCTCGTGGCTGCAACATGGCATTAGCCACTACCTACCTGGCCTGCAGTGACCAGAGCACTTTAAGGTAAGCTCAAAATTTCTTCTACCTCTGATGAGGATGAGGAAGAACATCCACAATCCTCACATGCACTGATTTCCTCTCTGGGAACTTCTCCAAGGTTAGTCGTCTGCTCTGCCCCAGTCAACTAAGTGGAAACTCTTTGAATCAACAAGGCCCCTCCTACAGAAAAGAGAGTTTCAGCCACTCATAAAGAACTTTGGCACTTCCTTCCTTCAGGAGCATGTTTCCTCCATGACAATCAAGAGCTATAAGAATTTAGTATGATGCCACACCACTGTGTTAAACAATGGGCTTGAATACACAGAGTATATACTAATAATATTGTATGTATATGATAATATAAAAATACATACAAAAATGTATATATATAATGTGAACTAAGTACATCAATACATCAAAACCCATAAGCACACCACACCCACTGTATGAAAAGGTGCAAAATACCTGACCAGTTTCCCGGAAATACTCAAAACTATGGAAGAATACACTGCCCGTCCCACAGTGCAAGAGCTCTGTGGGCTGAACACGATAAAGTTGGTAGTTTGTTTCTTATTTTTCCCCTCTTTGAAACAATCTATAATGAAGGACTGCAGAATAAAATGCTTAAGAAAATGCTTGGCTTGAGTTTTCCTTGCCTCTGCATAAAGCTGTTCTAATGACAACAATTCAGTTTCTCTACCAGTTGTGTTCCTGAGTACCTTTTAAAAGCCCTTCCAAAATTAAGATTATATACTCCAGCAATTTTTAACATTAAAAAGTGTAATCAATAAAATACTGCTGATAATGCATATGATTTGTGGAGAGTGAGAGCTAAATGTGAATTAGTTTTGGACAAGTTCCTAGTCTATCATCTTTCTTAATTACAAGTTGGGTCATTGACTACGAATCGCATGACTCAGCTCGGGAATCCCTACAAAGAAAGCCTAAGTAGATTTAATAGTAGCTTTTGATTTATTTGTTACTCAGAGCTGAAACCAGCCCTGTGTTTCAGACTTCTGACAGATCAGGAGCTCCCCAGAGAACGTCAGCGCAGGCACTGCTCCTGCCAGCCGGATGCCATCTGGGATAAGGGAAGCCGGAAGCACCCAGGAACCCCAAAAGGCTGGGAGCAGGGCACAACAGTGACGTGCCTCGCTCCCCAAGGAACCTCACTACAGAAGATTAAACCAAAAGCTACTCTCCTACAGATCATACATGAAATTGTAACCTTGACTGAGGATGGAGGGACATGTAGTCCTACACTCTGCTTAAAAGCACAGTCAATTAAATCAATGCCGCTCAGTCAAGTTTGGGGCATCTCCAAGGATGGAGATGCCACAGTCTCTCCTTCCAGCACCTCCTTCCAGTGCTTGACCACTCTCAATTCTATTTTTTTTCTCTTGTATATAATCAGGACTTCCCATCTCTTAACTTGAACTTGTCGCCTCCTATCATGCACCTCCGAGACAAGCCTGGCTGACCAAAATATCTCAAAGTCTGTCTGGTTTCCCAATGCAAGAACCTGAACAAACAAGGCAGATAGTGCCACTGCTGCCATGGATATGCTGACAAGGACAGGCAAACCTCAGTCCTGGTTTTCTCCAGTTCTATCATAACGTTATTCCCCAATAGTGTGCTGTCATTTGGTAACTCCACACCTTCTCTGTATGAAACACCCTGGCTGGTTTCCCTCACAGAGCTTGCTCCAGTTTCCTTTCAGACACCAATGCACTGGAAAGCTCCATTTTCCTTCTTTAATTCTCCATTATTTATAAAGCAGGTCCACTCTGGGCACACTTGATCACCACAGGGAGTTGCCAGCAAAATGCTGCAGCCACCAGGTTTCGCTGGACTTTTCTAATTACATTGCCATGACACTTTCATACCCACGAGCACTCCAAGGTGTTTCATAAAGAAAACCTCAAGTATTTCTGACAACCTGTTGGTGGGAAGCTTTTGTCTCTGCTCAGCATTAGTAATACAACAGGCCATTAGTGCTACAACTCCACAAACCTTTGGAAGTAGTCCTTTAAAACTGCTTTCATCTCTTTCTAATCCTTAATTCCACCTCCTAGTTCATGCAAATTCACTCATTTGCCAAACAAACAGGTGTCAGATGATTTACCGGCTCATTTGCACAGCAGAAGGACAAGCAAATATTATCTTGATTTTTCTCCCTCATGAAATATTTCCATAAAACTATCAGAAAAAAAATTAGCATGGCTATTAGAAATATCAACTCAAAGAAACCAGAAAACTCATTAATTCAGCAGTATATCAGTATATTCCACTGCTACCTCAGAGTATTCTGAAGCATTAAGTATATTTTAAGAATGTTTCATAAACTAGCAGCATAAAAGGTATTTTGTTTTTAAAAAAAAGGCTACTAACAACCTTGCTTTATTTGTAGAAACAGTTGTTTACTGCTCATGTAAAAGAGCATAATGTTCTTTAAGCAATTACATTAAGTTTCCAGGGTCTCACTTTTAAGCAAACCTAAAACCTAAAAACTTTTTTTTGACAATAAATAATACTTTGTAAAAATAGAATACTTAAAAAAACAAACCAAAACCAAAATGGAGACTACAGCCACAGTGTACTATGCTGCAAGTACCTAAGAAGCCCAAGACTTCTGGTATAAAGACATTTATACCACTTCTTTACTCTGCCCTTTTTTTTAAAATTCAGAAACCAACCCAAATGTGTGCTCAACACTCAGATAAACAGGCTCAGAACTAAGTGCCAAGACTGGGACAGGCAGGTTTGGGGGGTGGCAAGGTTTGACAACATCTTTGTCTGGGCTATACTCTCTCATGATAAAGCCAACTGTTTCCAACAGAAGAAGACAAAACATCCTATACAATTACACATCTTTAAGCGAATTTCCCTAAGTAATTATACATTTCAATAATGACTAGCTTTAAAAAAAAAAAAGAATAAAGGCCTTTTGCTTTATAAATTTAGGCTCAGGTTGTTTCATGAACTGCTTGGCCAGAACCCCTATGCATCATAATCCTTTATAGACCCAAGTGTGCCCCAAAGTTTAACTCCAGACATTTTATCAAAATCCGTTTGGTGAAGGAGTTGCTAATGTTCTGTAATGAGTATTGTGGTTTCCTGTCAAAAACACTTGCAGCAGAAATTAAATGCTTAGAAATTGCTATTATTTAAACAATTTTATTCTGCCATGTAAATCAATTTATCAAGAAAAAAACAATCCACAAACTTTATGGACACCTACACATAGAAAATACTGCTTTTTTTTTTTCCCCCAGTTATAGTCTCACAGGTGTCAGATCACAGAATCATGGAACAGTGTGGGCTGGAATGGACCTCAAAGATCATTTAGTTCCAACCCCACTGCCATGGGCAGAGACACCTACACTGATTTGTATTCATTGTGGAAGTATGCTGTCAGGTAGATGGAAAGGAAGCACCATTCCTAAGTCCAGAAACCCATTTCTATAAGGCAAAGAGGCAAATTCTAACCGATGTTGTGCAGTGCTAAGTTTGAAAGAAAACAATCTGACCAAGACTTGGCCAGTGCAGGCAATCAAGCTATATGCTGGCTGTGAGAAATCCTGCAACATGAATATTTGAGTTGAGCTGGGTCCCAGAGGAGGTAGCCTGATCACTTGCTGTTTGGGGAAAGAAGCCTCTCTAAAAATATCATTTTCACACGCACAAGAAAATCATTTAAAAAATGCAAATCACCACAGTCAGACACAAAGCCTGACAAGTCCTAAGTCATTGGTACAAACCAAGAATGTTGATGAGCTTCTAAACATAAACAAACAAAAAAATCTCTCAGTTCCTCAAACTGATTCTCAACATTCTCCAAGACATTTGCAGAATTTTAAAACAAAACCCTGCTCTTTAACATATGCAATCAGGGAAGCAATGCCAGGAGGGAGATACGGAGGTCACTCTCCAGGCATTATTTCCGGATTTGCTCTTACAGCTGTGAAGAAAGAATCTGCATTTCCTTTCTTACACCACTCTCTGCATAACTACCACCATTTAAAATTCCGTATTAAAAACATTTGGAAATTTACTCTCTGAATTAAATAAAAAGAAAAGAAGTTCTCACAGAAATTCATGCTCACACACAATTCAGAGGGTTCAGAACAAACATCCTCTGCCAAGGGAGAAACAAAACCCTCTGCCCCATCTGTACCCCTGCCTCGGCCAATCCTCAGAGGAAAGGAATTGTAAACATATTTTAACAAAATTAATTAATTACTCTATGAGTTAAAATCTCCTGGTTCCTGACGCCTTCAGACAGTTTCTTATCTCCATTGAACAAACAAGGTTAAACATGACAAATATTGTGCCTCCTTGTGAGTAAATGTTGTTTTGTTTACTTTGGGGTTTTTTAAACAACAGTAAGTCACAGCTCATCATATAACAGTCTCTCAAGAATGCTGGGGGAACAGCATTTGTTCTTGCTCCAAAAATGTGTGGAAAAATATAAGAGTCTGACTAGTATTTGTTTTTAAGGGACTGGCCAGATATAGCCAAATTAGGAAGGCTCATTCGCTCTCCCATGTTTACAATTTTCCAACTGAATCACAAGTGAGCAAATAAAAAGATCAACTCACTTTCCACCACCACCAGGCAGTGTTAAAGAATCTGTCTTATAAATAATTATTAACTGCATCAAGATATTAAATAATAGAAAATGCTCTGGACTGATTTTGTGGAATTCTTTAAGCTCATCCCTATCTACATTTTAAGATGCATCTATTCAATGGCTTTGATTTTTGCAGAGAATAATTGTTCCTGTTGACGTGCCTAAACACCATTCAAAAAAGGAAATATTGCAGTTGTCACCAGTTAGGGGCATCAGAGATCTTGCAGCTATTAGTCAAGTCCTACAGAAAACCCCACCGTGATAACTAAGAGGCCACTGACTACTCAGTGTCCTCTAGATCCACAACTCAGAGTTAACTCTTCTTTTCAAAGGTGAATCCCTGCTGATAGGAAGGTCAAGAAACCTGAATTTTCCCGGGGCCCACAGGAAAGGCAAGACTTAGGATTGCAACCTGCGCCTTGGAAAGGTCTAATTAGTTCAAAGACTTCAAAAATATCTGTGGTTTTGAAAATACAGGAGCCAACTTGCTGTTTTCCAGTTAGCAACATGGTAAAACAACATGTTAGCAACGCTGTTTTTCAAGTGTGAGCAACGTGTTAAAATTAATGTTGTGTATCTCAGAGCTAAGAGATTGCTATGGATATTTGCATCAGAAAATATTCAAGGCAAAGGCTCTCCTCAGACTTACTCTTTAAGGCCTCGATCTGAAAAAACTAAACAAGTGTACTAATTTAACCATGGTAATAGTCTAATTACATTCAACAGAATACCGATGTGTTTGAAGCTTACCATGCATTTAATAAGCTTTTACAGTACAAAAGTCTGCTCAGTAATAGCTCTGAAGCAGAAGCTGCCCCAGTTTAAATCTGCTGCATGCTGGACTCCAGCTCCTGCTATTCTGTGGACCAGATGATGGACTCACACAGAGTCTGATGGACACAGGAGTGCTGTATCTCGCTGCAAGAGGCTTGAGATCTCTCTGAATTACTCTGGAAACGCACTTAAATCATGATAGCTTCCTGTTAACTCACCAAAACATGCCTGCTGATAAGGCTTTAAACCAGTTCTGTTACAGACAGCTTCACACAAATAAACCAAGTCACCTGAGTTCAAACAAATGGACTCTAGAAGTAGAACACAGTTATGATTTCATTGTTCCTTAAACTTTACCCATTTATTCTGTTGTCTTCTGAGTGGTTGGTTTTCAATCATGATTTAAGTAATGTTTATTAATTATTAAAATTAAATTAGGCACAATTCATTTTGCCACTTCAATATTTTAATGAGTCAGGGCTGTTCAGCTTCTCTCACAGAAAATATGTGAATGTTTTCAAGTTCCAAACCTAGGTCAAGAAAGACATTAGCAGATCCAGAGGGAACAAAACCACTGAAGAAAGTAACAGGTGATTTTTCTCCCTTACCTAATGCAAGTCAACCCTACAAACTCTGCAGCATTAAAGATGAAAAACAATGTATTGCAATAATTCTATTAAATTCTGCATGTATAAGAGAGAATTGAAAAATTACCCTCCAGCTATTGGTAACATACAATATGGCAAACAGAACTTCAGGATGTCTTTTTACCAGTATTTAAAATAAACCTATGTAAGTGTTGTTTATTTTATATGTGTACTAGATAGCTTGAAATCAATGGACATTTACCCTGATGATGCAGAATTACTACTGCAGTTGTAATTCATCAGGAAATGTTTTCGTTTAATACTTTATTCCTGTAGTAGGGAACGAATATTTGTAATAGAAATTCTCATAAAATACATTTTTATGTCCACCACAACCTATTTACTTTAGTTGATGTGAGAATACAAATATATTCTACAAAGTGTAAAAGAGGGAAAGACAACAGACAGCCTGAGCAACAGATGGCACTTTCAGAGGGCACCAACGTGACAGTATGTGATCTCCATGGAGTTTTCATAGAAGTAGAAGCATGCCCCAGGACTTCTAAAAGGAGTTCTAAACAAATTAATTATTTTATTAATTGATTAATATCCCTGCAGCCATAACCAAGCTGGCTGGGAGGCACAAAGCTGTACCACATGGTAGCAACCTGAAGTTCATGAGACCATCTTCTCCACAAGGCTTACGGCATCGAGTTCAGAGTTTAATTCCATTTTTACATAATTTGTGGCTGCCTTCCTTGGGCCTGGGGACCGCTCTTTGCATTCTACCCCTGTGTACATACTTTTAACCAAAGTATAAAGGTGCATACATAGAGGTCACTGTTAGCCACAATGACAGATTCTCGTGTTTGGTGTATTCGCTCCCTTAACCAACCGCTCATCAGGACATTTCTAATCTTACCTACTTTCCATCTGTATCAACAAGACGCTTGAAACTAGGATTACAGTAGCAATTTACACCACACAGAGGTCTAAACTTTTCCCTGACCGCCTCAACCAAGTGACAGCACCTTACTCATTCTGATCACCAGCAGAGAAAATGTATTTGTCCAGTTAAAAGAAGTGAAGGAGCTCCACATGTCCAGTCCTCCACCACCGTAAATCTCAAGGAAACAGAGCCATTTGCACCACAACAATACCTTAGGGTGAAATAGCAGATATTCAGTCACCAGCCACATACCAACTGCTCAGAAGACCAAACAAAGAGTCAGTTCTCTTGCTAACCAACCAAAAATTGTATATATTAACCAGTATAAATCCCTTAAAATGGTTTGGTGTTCACATCCTGAAAGACATTTTAAGGATTTAAAAAATTGCCAGTGTTGCAACTCCAAATAACTGATTTCTCTCTCCAGAGAGCTATTTTTTTCATACAAGTTTCAATACTTTCTGAGATTATAAACTGCAAGACAGCAGCCACAGCAAGGAAGATGAATTACAAAGACAGACTACTGTAATTTGGCATCAATAACATAAGGCCTAAAAAAATAACAGAGTAAGTGCATTAAAAGTTCAGGACCATAGGCAAACCAAAGAGTTTGTAGCAAACAAATTTTTATATACTGCTACAACAGCCTTGGGAAAACTTTATAGTCACTAAATATGAACTCTGACAGGAAATGGCCAAGCAATCAGGCCAATATTCATTGATTAAAACACCAAAAAGCATGGAAATGCAGAAAGAGCACTAGAAATCTGAAACATCATTGCATAGTACTAACCCACATGGTAAGTTTTGAGTTTCTTGTTCAGAAACTGTCTGCCACACGAAGACCAGATAGCAGTTGGCTCTCTTAGTACTCCAGCAACAAAAAAAACCCTTCTGAAGAGCTGCCATGGAGCACTCCAGTGGCAGCTTAGCTATTGTTAGGAGACTGTGCGTATTTGAAGGATATTTCAGGCAATAGAGACTGCGGTGGCAGAGGATAAAGCCTTATCCGACAGCCCAAACACCACCAATTTCTTTTAACCATACTGCTCCATTTTCTGAACTTACTTATTCATAAGAGTTTGGAGGCTATTCTTCCACAGGAGCCCACTTCTCATCAATTCATTATTCAGATTTATTTTCCTGACAATAGTACTGGGCAAAGCTGTGCTATCAGATACCCAAAACTCCAAGTAGATAGACATTCCTTCATTTCCCACCACCACCTGGCTGAAGGTTCATTCACAAGCAATTTTTCCTTATTTTATTTAATTAAAAAAGTTTTTACAGTAACCTGTTTTCTCAGTTAGCTAAACCCACCATTTCCTTTGTTCCCTCTTGTGCCTTTCACTGTTCTCTGAGCTCCGGTTTTTCCGATGCCTTCTCTTGAGGAACAGAACTGTGGCCTTTCCCACCCTTCTCCTACTTTGTATCTTTAACCCTCACCCACTTCTCTCCCCCTACCAAACAACCCCATCTCAAAGCCCCACATTCAGCAGGCAGTACAGATGGGTGTGCCTTAGAGAAAGGCCAGAGCAATAGAAACACTGTCTTTCCATCTTTTCTACCAAAAAGTAACTCTCTGACGTTCTCCACCGAGAGGCTTTTATAGAAGGCCAAAGGTTTGTGCTTCATGTTCCCTACCAGCTGACCAAAGGTTTGTAGCTCTTTTTTCCTGCTACATCCTGGGAGTTTTGAACCAAAATTTCATAAAGCTTTAAATGACTAATTCTGTGTGAAACAGGACGCAGGCAGAGGACAAACACATAACGATCACCTGCAGAGACAAACAACCAGGGAAAAAATCTCTCAGTGGCCTCTCCTGGAGAGCAGGGCAAAAAAAAAGGAGTTTCAGGGGAATACCAGGTCACTCCAGAACGGGACAGTAGCCAAAAGGTCCAAGGAGCTTTCTCTCCTGAAACCTAACCAGCTCAGGTTTGAAGACACACCACATAAAATCATCTCGAAACCACAAACTCATCATCTGACTATATCCAGCACTTTTCTACTTGCTGTGAAATTCTACTGAAACACGTACAGTCATCTTTATTTCTAGACAGAGTGTGGTGGCAGAACTCTATAGGAGAAGCAAAACTTAACAAATTTAAGTTTTTCACAGAAGTAATTCTATGCTGTACAAAGAGAGGCTGTTTTCAGGTTCCCCTTGGCTTACAAGGAAGCAGTGATTTTAGAAAGCTTGGAGCTCAGATGAAGAGACAATGAAGGCTTTACAGAAAAATAGGAAGATATGTCTGAGTCAGAGCAGCTTCAAAATTCCTGATTTTTAGCTTTACAGATTGCTGTTTCTCCTACTCTTATTCTACGATGGAAGACACCAAGAGCATACTAAAAGGCTGTGTTCTTACTGGAATTTCTAAAGACTTATTCTAGCTTACACTAATAAATATTTTCATCCTTCTATGTCTGAAAAGCTTGTTTACAGTGAAAGTGACCAATCCCCTGAAACAATAAAACATCTGATTTTCCCATTGAAACAGAGTTAAACGTACTTCAGCACCTCAGAACTATTAGTCTGAGCTACCAATGTCCTGTATCACAACCCAATGGTATCTTTACCTCCTATAAATTAAAAATAGCCCAAACAGAAATACAAGTCTTGATGCCTACATCTATACCATATATTTCATGGGGAAGGATTTCATTTTGCCAGTCCACAGAGCCAATATCAAAAACTCTTCCTTTTCAACCCAGCAAAAACTTTGCCAGTGCTCACTGCCCACACAGAAGCTGTTAAACTAAGGGCTCTCATGGCAGTCCCACAGCCAACACTGCCTTGTCTCCCCTCACATCTATTCTACCTCACTGAAGAGCAGGGTTGAGTTAAATTTCTTCCCAGAGTACATTTTTTTCCAGAGTATGAGCACTTCAAAGCCCACACAATTATTTTTCATTTGAATTCGAAGTTAGGACCAGTCTTCCCCAAAATATTTTGGTTGCTAATAATTTTATCAGTAAATAAGGTAATCGGGAATATTGAGAATACAGGGCTGCCTTTTTTTTTGCCAAGGGAAAAAATTAAAAAAAAAAATAAAATGCTGTTGAAGCAGAATCCATTATGAACTGCAAGATAATACACAGTCCAAAAGTTACATCAGAGTATCCTCAGTCCTGCCAAATGCATCTTTACTGAAATTGTTTAGTAGGAAGAAGGTGATGTATCATGCCATTATTTGAAATGTACCAAATATTTCTGCAGTAGGTCTTGGGTTTGCAACTGTTAACAGTGAAATATTACACACATATTGCCATCTCATGGATACTACAAATACTTGTTTAAAATTCCAAGAATGCAATCCCTAACAGAAAAATATGCAGAATCCACAGCAAATAAAATTGTAAAGATTTACAACATGAAAGCAGGAACTTCATGTTTGAAACAGTCCAAAAATCTGCCTCAGATTCTCTCGTAGTAGTTACTATTTTTATGACTTGGCTCAGACTTGCTTTAATCTCTTTATTTAGGGAGAAATTGCAAGCTTGCCAACTCTAGCAAATGTTAAGTACTTCAGTAAATTCCCCATCAATATAGGTCGTGCATTCGAGGGAACAAGAATGTGGTGAGTAAGTTCTGCTCCAGCTCCTCCAAAGGGGATTTCAGAATAAGGCAGTGATGGGAGAGAGAGAGATAAACAACGCGGCTAAGCCCCTCTTTCAGCTCCATCCTCCTCTCCAGACATCTGTCCACACTGTGTTGTGCCGTGATTGAGATGTTACGTGATGCAGCTCACCCAGCCTGCCGTTATCCCACATCCCTTTTATCTGAGCAGGCAGGAGAGCACATGTATTGCCAAGGCTATTGCGTCGTCACTCTTCCATTAAAGTTCAGTAACAGCACGAAGCGAGTCCAAGCAAGTCAGCAAAACCAAAGGAAACCCAATAGATGTAAAGACATCTAAGTACGGAGGATTAATTCAGAAACAGTCCGGACAGCCTGTGCAGACTTTCCGGAGCATCTAAGCCAAATTGCCGAAACCCACCGAGTCCCGTCAAACCCTGAGTTTTGCTTTTAAAAAGAACTTGGCGGCCAACAAACCACAACGCGGATCGTTTCTCAAGTGCTGTGCTCGAACAAACGCATCCCTCCACCCAAACGGCTCGGATAAGCAAATAGACAAGTTTCGGGTCCCTTCCTGCACTTCCCCAGGCGGGACCGGCGGCTGTCCCTGCACGGGGGGACAGGGCAGGCGGTCACCGGGGAGCCCCCGCACCGGGGGACGCGCTCAGCCGAGCGGCGGCCGCCTCTGCCCGACCTCCCCCGGGCTGCGGAGCCCCGGCCCCGCAGCTCCCCGCCCAGAAGGGTCCCCGGGCCGCCCCTCAGCCCGCAGCCGCCGCGCCGGCAGCTCTGCGGGGACACGGCAGCGCCTGCCCCGGGCGGGAGCCGAGGGCACCGCGTCCCCGCGGCGGCAAAGGAGGGGCGGGCGGCCCCCAGCTCCCGCCGCCCAGAGCCGCCGCTGTGAGCCGGAGGAGGAGAAGGAGGAAGGGGGAGGCAAGGGAAGAAGCCATTACCAGAGTTTTGTTCCCGTTCTTGCTGAGGGGGCCGCGGAAAACTCCCTTGATGTTGCGAAAGTGCCCGTTGCTGAGGTGCGCGGAGCTGATGACAATGTAGTAGCACTCCATGGG